>VZRH01004630.1:948083-963307 GCA_013397555.1 Urocynchramus pylzowi | reverse complement strand
GAGGCGCGGCCGAAAGGGTTAACAGCGCAGGAGCTGAGGCGTGGGGCTACCGCGGGCGCGGAGCGCCGCTCGGGATGCGGCCGCTCCCTGAAGATCACCGCGGCGCATCGTTCTTCTTCGGTGGTTTGATAGTTTTGTTTGTTGGTTTGGTTTTTGGTTTTGTTGGGGGTTTTTTTTCCCCCTTTTTTTTTTTTTTTTTTCCCTGAATTTTTGTCTCTCTCTGTTTTGGGTGGCTTTTTTTTTTACTTTTTTTGGGAGCCCTTGCGAGACGGGAACCGTCGAGCTCCTTTTGAAGTTTTCCGTAATTAGCCCGATGGCCTCCAGGAGCCCGGTGGCTCCCCCCGTGCGGCGGTGGCCAGCCCTGATGTCACCCCCGGTGGCTTTGATCCCGCTGGAGGAGCAGCACCTCCTGCCAGACGGGCTCACCCCTACCCCCCTCTTCCTTTTTCCCTTCTCGAGGAAAGCAGAAAGGCGATGCCGTTTTCCAGTCGGTCAGTTTTACGTTCCGTGTCACCCTCCCTTTCTTTGCAAACCGCAGCAATGACTTAGTTCCACCGAAACTGTGAAGTTGTTGAGCGATGTGTTGCCATTAACCTAATGAGCTCTGTTGCCAGTCAAGGCCCTTACTATTGGTACAGCCGGTTCCTTTCGGGTTTTTTGTCCCCTCATATTCTCTTTGGGAAAATTAAAAGATATAACTACATTTAAACAATGTATTTAGCTAAGTCGGAAGGTTCTGCCTGATGTGTCGTCGTACTTAACACACCTGATTTGAAAGACTGAGGAATGCAATTTTATCTTAGCCATCAATTATTTTATTTTTTTTACAGGAGTAAGTGTGATCTGTTTGAATTGCCCTGCCCAGATCAAGAAATTCCTGACAGCAGTTCAGTAACAATTCTCTGAGTCAGGTTATGTTTTAAGGCTATTTGTAGTGAACTTAAGGAAGATAATAGGCAGATTTCTTTTGAGCCTCTGAGAATGAATCTGTCAACAGCTCAGTGCCAGACTGATTCAGCATCTGTCTGGCAAGCAGGCCATTGCTGGCTGACAGCACATGGAGCTGGTATTAGGTGTGTCTGTTGATTCCACAGCTGTAGCCTGCTGTTGTGTATCTATCAGGTATTATTGCTGCTGTCCTCTAGGCATCCTGCTCTGCATCTCCAGTAGAAGCAGCAAAAACAAAAAGAAAAAGGCTGAGATGGCCAGGAAGTGGGATGGATGTCTCTCAAATTAATGGGTTTGGGTTACTACTTCAGTTTGCTCATGGCATCATAATTAGGACTGAGATTCTTTGATTGTGGAATGCAGTATATGTAAGAGAAGATGTAGATATTGTTTTGACAAGATTCCTTTCACCTACAAGTTCATAGAAATAAGAGCATTTGGAGCTATATGACCTCTAGGACTTCTTGATCCCATCTTTTAAAATAACTTGGGTTGTTAATTGACACCTTTTTTTTTAATCAAAAGGAAGTGCTAATACATTGTTTTAAACACCATAAGGCTTAAACTTCCTATATGTCATTAAATGTTGTTTCTAAGTGGTAGTTAACAGGAAGAACATATCTGGTGGTGGTTTTATTTGATTTTTTTTTTCAGTAGTGTAGATTCAGTCTAGCATTTTTAACTCTTGAGTCAGGGTCTTCCCAGCCACTTCTGCAGCTACCCTTGCTGGGCCAGAGAGGAAGACTGATGCTATGCATGGAAACTTACAAATGCCCAGTGTATTTTGCCTCTGGTGGGGTGTAGAAAAAAGGCACTGTAGTTGTACTCATGCACTGATGTTGAATGTTTATATTAAGATTCCTAGAAAAAGGAGATGAGGTGGCCTGGTTTTACTTTTCTGGTTCTTCTGATTCATTACATTCTAGGCAGTGGTTTGTTTGAGGCATGTGAATTTATGAGTTCCGCAAATATTTAGAGATGCAGTTTGCACTATAAAGTTTTGGGGTTTTTTTCCTAGGCAAAATACCACAGTATGTTATGTTTGGGCTTCTTGAGAGATTCAGACTTCTCTTCCAATTCTCCTCTGATGGGAGTTTTGCTACTGGCTTGAGCATAAACACAATGCTGGTTAAAAGGAGACAGAGGAAGAGAGCTCATGTGCTTAACAGGATGGTCCTGTACAGTAAACAAGCACTTTTCATGCTTAACTATCCTTCCTAGCGACAGGAAGAAGGAAATGAGGCTATGCAAAAGGACCCTGACACATTTCAGACAATGCCAGACCCACCCTAGCATTCATACAGTATAGCCACAAGACTTGGGGAAATAAAAATAACTTCAGATGTTTCCCCTTCCTTCCTGTGCATGTTATAGAAATACAGCAACCAAATGATATGCAGTTCACAGAAAATTTACTGGTTTGATCTCCACTAAATAAAGAGATGATGCCCTGTATAATTTATATATATTCTTTGGGAATCTTGGTGTTTCAAGGTGAATTAATTACAAACTTCTATATTCTCTACAGTAATGTAGTAACTGTAGATATACAGTAATTTTGGTAATTTCAGCAATTCCAGGCATATTTCTTGCTTGTATCTAAGCAATCAGTAATTCTGCATGGTGCAGGGTACCAGGATTGTCTTGCATGTTTTTTGACTTCCAAAGTTTTTTGCAAAGATTTTTTTTCTTTTTTTTATTTTCTCATCTACTTTTCCTCCTTCTCATATTCAAAGGAAAAAACAAATTTGGTCTTTAATGATGAGCAATTCTCATGAAGGGGGCACAGGACTGGGCTGTGGTTGGAACTTTCTGGTTCTTTTTCCTGGACACTTACTCTGCCATTCTTGCTGACAGTGCTACCCTATCCCACTCAGCATATCTGTGAAATCAGTAGATCTGCTGGTACAGTATACCATTGGCAAAACTGGCAGAACCAAAAGAGAGTTGAGGGTGACTTAGACAGCTAGCTGTAATTCACTGAGTTTCATTATCTGAAAGTTACAGGTAATGAATACAACAGACCATTCTGAACTACTTCAGTGCCTTTAGAAGGGCATGACAAGCACTTCTGTTTCTTAGGATGAATATTCTTTCAAATATTGTCTAGTATTTGTTTCCCTTGGGAAGGATTGTGGTAGGTAAGACAGGATCAGGAAAAAATTTTGTCTGCTCTCTCTCCTAATAAACACACAGTAGGATGGCTCACTTATTTCTTGTGGGGCATTTTTTAAAATCTAAAAGGGTGCAGAGTTCCCTGGGTTTAAATATATTTATTTTATAGTTGTCTAAATTTTTCTATTCAAATGCAGTAGTCTGTACTAAGAATGATTCCTGAGGAGATGCTTGAAAGACATTTACTGAAGCCAGTGGTGGACACAGTTTGACCTTCCCAGATCTGTTCTTGTAATTTACTGAAGTTTCAAGATTAACAAAAATACATGCCTGTCCCCCTTCTTCCCCATGGCATTTTTGCATTTTGGGGACCTATAAAATGCATGAACATTTGGATGTTCTGCTGGCCACCCTTCCCTCTGTTCTCCATGAGTTGTAAGAACAGATTTCCTGTGCACATAAGATACAAAAAACTTTCCAGTGTAAAGCTTCATGATCTGTTTTAACTTTCCTTCTTCTTCCATCCATACAAAATGTGACCATTAGATCTTGTAATGACAGAAGCATTTTCAAGTATGCAGTATCACAGACAATACTGTAACTGTCTCTAATATCTGAAAACAGGGCATTCATAGTAATATTTGCTTTGGAAAAATCCATGTTTACATCTTTAATTCTGCATCAGGGAAGAAGGCATTTATCTGTGGTGCAATTAGCTGTATGCTGGGCTGTTCACTGCCACTGGTATTTTGTATCTGGTGTTGTATCATCCACACAGGATATAGTTTGGGACTTGATCATCAAGGAGGTTGACCATAAATGGTTATGATGTAAAGGTAGTCATTCTTCCATACAGTTCTTCCCACATGCATGGATAGTTTTGAGGTTGAGGCTTAACAAGCTCAAAGAAGTAACTGTCTAGAAAATCTATTTTCTTTGTATGAACCATGGAGCCAGTTCAGATCAGCTCTTACAGCATTGTTATTTCCTAGATCTGAAAAGGTAGCCCACATTTTGTGCCTTTTTTAGATGAAGTACCTGTCATGCTGGGCCTACTCACTTTTGCTTCCCTCTGGAGCTGGATGAGCCTTTGAGCTGAACTTTTCACACCACGAGCTTGCAGACAGGGGGAAGTTGGAGGATAGTGCTGGGCTTGGGAGTAGCAACAGTTAATGTTTGCCCTTCAGTGTGTTCTCAAAGGTCATGCTGACCAAGTAATTTCTGAGAGAAGAGAAGGTTAAAGTCATCTTCTATTTCCCACTCTTTGGAGGAGGATTTGGTTCTCACTCTGGAATCTGTCAACATGACCTCCATCAGAGGATTTGACTAACTGCTTTCTCTGCCCCAAATAATCCTCCTCCAAGACCACCCTGTGTTAAGCAGGCCAGATAAATAACCCACGTGCCCAATTATTTCTTGAGGGTTTTTTAAGTCACTTGACATCTTGTTCCTCTTCATCTGTGAGCCTTCTTAAAAGCAAGATGGGAGAAGACCATCTTTAACCTATAAAAAGAGTTGTTATATGACAGGAAAACTGCCGCATCAAGCTATAGTTTTCTGATTAAACAAAGTTAGTTTTTATCTTCAGATCACATTGGTTTTTAAATTTCTTTCCAAATTCTCCTGTGTATGCTTAAAATGCCAAAAAAAAAAAAAAAACCAAACAAAAAAACCAAAAAAACCAAAAACATCAACAAAACAAAAGCCTATTCAGGAATAAATTATTAACTTGCAGTGTAAACCAGGAGTTGTGATGATTCTTTTGTGTCCTAGAACATGCTTTCCCAAAATCTTCAACAAGTTAGGAAGCAATGCAGCTAACCTTGGGCAGCTAGAAGCATATTTAATGTGTGAAAATAAGCAGTAATTGCAGTCTGTTACACAGTGTATAGGGAAAGGGCTTGACAGACGCATGGGGAATATCCTTTATTTCAGTAGCCCTTTATTAGATCCTGAAATTGTGTTGATTTGGTGCTTTGCAGAGCTAATCAGTTGTGCTTGGTCCTCTTGACAGAGAGAAGGACCTCTTGCCAGCCAGGGTGGAGGTGGTGGTTGTGCCCTCTCTGACCTCCTGCCATTGGGCACTGTCCTTTCTTGTGCTCTGGTGAAAACCTGGGTTTCTCCCCATGCTAAAAATAGTAAAACTGACCCCATTGATTCCTGCAAGAGTTTTGTTGGGTTTTAGACACCCACGGATCCACACTGGGAAAGTTCTAGTTAAGTCCTCTGAAATTTATGGAGGCTCCCATTGATTTTAACAAGTGTTGGCTCAATCAACAAATGTTTTTTCTCTTTTTATGTTTTGAGCTGAAAAAGTTCTGAAGTGATTTTGGTATGCTGAAGACTGTGAAAAAGAGGTTCAAGTTAAACAATTAGATTTTGGTCCACAAAAGCAGTATTGTGCTTGCTGTCGTTGCTGTGCTAGCAAGAGTATTAGTGAGCAATTAAAAGTACTATATTCTGTAATTTGTTATAGTTGGGAGGGAGGGAAAATACATACAGTCAACATTCACCTCTGTAGATATTTTGGAAACCAGCCAGTAGGTTTTTTTAATTTTTTTTTTTATTTTTATTTTTATTTAGCTTTCATCAATAAGGAAATAAACAAACTTAAATCCTATCAGTGGAAGTAAGCCATTTGCTTTTTTCAAAAGTTCTGCTGACCCAAAAAAGGGGGTGTTCAAGCTTCCTGCTATTTTTTTTCAGAGAAAACATCAATATATGATCTTAAACATCTGTTTCCTTACTTCTTCATCTGTTCCCACACAAATTCCAAACATACTCTGTTTCTTCTCCCAGTGTCCTGTGGTTTATACATAACATCAGCTGCATAGTTACTGTCTTGCTTCAAGGCTCTGTAACTTGAAAAAGCCAGTCAGTCTCATGTTTAACCCAAAGACAGCAGGAGACAACACGAAGACAGTATTTTTCAGTTGTCATCATCTAGTTGTGGAATAGCTGAGTAAAATTCATCACTGTTTCTAGGGATTTTATGACCAGAAAGCAGTATATGTATTTGGTGTCATATATGGTTTGCCTCAAGAATTTGTGAGTCTCCCTCTCCCCATCCCTCTGAAAGTTTTTTTATACAAGGTATTTTCCCAAAATTGCACATGCATCCATACTGGCTCAAATTGATTGCTGAAGCAGGCAGCAGTAAGTGGAAGTCACAGCATGTATTGTTTGACTGCAGAAGGTAAGTTGAAGCACAGTGAAATACAGGAGCACATCAAAAAAGGCAGCTGCAAATGCAAAATCTAACTTGCACTTTAAAGGAGAAAGGAGAAAAGTTACTCTCTTGGGAAGGTTGTTAGCTTTCACTTCAAAACCTGCAAGCTCATAATCAGTTCAAAAGCTTTATATTCTTTTGATCTCACTGGTTCTTCTAGAAATGCATCCTTCTTGGGCTGAATGTGTCAGACTGTTACTCTAGAACAGTCATATGAGATTAGATTGTTCTCTTAGAAACAGAAGAAATTCCAGGTGTGTTTGAAATTTGGCAAGAGCTTTTAATGGGATTTTCCAATGCTATAGTTTCTAGTGGTTGAATGTTTATTGACAAACTTCCCAAGTTTGTGTTTGAGTTCATTATCCCTATAAAATGCCATTCTTCACTAATTATATTTTTGCTTTCTTTACTCCTTGCTATGTGCTGCTTTCTTGAAAGGTGTGGAGCACTAAGTTAATGATACTGCCTGAGGAATATTAAACGATATAAGTTTGAGAAAAAACAGACTTATGAGAAGGAATTTAATTATTTTCAAGCAACAGTCGCATATCTTCAAAGTGAAAACCATCTGAGGCCCTGGACACATAACAGGCTTACTCTTAGGAAGTCAGTCATACTGTCCCAGCTTTAAAGGGCTGCAGGCATATGACATTACACAGAGCTGATTTATCATTTTCAATGCCTGGACTGCTCATTTGTAGACAGCTGCCACAGTGCAGTTATTTCCCCGGTTTGTCTCAGATTTCACATCTGTGTTCATGTATCCACAGGCTGAGTGGATGGATAGTGTGATCAGGTCTAATGTTGGGACCACAATTCACGTGTCAGGGATGCAATTCAAGCACTAGGAAAAATGATTAGTTGTACTTGGGCAGTGGAATTCTATCCAAAGCAGAGTATTTCTCACATATACCACAGCTGGTCTTAAAAAATACGATCCTGAATGATCTCAAGTTTCTTAATAGCTCAGGACAGTGCTTTTGAGTTGAACAAAAATTTTGCAAAGCACCAGAAGTTTCAGAGGGACATGATGTGTAGGGAGAGGCAGTTTCTGATAGAGACAGAAAAAGAGCATGCCAGCCATTTGCAGCCATTAAACTGGACCATCAGTCCTGGATGGGGAAGAATCCTTTGTGGTCTCTGTGCTCCATGTCTTTCTCTGTGCCTTAGCAAATGTGCAGATAGTTTATGGAGTTTTAGGCATTAAAGTAAGGAGATATTGTGTTCATCTCCAGTTTTCATGAAAATCTGGAATTGTTCTCTGCACTGTATGGGAGAGTCTCTGCTGCAAGCTAATTCAGGAAGTTGATTTTGTATTCAATTTCTACAAGGTTTTTTTTTCTCTTGTGACAGAAAAGTCAAATAGTGAATTTCAACTAGAATAACTTACTTGAAAATTAAGACCAAGATGCAGTTAAGAAGCTAAAAAAGCCCAGTTGTTATGTATGACATTGAAGTGAACCTTCAGAAGTGAAGCCCATTTTTTTTTTAAATCTGATTTTGACAGTGCTGATTTTACCCGTCTCACAACAGATTTTTACACACTGCTCTCTTAACAGAGCCAAAAGGTGAGATGAGTAGAACTGATGTGTGGAGGTGCTAATATGATTGTAAAGGTGTCTGAGTTGAGGCAAGAGGAAGCCATCTGCCTGGAAAAACTGTTCATAGGATGTTTAGCACTTAGGTGAAAATTGAGTCAATGCATGACTGTACATAGATACATCTGCTTTGCACCTTGTCCTGAAGACCCTGAAAGAGCTAGTGTTTAAACTGCATCTTATTTTATGGAAACAAAAAAGAAGAATGAAAGTAAATGCTGTTGCTGTCTTAACTGGACTGCTATGATGATTTTTTTCTGAAAGTGTTATTGAAGCATCACTGTGTTTTTTCTTTTCTGTGGGAGAGGAGGTATCATTAATCAAAAGACTACAGACACCTTACAGTTCTTCCTTCTGCAACTGCAGTTTCAAACAAGGTGTTAATTGAGATATTTTTACTCTGAAGGTCTAAACTTGCAAACTTACAAGGCCAGGAACCAAGATTAACCAAAGTTTAACAAAAAAGGAAGTTAGACTTGCCCATTTTAATTTACTGCTCTGGAGAAGAATTGAGTTCTCCTAATCCCTCTGGAAGTGGGTAAATAAGGAGTAATGGTTCCCAACCATACACAAAAGGATCTCCTACCCTTGATTTTAGCATGGTGGACTGCTTTGTAAAACAGACTAACAAATAAAGCTGTTTCCAATAAAAATTTCCTGTTTCCTCTTTAACACATTTGCCTGTTGTTTGCTTACATGACACCAAGAATAAAGACTTCATTGTACTTTTTGGGGTTTTTGGGGATTTGGGTGGAGGTTTTTAAATTTGTTTTGTTTTACTTTCTAAAAGGTTTTCTGGTTTTGGTTTTTGTTTTTGTTTTTTTTTTGTATCAGGACATTTAGAAATAATAGCACAATTTCTTTCTTGCCAGAGGTTTTTCGTACAAGAACCTCCTGCTGCTGGGGGAGGGCACAGGATGCACGTCTGAAAAGCTGCACATACATTTCTTGTTTGGAATGTATGCTGAATGGTGGTTTATTGTAAAGGTTTTAACTGGCAAGGATGTTTGATTCAGAAGGGAAGTGGCACTGCAGGGATGGAGTGGGAAGGAGGGAGCGAGACCAGTCCTTTGCCTGCAGCAGCTTATCAGTTCAGCTGCCAGGTCTTCATCAGAATTACTTTGCAAATTGTGGCTGAAGTAGGACTTTCCTAAAATAGGTTGGAAAGCAGTGGAGAGTTCCTCTGCAAGTTTCCTCTCCTCCCTGTGGCTATCAGCTGGCTCCAACCAAGCAAATGCTGTGCTTGACAGTGAGTTCCTAGCTCAGATAATTATCTGTAACCTATGTCCCCTGGGATACTGAACAAAGGCTATTGAATGCTCTGTCCCTTCTAAATGTTTTTAGAAGTAGTTGGAAAGTCTGATTTTGGAAGACCTGTTCTTCTTTCTTTTGTCTCTTATTATCTTGATTGCCACTGATCAGGATGACAAGGACTTGCACATAAATATTCTCATGTCCACTTGGATATGAAACTGGCAGCTAGGAAACCACGAGTTCCAGGGCTAGTGCTGCTGAGCTGGAAGCTGGAATTTGGAAACTGTGGGAATGAGCTTCTTCCTCTAGGGTAGTTTAAATGATTTGGCCAGAACCTCAGGTTTAACCAGTGTGTATTAATCTCAAGCACAGATTCCAGTTAAGCTGTGGTAATGAACTTTTTACCTAGACAAGCTCTCAGCTGTTTAAATTTGTATCTCTCATTGTGAGGAAGCTTGTTCAGTGTACTCAGCTTTCTGTGCAGCTTATTCAGTGTGTATTGGGCTGGATTCTCCCTCTGACTATATTTTGATCTGCATGAATTTCACACACATACACAGGTTTGTTCATACCCTGGCCCCTCAGTAGCCAACAAGGTTGAGATAGGGAAGCTGGGTTAAAAAATTACCTTTCCCTTTGTCTGACCACACCACATAGGAGTACAGTCTAGGAGGAATCCTGAGTTTGGCCAACCTGAGTTGAACAAAAGAGCTACTCTTGTAGGTCCCACCTCCACTCTGTCACCAGTACCCATTGTGTCCCTCTCTTAACCATGCTTTGTGTTGGTGGAGATGAGATGGAGAGCCCTGGCCCCTCGTTCAGGATAGTACTCCAAACCCTTCACTCTCTCAAGGGCTTGCAACAGGACTTGAAACCCATTGCCCTTCCAGGACTTGCAACAGGACTTGCAACTTGCCCTGTGAAAATGGGGCAAATGTGGCTTTTAAACACTTAGCACTGTCTTGTACCCAGCCCTAGGTATTTACATAGCCTAATCAGGGTGGACAGGTGCACTTGTGTTTTATTGTTCTCTGCAATTCTTGTGGACAGATAGGAGAAACTCAGGTGTTTCATTGCCTAAACATCTTGGGGGATTCACAGAGGTATTTTGAAAGCAAATATGCTCTGAAAATCCCAAAGGCATGTGACAGCTGGATGCCCATAAAATGTAACTTGGGCATAACTGGCGTATAGGTTTGCAGAAAAGACACACAAAGCCTCTGTAGAGAGTGGTGAAAAAAGTCCAGTGAATGCATATTCATAATTTTCTAGCTCTAGAAATAATTGACAGGTCATACACCTGGGGTGCTCCGTACAGGACCTGTGAACAAATATTTAAACACATTGAGGAGTGCCTGTAGTAGTAAGGAATCTGACACTTTTTTCAATTGCACTGCAAGCATCTCCCTGCATTTTTTGCCAAACACTTGTTTTCTAGGATAATATTTTTTCCTGATTTTAAATCAATCAAAATTCTCACTCAGTCCAAGCACTTCTGCAGAATGTGACCTATAAGATACTGCATTTTATTTTAAGCACTCTTAAAAATTAGTTGCAGATTTTTTGCTTTGCTACTTTAATTGCTTCTGAAGTATTAATCTAAAATCTTGTTTGTTCTTGCTTTAGCCGTACTAGTTTCAAATATTTTTTTCTTTTTTATTAAATTTCCCACATATTTCCTTAGCACACTGAAATTCAAATACTACTTTAAGCAAAACTTTCTAATAGTTTGCAATTGGAATTGAAGGATGCCTTTTCTTAATCAGTAGCTAAGTCAATATGTCTGTACGTGCTTGTTCTCATGTGGTCCCATAACCCAAAGGTGAAGCAAACACAAGTTGCACAAATGCCTGCTTGTCCTGACTTCAACAGGAGTGGATTTTTAGATGTTTATTTATCTGGAATGTTGTGTTTTGGCTCACCTTAACCCTTTAGTTTGGATATGTGTCTTAGCAAAGTAGTCTGGCAAAGCACAAATGTTTTAACACTTTTGTAGCAATTTGGAAAATGAGAGGGGGGTTGCCATAGTTTTGGAGATGATAAAATGTGCCTGCCATTTTCTCCAATTTTGTGTGCCTATAGCTCACTGGGAATATTTCATAGCGTGACAAAATCTTGTGATATTTTACTTACATTGTGTTTGGCTTTTCAATGCCATGTATGCAGTAACCTGTATTTGGAGCAATTCTGAGTGGGCCCCTTTGTGCATGGTTTCTGCAGCAGGTAGCCACAGTATCCTCTCCTAGTAGGTGGCAAAATTGTGTACTGAGTTGTGCATAATGAAGCTTTTGTTTCCTGGTCCATCAGGAGCAGTGAATATAATGAAAGCCAGACAAACTTTAATTCTTTCTGATTCCTCATTGTTTGTTTGATCAGTTCTGAGCAGGGAGCTAAATTCCCAGTAGCACTTTATTGAATTTTTTGAAGACCATAATTAGCCCAATCCATTTCTTCAACACTTGGAGAATACCCTAGGTACCTTTTATATATTTTCCTAGTTTGAGCTAATAGGGTAACATATTCTTTATCTCTACTTGTGTTAAGTAGCAAATGAATTTATATGTGATTTATTCACAGACTAATACTCCTTTCTATCTGTGTAACATATATATGTGTGAATAATTTCATTCTGTGGCATGCTGTTTTGGGCAGTGTGAGGGAAACCTTCCTGTAATACACCAAGTAACTCATAAATACCTCATAGACTTCCAATGAAACTAGGATCTTGTTGGGTAGTAAATATGTGCTTGAGTGAGCTGCAGTACAGAGTGTCAGTTGTTCTTGGACTCGAGTCTGTCAGTACTATCTGCAAGGTGTGAAAGTGCACAGTAATGCGAGCTCTGCGAGGAATTTCTGTCAAGACAAAGGAGTTGTGCCAAGAGGACCATAGGATTTGCTGAACAAGCGCTGCTCATGTTGATTGCACATTGTTTTTTCTAGTGTTAACAAATACTGTACAGGATAATCCATAACTGCTGCAGTTTTCATTAGTGCCTGTTTCTCTTACTATTAAAATGATAAGCTGTTGATAAATAGCAGCTGAGCGTTAATGACTTTCCAGAATCTAAGATATGTTTGATAGTGAGAAGAAAAGCAAACTGGGATAGGCAAACATGTGTCTCAGTTCAAAGTTTCTGGAAACCTTAGTGCTTATTTTGCAATGGGGATAGTAGAAGTGGTGGAGAGGAAGTTTTTCTCTGCAGGTCACTAATCAGAGGGTGATTTGTTTCTGTCCTCTTTCAGAAATCGAGGCCAAGGAAGCTTGTGACTGGCTGCGGGCTGCTGGGTTCCCACAGTATGCGCAGCTTTACGAAGGTAGGCACCTGAACTCAATCAACCTCCAGCAACTTTTGGACAATAGATGCAATATTCTCCAATAAATGAGATTCAGGGGCACCACCAAAGTTCCAGTACATAAGATGACTTTAAGGGACTGGACTGCTCACTGCTGCCCACCACACACAGAGATGTACCAAACACAATGAGACTCTGAAGCTCGCTGGAGTTTTGAATTTGTTTCAGGTTTCTGTTTTAGTCTGAATCTTCCAAACGTCATCATAGCACAAATGTGAAGGTTACCACTGTGGTATGCTCCCTCTGGTTAAAACAGAAAGGAGCATAGTCAGCCACTGCTACAAGCCCAGTCATGGAGAAATGCAAAAGCTGTGTACAGCTCCACTGGCCAGCACTCCTGATGGAACAGTAGTAGGAAATTCTGCATGTGCGTGGGTGCATCTGTGTGCCTCATGATTCCCAAGCCCTGTCTGTTTATTCAGAATGCTTTGGGTTGTAGTTAGACATAGGCTTACTATGAAGGGAAGAAGAACATACAAGCTGTTGTTGTGCAGCTGCTCCTCAGAGGAGTGGCTGCCTCCTGCAGTCACTTGTCCTTCTCTGGGATGCATTCATTTTGTGTGTCTGCTTTTACAAGGTTTTGCTCAATGAGAACTGTTTTCTTCATTGTCTCTCCTACTATAGAGAGAGTATAGTAGAACCTATATAGAAACCTGCAGGTTTGGCTTACAGTTCTTACACTCTGATGCAGAGTAGCATATACAAGTTTGTTTTAAAGTGTGACATGCTTTTTATGCATGTCTATATTATTGTTCAGAATTTGCCCCCACACCACTTAAAATTACTTTCACTCACTGAAATTATTATGCACTCTTAACTGCTTCTTCATTTTTACCAAGCAAACTCCAGCTGCTGCTTGTAAGAATGAGCATAGAAAGTTCATTATTACAGTGAATAACTGCTGAAAATTACAGCAACTGCTGAGCTGAACTTCTTGAAAAATGATCTTGTTTAGCTTTGATTTGCAGCTGCATTTGCAATATGAGATGATAATAGCACTTTCAAAAGCTGCACTTGGCAAAACTTTTCTTTGCCTGTTCAGAAATTAACTTTCCTTTTATTTTTTTCTTATTTTCTTTCCTTCTTTTTTTTTCTGTGCTAGTGGAGACGCCAAGATTTTCTTGGGATATGGAGCTGGAACTGTACTTCCATTCTTTGTTACAACTGAGACAAAACTCTCAGCTGGATATGTGGACTTGTGGGTTTCTTATAATGCTGTGACATAAATCCCCTGATAAATTACTTCCATTCAGAAAACATGTCCTACCTGTGTAGTACCATTGCCCTACCTAGAGATTCTAAACTTACATGAAGTTTCTATTGTAACAGCATGTCCTGCCTAACATCAAAAGGACCACAGAGGTGAGAGCAAGGCCACTCATAGCCATTGAAAGGACAGCTGTCCTTACTGAAAAACAATATACCATTGTCCTTTGCAAGCCCCCCTGGCAGCAGCAACAACAAAGCCAGCAATAGCACAGATTAAGCATTAAAAAAAGGGTCTTATGCAGACTATCAGCTTCTTTCAAGTCACCTCTCTCATTTAAGTTCTCACACGTTTTCTTGTGGACATTTTAAGATATGACTTTCCCAGTGGAAAAACTTACATCTGCACTGCTGAAAAATATGGGTTGAATGTGCTCACCCTCTTTACTTGCACTTTCTACTTAAAAGAGTGAAGGGGAGACCTGTGAATCAATTTGGTATAGTAGAAGAGCTCTGAGAAGTTGCCTGTATGGAGTGTTCCCACACAATGTACGTTTAATATGGGAGATTAATCACTGAACCTTTGCCATTTGCTTTGCTAAAATCACAATTTTCTGTAGAAAATACAGAATTTCTAGCATTTTGCAGAGCATGTCATAATTTGTATCCCTGAGGCAGTTGTGGAAGCTGTGGATACCCTGTCCCTGAAAGTGTTCAAGGCCAGGTTGGATGGGTCTTAGAGGAAACTGGTCTAGTGGAAGGTGTCCCTGTCCCTAGCAGGGGGCTTGGAACTAGATGAATTGAAAGTCCTTCTAACCCAAACCATCCTATGATGCTATGAAAATGAGGATGTAGAATTCATTTCTCTTGGTATAGAAAATGAATTAATTTCATAAAATTCATAAAGTTCATTTTCTGTTATAGGTATTAACTTCTAGAAAGGTATAGAAAATACCTTTCTAGAAGTTAATATCAGTCTTAATTCTTTTCTTCATTTCAGTTCATTCTTCCCAGTCTATAGAAATTAAAAAATTAGTAGACAATTACTTGGATCAGAAAAATTGTGTGCAACTGCAGCAGTCTGCTCATAGATTGGCCTTGTATTTCTGTGTGCCCTGAAGAACCAGCAGCTTTGGGTGGGAGTTTTAGCTGTGCAAGGAATGCCAGATCAGGACCTGTATGACAGTCAGGAATCTGTGGAGTACAGGAAATAATATATGTTTGCTGCTTCAGAGCTGTAGTAAATTTTCAGCTCTCTGCCAACATTGCTTCCTCCCCCTCACTCTCCCAGTTGTTTACCTAAATAATCTCCTAAGGAAAGGAGGCAGTATGGTCTCCACACAGCTTGGCTTGCTTTCCTTTCAAGCCATATCTCATTAATGAAACAGTGTCAAACTTAAATAGCATGATTAACAGCTAAGGAGATTCAAGGCTTTTTTTTTTTTTTTTTTTTTTCTTTTTTTCGTAGAGATTTGGCATTTTCTGGCCTTTTTTTTTTAATGTGGGTTTTTTGTTTTTTT
>VZRH01004630.1:883712-948015 GCA_013397555.1 Urocynchramus pylzowi | reverse complement strand
TTTTTCTTTTTTTTTTTTTTCAGTCTTTCGCAGAGATTTGGCATTTACTGGCCTTTTTTCTTTAATGTGTGATATTAGTATTTTGATGGAGATTGCATATGTATTTTAAATAAAGCTAGCCTGCATTAGTTTACACTTCTGATGTCTGATAGGGAAGCTTGCATTTGTCTTTTTCTGTCTCCCATTGTTTCATCTCTGCTTTTATAATTTTTCCTCTATGCTGTGTATGAACTCTCAGTTATCAAGGCTGCATGTCAAAAATTTGTAGATGGAAAGGAAGCACCTCTGCCATTTGAGATGATAGCGTGTGTTTACCTAAGCACCAATCACTGGCATCTTGATGAGCTCAGCTGCAGGCAGCTGGTTGTTTGAAATAATGCATCACTGGGAATAAGTGTCACTTTGATTTTTGATCTGTTTCTTTTCCTGCAGATCTCCTTTTTCCAATTGACATTGCTCTAGTCAAGCGAGAGCATGACTTTCTGGACAGAGATGCTATTGAGGCGTTGTGCAGGTAGGTGAATAAAAATCACACTGCATTTTAAAACAAAACCCTTCCTATGTAATAGAAGGTACCTGGAAAAGCACAACAACAAAAAAAAAAAAGCACACAAAAGTATGTGGTTTTTATTAAAATACTTTATTGGGTTAAGTAATGTTTGGGGATCTTATTTAAAAGAAAGTTGGGAGGAGAATGACAGGAATCTTTGTGAAAGGGATTTCATCAGCATATTTTTTTTATTATTCCTCTTTCCTAATTCCCAGGTTAGGCATGTGCAAGCAGAACTGTGCTGGCTGTAGCCATCAGCACGTACAACTGCAGCACTAATTCCCACTCAGGAATTGGGTTCTGGAAGCAGTATCAGCAAAGCAATGCTGGTGCACTCCATCAGTCTCCTTTCTTACCTTGGTAGACAGCTGTGTATACAAACAAAATGCTGTGTGTAAACGAAGTGCTCTAGGTGCAAACCCTCTTGCTGGCCTCAGTGCATCGCCCTGTACCGTGGGTATGGCTGAAAGGGATAATGGAAGGGAATCTTTTCATTTATCCCTACCCCAAAGACAGGTCTGCCCTCAGCCACACACTCACATTAATTCATCTTTGTTGTTTATGGGCTCCTCCCACAAACCACTTCAACTGGCTCACCCCACAGAAAGGGCCTTGATAGTCCTTTTCTGGGTTAGTAAATTAAATCAGTTAAAAATGATAATGAAGTTTACAGTAGGTATGAAGAATGGAGCAGGACCCCACAGCCAGCTGCAGAAGGAAAAGGGATAGGTAGAGAAAAAGAGGGAGCAAGACTTGCTGGTGTGTGGCAGGGTGTTTTTTACAGAACTACAGCCTCAGCATTACCAGTTTGGTCTTAAAAGCAATCACAATGGCCCCATCTGACGTCATCTAACATTAATCCATCCATCAGTTGCCTCCTCTAGTGCGAGTCCACAATCTTAAATGGCAAAAGAAAAAAAGCTTTAACTTCTCATATCTCCTCTTACCTAGAAATAAGTGCAGTTTTATGGCTCTGTCCTTCAGTATGGCAGCTTTCCAAACTGCCTGCAAAATGAATGCTTTTGGATACTGCATGCATGGTGTGTACAACTCTAAATGTCAGTAATTCTAATGAATTATAAAACCCTTTTAAGCGCAGCTTTAAGTTTATAGTGTTCTCATGCCATCACTGCCATACTTGGAAGGGAAGGAGAGGGGCTGGAATTTAAGGTTCTTCAGAAATATTTACAGGATTTTCAAACTAAGAAACAGTTTTGTTGTCCAGTCATTAGGAGGGGAAAAAGCTCATTTATGTTAAATTCATGCAAGATGTGCCTTACTTAAATGTGGAACACCTATTCCATCGGTATTTAAGTGTGATGCATTGGTCTACTTATTTGTGTGCTTTGGAACTTGTGAAGTCATTGAACAGAAAGTACAGCAATGCAAATAAATGCTGATTCCCAGAAGCATGATCTTCCCTCGCCAGGAAAACAAAATACAGTTAGGCCAGCATATTTTGCTTTTGGTGCTCTCCTCCAAGAATACTTTTAACCTGGGATTAATTAATTATACCGGGGGAAAAACGTAGTGGATTGTTTCTCGATGAAAATAGCAACATGTGTTCCATATCTCTATGAGACAAAGATTTTAAAGGTTGGACTGTATCATTCTGATACATCAGAGTTGTCTTTTACAAAATAACTTTTAAACTGACACTGAAGTATCTCCAGAATCATTCAGATCCTACGTCAAAATAAAATTGAAGTAATTCAGTTAACCATCTCAGATGTCTGAATTTAGCTTTTTACCGTGTGTGTTAGCCAAAAGCAGTACATTATCATAACATTTCCACCTTTTGATTTTTTTTTCCACACCTCCATGTTTAATTTTGCAAAGCTCATTAAAACCGGTGGAGAAGCACATAGTTTGGAATGCTGCCTTTCTGCCTGCAGTCTGGGTTTATTTTGACTCATGCCACAGTCAGTGTGTAAACAGTAAAGGGGTTTACTCAGTAAAGGCTCTGAACAGTTTCACAACTGTAAGTCTATCACTGTTTCTTGACTGAAAATCAGAATACTTTGGGAGTTATTTTTGCACTTTCAGCACAGCACAGAGCTAAGTGAACATTGTACACAGTGGATGGTAACAAAATAGTAAGAAGCCTGTGCTGAGAATCTGCTTTTCTCTGTAACAGCCAGTGTTTCCCAGAAGTTCTAATTACCTTGTTCTGATAACTGTATGTGAAGGAATTGTTTTAAAAAAAACTATAGCAATCACAGTGGCAGGGGTTTCTTTTTTAAGCTTGAAGCATTTTAAATAATAGCTTACATCTGAACAGTATTGTTAATTATTGTTTAATAATCTTAATAATGTAAGTGGGAAAATTAAGTTAACTTTAACCCACCCTAGTATGTTTTTTAAGGAAAATTTTCAAGTGAAAAGTGAGTTGAAACTTGGAACTACAGAGATAGCATATGGCACTCAGTAAGAGATGGTTAAGAAATGTCGTTTAGTAATCTTAGCGTGAAATGTAGGGTTAAAAATGTAAGAGTGATGACCATATTTTAATTTTCTTGGATGCTTTCTTTAGTGACTGTGCAGACCAGTGCTGGCCTTGGTTTCATAAAACTTCATGTAGATTAATGACTGGGAATTTATCTCCAGTGGATAACTGGATGCATCATGTGCTGATGAAACTAAGAACTGAAACATGCTTATCCTAGAGGTTGTTGCTAAGTACAAAATACATAGCAAGCCATGATGAAAATCCTTTTAAATCTCCTTATGGCCAGGAATCTGTTTTACTATATATGTAAGAGGTTTCTTAAATCTTTTATCATCAAGACTTCTCATCCAAGAAGTTGGTTGTAATGTGTTCACTGTTTGTATCATTTGGTATGTGGAGAGCTGACCTCCTTTGCAGAAGAACATGCAGACAAACCCCAGGAGCCAAAGTTGAGGCTGTGCACTGAGACAAGAAGGCCCTTGTATGACAGTTACATGTATAGTGGAGCTGGACTTTGCTGTATAAGCAGAACTATGAATTTAAGTCCATCAAGAAAATATTTTAAACTTTAAAGCTAGAACACACAGTTCTTCACATTCAAAATCGTAATTTAAAATGCATAAATCCAGTATTCTGCATTGCTACTACTTTATTTGGGTGCATGGGGTGAGAACTTTTGTTAAGGAGAACATAATTAATTACCTGGTGTTATACTCAACATAGAACTGACTAGTACCTAGTTTAAAAAAAATTTCACGTCATAAACCCACATTTTAATTTAGAAGTTAGCTGTTCACACTACAGTTTTTTTGTAGTGAGTGTCTTGTTCAGGCTGCCTCTGTTAAAAGAAGTTCAGACTAAACTAGTTTGGCCATTTCTGAGAAGAAATGCATCATTTGCTCATTTCTGAGAGAAGCTCCAGTGCCCCATGTTTTGGGTGCAGCAGGTTCAGGCTGTGTAATGGCCACTCAGGGCTGATATGGGCTGACTTGGGGTCTAGGATGGAGAGGCAGGTCCTGCTGCCTTGGTCACTCTCAGGAGAAAGGGGTTTGCAGAGCTTGGGTGAAAGAGAATGAGAGCTGAGGTAGGAGTCCATGGAGAGCGAGGAAAAGTGATGTCTTGGAGATGGACTGCTCCATGGGAGTAAGATAACATCTGAATGTGAAGATGTATAGAGAGGGCTGACTCAAAGACATTTCTCTAAATGATGGGATAGAATATTATCTTGTCATCCAGACAGTCATCTAGAGAGTGGCCAGGGTAGGAGGCATATCAGAATTGAGACTGAGACAGCCAGGCAGTGAAAGTGCCTGTAACTGCTGTCTGCAGCAATCCTGCCCTGTCCCTCTGTCTCCCATCTGGTCTTCAGGAAGGTGTCACTGAGACAGGTTTGGGCAGAGTACGACAAACCCAAAGAATGAGGCAGGTCTGCTGACTGTCAGTAAGGAAATGATAAGTGAACTTACACCTGGAAGTGGAGTTAACAAAGGAGAAGGTCCAGACCCAGAAGAGAAAATTGTGGTTTATTAACTAGCATCAATTTGATGAGAAGATCTCTAGACAATGAGTATGTGCTTATAGGATTAAAAAGTATTGCAAAGCATATGTGAAGTCGTACAGGTAAATCTCATCCTGACAAACCAAAGCATAAGCTTAGATTTTAAGACACACTAATGTGTTTGGAAGGCATTTTTGCATATTGTACTGTATTTTCAGTGGTGTGTAGTTCAAGCACTCCTTGGCACTCCTGAGTTTGAGCAGAAGTTGAAACAGGATGTGTGATGTATGTAATGGAAGTTGCAGACCTGATGTGATTGCTGCAGAGCATTTCCCATTAAAAGGGAAACTGGTTTGGAGATTCATCCATGTCAAATATGTAACAGAGACTTTTATTTGCCTCATTGCTGTTGAATTTAATCTCACTCATTGGGGGTTACCTTATCTTGCCTTTGTACTAATTTTTGTGAGGTGTGTGCCAGAAGATTTTTTTTTTAAATACCCTCTGAGAAAATAAAGGTCTTTGCTCTACCCTTTTCCACCTATTTCAGGGGTTTTAGTTGAGTAGGAGAGAAGTCTGGGGATGTAATCTTTGTGAAATCAGAGATTGTCTTTATTAGTGGTCAGACAGGCTGGAGCTAGATAAAGCCTGATCCAGGGATTCAGTGGTAACTTCTCTCAGCATAAGTCAAAGGTTGCAGCACTGTGAAATTTGTAAATTATTGCACAATATAGAACTGAAACCAGTTTAATATTTCCTGGTCTTGAGGTCCAGGACTTTGAGAGGAGAATGTGTTTATAGCAGAGAGGGAGGCAGCTTTCTGATGCTTGTGTGGCCTCTTGAAAAAAACCAAACAGTTTTGTGTCTAGCATGTAGATGGGACATTCACCCTTCACCCGCACCATAAATACAATTCCTCTGAAATCACAGGACTTGTGCATGTACCCACCAGCTGCAGCCTGCAGGACTGAGCCTTTTGCCTTCCAGATTCAGAGCAAAGATGAAATCTGGATAAAAAGGAGAGATCTGGATAACTTTTCTAACCTGCCACTGCCCTGCTGTTAGACCCATGGCAATTCTTCCTGTTTCTCTTCTTCTCTGCTGTGCTGTGGCTGGGTCTGATTATAGATCAAACTGCCTTGTCTTTTTTGCTTCATGACCTGCAGTGAAAGCATCAGTAGCAGCTTTCCCATTTTCTTTGATGGCTTCAGCATCAAGCCCTGTGTAAATACCATCTGCAGCCAATCCTGTGCATGTAAGGCAAGGGAAAAGAGAAGAAACTAGTAATTCTCCCTGTACACATATTTTCTACATCCAAATACAAGTTTCATGAATCTGAGAAGATTCATTTGAAGCAATAGGGCATGTCAGCATTTCTTTTCTTTTTTAAGTTTTCAAAACTGCAGATACAGGCTATTCTTTGCACTTCGCTCAAATGAATTGGTATGTGAAAATTACATAACTTCCTTTGGAATGAATTAGGCTTTTTAAAGCTCAGCTTTGCTTCTGTTGAATTTGGGCTGTAGTCCAGTTTAATGAAAGGGGCAGCCCTACTCCTGTGCCTCTTCCCTGCACACACTACTCTTCATGCAGCTCAGGGTACTGACCCGGAGAAAATTCAACTCCCAAGAAGTATTGAAAGATTGGTTTTCAGCTCAGTTAGTCTCCTCATCCAACCCACAGTACAGACTCATGAGCAGAAGTATTGATACAGGACTAAACTATCACTTCCATGAAGCTGCTGCTTTAGTTTTTCTGCCTTCTGCATTGTGCCCAGCCTGTTTCTTCCTTTGCCTTGCTGTAGCATTTGCAGTTCTCTAACCACACCTTACCAGTACAGGTTTTAGTTTAACCATGTCCTTGGAACAGTTCTTAGGAAGGCAAGGACGTGGAGAAGGGCAGAAGACCACGGCAGCCTGCACTTAGCTGAGCCTAACCTGCCTTGGAGCTGTGTCACGAGTAGCACTGGCTTTTGCTGGGTTTTAAGTTGCTTTTGCTCAGTCCTGCACTCTGAGTGACTGGGGAAGAGAGGAGAAGAAAGATAATTTTTTGGTTGTTTTAGGGATACCTACCAGATGACCAGATTAGTTTACTGAGGAATAGAGGAATGCTCATATGTATTCATACAGTACTTCAAGATATGTATCCAGACTGCTGTCACATTTTACAAAGATTCTGGTTAGCTATTGCTGCTGCAGCAAATTATTTTTAAGTTAGTTAAAATTTTAGTCCTTCAGAAAAATATTTTTATATATGAAAGAAACTTTCAGTTTAGGAAGCAGAAATTGGGTCTGTGTTTTGGTTGAATTTTTTTTTAAATGGATGAGTGGTCTTGTCCCAGGACTGTATTGAAAATAATCATTGTTCAAAAGCAAAATAGGCATCTAGTAAGTGGAAAATAAATTTTCATCTGGGAAGTTTTGGCTTATAAAGTACAATTTTAAAGCAGCATGCTTTTTTTAATATAGTCACATGTTTACAGTGTCAAACTGGAAGACTTTTCTGTTATTTTTAATCTGTCAAGGTTGAGTGTTTCAGGGTTCAGATGTCTTCTATTTAGAACAAATGTAATGATTACAATTTGTAGGATGTGATGTACTTCTCGATTTAGTCCAAGTTTCCATTAACTTCTCTTTACTTTGGTTCAGGTAATTGTGACAAATAGTCCTCCATCTCTCCCTCTGAAGTTAGAGTACAGCCAAATGTAATGGGTTAATAGTTAAGTAAATTAGGGCTCTAATTGAAACACTGCTTGTGGCTATTTGTATGCAGAGCAGTTTGGGGACAGCCTTCACAAAAGCTTTGAACTGGAATAGCCTATGTCAAAACACTGGAGTATTCTCTTAATATGGTTTCCTTTGCTCTTTGCAGGCGCCTAAATACTTTAAACAAATGTGCAGTGATGAAGCTAGAAATTAGTCCCCACAGGAAAAGGGTAAGTTCATTTAGTTCTTCTGTTACAGCATTATATGTTAATAAAACTGAAAAAAAAAAAAAAAAACCAAAAAAACAACAAAACATTTAGCAGATTGTTTAGCTTCGGTTTAGGATTACACCTGAGTAGAACCTGGCAAGGACAAAAAAGTAAAAAATCTGCTTACATCTCTTTTTGTGTTCTCACTGAGTGAAAAGTGCAAGGCTTGGCAGTGGGTAAAGGTTGTCTAGCAAACTTTTCCCTGGGATGCTGCTTCCAGTGGGAAAGGCACTGGACTTCTCTGCCAGTGAGGCTGTTGTTGTTAATGCCATTGCCTGCACTCAGGCAGGATTTTATAGAGTAGGCTTGATGGCCACAGTGAGCTGACCTTTATGTTAGACCACTGTCTTGGAGATCATCTTCAGTTTTGGTTCTCTGCCACTGGAATTGTATTATTTTATTGTGATGCAGACAGGGTCAGTTAGACTCTGTGTGGCCTGCAAAGGAAAGGATTAGGCACATTGGTTCTTTTCCAATATATTTTCAGACTACAGCAGCTACCTTTTCAGAAAGTTTACATGTTTCCAGGGAGCTCAGCAGGAATTAAAAGTGTTTCCTGAATCTTCAGGATTCCTGTGGAGGAGGGTGAGAAATGAGAGAGCATCTACTGTAATTTCAGTAAGGTAGTACCAACTTGCTAATAAGATACCACTCAATAGCTGTCTTAAAACTATGTGTGTGTCCTAGGAGGGATCAGTAATTGATACCATCCCCTGGGATATGACAACTGCAGATAAAGATGACTGAGTTAAGGCAATACAATGCTGCCCTACCCCTAACAAGAATGCATACAAATGCTCTGAGGTTGTTTACCAGGGATTAATCCCCTCTTTCCCTATCTGTTTGAGGTATGTTGGAAAGAGCATCCAAGCTCCAGAAGATAACACTCTGAGGCAGCATATGTAGGAACTCCATAAAAGTAGGGGTAGACAGCTGGACTGCCATTTATGACCACCAGAAGATTTCTCATCCTTTTTCCTGAACCTTGTTAACAGTGGACTGATCAATGTTGATATTAGAGGTCAGACCAGACCTGACTTCAGGTCCAAACCTCAGATCTTCCAGAGTCTGGATGTTAGTTTTTGTTTCAGTCCTTCCTGAAATTCATTCACCACCCATGTTCTGGCAGATGGATTTGGAGCCTATTCCCTTTCATTATTGATGTCAATAAAATCAATACTTAGCTTTTAAAGCTTTTTAACACTAGGAAAGAATTCTGCTGACAGAAACATGTTTCTTTATGCTTCCACTGACTTCTTTGCAAATTAAAGTTACTTCTACTTTTTTTCTTCCAGTCAGTCTCATTCACCCCCAAACTATCATTATTATCCACTGGCAGTTTCAGATTACTTTTTTCCTGCTGAAAACTTTATTAAGCAAGCCAGAATTCTTGGGTTTTCATCTGAGTTGTGGACAAAAGTAGTTTGCAGTAGTTGGGAGGCAAAGAAAATGATGCTTGCTCTGTGTCTTACGTGTATTTGGTCATAAGAAATAATTACAGTATTTCACTTATTTTCTTGAGCTGATGAAATGCCCTATAAAAAGAAAAAAGTAAAAGTAGGAGATAATCAGGATCTGAAGTATGCATATATAAACTACTTGAAATATGAATAATTTACTTGTTTTTCAAAGAATGAATGTTTGTAGTCTTGGCACACAAATAGTTACAGTTTGGCGCATGCATATGTGTTTGTTTTTAAATTAAAGCAAGTTAAACAAATGAAGTGGAATTCATGGAGCTGGGTGGCAATTAGTGTTTCTTACTCCAAACACCAAAGATTATTTTGTGGTTTCATGGTGTCGTATTAAAATATCTTCTTCGGTTTTATTCCTCCAACATGAAACTTTCCATATATTTGGAAGACCAAATAGGTCAGGATCATTCCCTTTCAGTATTTAGATGAAAAGATTGTAGGCGTAATTGATGTATGTGTAATTGTACTCTAAGCATTACTCATACATCAAACATGTTATTTACAATTTACTTACGTGCTACACTGTCAGTGAGCTCTTGCTGCTCGCTATCTACAAGTGTTAAAGTTTGCCTGAAGCTAGACTGAAGTAGAGAATTCACAGAACATTCTTAAAATGCTAGCTGCTAGCCTGTGGGAGGAAGAGTGGACCAGGTAAGAGCCTGGAGCCATCACACTCTAGCAGTGCAAGAGCTTCTTTGCTGTCTCATTAGTCACAGTAAGGAGGCTGTTCAGAGTTCCCAAATGGGAAAGGAATTAAGCCACTAAAATTCAGAATGTATGAGAAACATCCCATAATTGCGAAGAGGAGTATAAACATATAGCCACTATCAACAAAGTGTAGCTTTGGAGAGAGTCCAGAGGGACCCCAACCCCTGACTGACTCCAGTTTAAAATGTTATGCATGCCAGGAATTTCCATTGATGTGAGGGCCATCCACTGTGACCAATTAATTAAGTCTATGGATACTAGGGTTTTTAAAATAGAACAATTTAAAGTAGATTGTATTGTTTGTTTCTTTTTATGAACGGAATATCTTTTGCATTTAAAAACAATTAAGATATATTGCCTGTACCATGTTATCTTTTCCCGTGACAGGCTTTATGGCCTAATCTTCCTCTCCCTGAAGTAAAAGACTGTTTTCACTTTAAATTCAGTGGGAACAAGGTCACGCTTAAAGCAGTTTAGTGGACATTGTATTTAAATGCAACCACCTTCGCTGTTTGTGCAGTTTGCAAGCAATACTTTCAGGGTTCTTCTTTGCAGAGTGAAGATTCAGATGAAGATGAACCTTGTGCAATAAGTGGCAAATGGACTTTTCAGAGGGACAGCAAGAGGTGGTCGAGGCTTGAAGAGTTTGATGTCTTCCCTCCAAAACCGGACTTGACTATCCCGTCCCCAGAAGCTCCTCCTCACCTGACGAACGCAGCAAGCCGGGAGAGCGTGCTCACAGACCTCAGCGAACGCCAGGAGGTGGCTTCTATTCTGAGCATCAGCAGCACCAGCAGCCACCAACCAACCCTGCAGAGCGAGGCGTCTACCACCAGGACAAACTCGGTAGTGAGCGTCTGTTCATCCAGCAATTTTGTAGCCAACGATGACTCATTCAGCAGCCTGCCCTCGCCCAGGGAGCTGAATAGCTTCAGCTTCAACACAAAAGCCAATGAGAAGAATGCCAAGTCCAAAACAAAGAGCCTGCTCAAGAGAATGGAGAGTCTTAAAATCAAGAGTTCTCACCATGGCAAGAGCAAAGCTCCTTCAAAGCTTGGCCTGATTATTAGCGGGCCAATCCTGCAGGAGGGCATGGACGAAGATAAACTGAAACAACTTAACTGCGTGGAGATTTCCACCCTCAACGGCAATCACATCAACTTCCCTATGGTACGAAAGAGGAGCGTCTCCAATTCCACCCAGACCAGCAGCAGCAGTAGTCAGTCTGAGACGAGCAGTGCTGTCAGCACGCCCAGTCCTGTCACACGAACACGCAGCCTCAGTGCCTACAACAAAAGGGTGGGCATGTACCTGGAAGGCTTTGACCCCTTCAATCAGTCAACCTTCAGTGATGTGATGGAGCAGAACTTCAAGAACCGGGGCAGTTTTGCGGAAGACACCGTGTTTTTTATCCCTGAGGATCATAAGCCTGGCACTTTTCCCAAAGCGCTCTCCAATGGCAACTTCTCCCCTACAGAAAGCAACACCTCTGTGAACTGGAGGACGGGGAGTTTCCATGGACACGGCCACCTCACCCTCCAGAGGGAGAACAGTGGTGACAGCTCCAAAGAGCTAGGCATGGGGAAAAGGCGCAACTCCTCCAGTTCAATGAGCAGCCGCCTGAGTATTTACGACAATGTGCCAGGTTCTATCCTCTATTCCAGTACAAGCGACCTGGCCGACCTCGAAAATGAAGACATATTCCCAGAGCTAGATGACATCCTGTACCATGTCAAAGGGATGCAGAGGATAGTGAACCAGTGGTCAGAGAAGTTCTCAGATGAAGGGGATTCCGACTCAGCACTCGACTCCATCTCCCCATGTCCTTCTTCTCCAAAGCAGATTCACCTTGATGTAGATAACGATCGAAGAACACCAAGTGACCTCGACAGTACAGGGAATTCACTGAATGAGACGGAAGAGCCCACAGGGATCCAGGACAGGAGAGACTCTGGGGTTGGTGCATCGCTGACACGTTCCAGCAGGTGAGATCACAAGGTTAGGACTTGGGGTGGCCCCCTCCCCTTGGGGTGGCCTGGGGATGTTCCCCTCCAGCCTGAGCAGCTCTATAGTAGCTGCACCACAGTTACTTAAGGTGCAGTAGAAGCTGTGGCTGTTCAAGCACACATGTGCTGTTCCATTGTTTCCCAGAACCATTATGGGCAGGAGAAGTATTTGGGCAAGACTTTGTGGTTCCTACAATTCATAGCTGTATGTTTGTATGTTCAGCCCGAGTTGTCATTGAAAAAGCAATGTTAACACAGTTTTGGGGCACAATAATGCTTCAAACTGAAATGGTGCATGGGAGGGGAGGGCCATCAAGTAGGATTAAACACTTTTTAAGTTGGCTAGGAGAACCAAAAGTAACTATGTTCTGGTTTGTGTCAATGTGTAGTAAAAGCCTTGACTTTTAGACTGTTTCAAAAAATTTCATTTTTCAGTAGCAAGCTGTTTCTAATAGCATGCTAGGGCACTAAATTTGTGGGGAAAATGAGGCTTGATTACTTTCTCTTGATCACTGTAGCACAGTGGGAGACTGGGGGAGTTCCAGTGGCCTCCAAATTCTGCTGGGAGTTTTACCATGACTGTATTTTGTGTTGTGAGTAGAGCAAGGATTTTAATTCTTTCTAGCTTTGTTTCCAGTTTTCTTTTAAAAGTGATGCAAATCATTTAGTCATCTACAGCTGTTTGTATAAACTTAATGGGACTTACAGAGTTCCTATTTGAAATGTCTTAAAAATTCATGCCATTTTTTCTTAATGGAGTTTTTTGATTCCCACTGCCCTGATACTGAAAGGACTTTGGGAGAAGTCCTTGGAGGATATCTGCTAGGGCAAGGTTGTGTAGCTAGCACTGAGCTGTGGGTCAGCTCAGAGTGCACATTCCCACGTGAAGCACCTGCCCATGCTGCGTCACACCAGGTGAGGCAGAGACGCCGCTGGCTGATGCCTGTGAAATCTCAGAAGAATGCAGCCGCCAAGGGCAGGGGTCTCAGCGGTACATTTGCGTTAATTCCTGCGCGTGAGTTGCAGAGACAGTTCAGTAACCTGCCCTTTCTCTGTCTCCCATCTTCTCCACAGGCACAAGCTAAGGTGGCACAGCTTCCAGAGTTCCCACCGGCCCAGCCTCAGCTCGGCATCACTGCAGATCAACTGCCAGTCTGTGGCACAGATGAACCTGCTGCAGAAGTACTCTCTCCTGAAGCTGACTGCTCTGCTGGAGAAGTACACACCTTCCAACAAGCATGGTTTCAGCTGGTAAGGACACAGTGCTGTGTATAGAGAGCTCGACTGTGCAAGCATGACAGTTGTGCTTGTCCCAGGCAATGTTTGGAAAGATGTAATGCATCTGTCCAATCCCTCTTTTTCCATATTTGCACTTCTTCCTTCAGCCTGTGCTGACAGTGATTTGTGGTTTCCTAATACGGGGCTAAAATCCCTTTACGTAAGTGTAACTGTATTAGGCTTCAGAGATGTGTTTATGGGGACATGTGAGGGAACCAAAGCAGTGAAGTACAGACCAGCTTTCAGAAGAGGAAGATGCTCAGTATCTATAGCAAAAGAAGGACCACTTGTTTATTGAGGCAGTTAGCAAGCAGTGGCACAAATTGCAACCAATCTTAATAGGCTAGTTTTTCTTCAGTTATTCTTAAATATTTGCATTGTTTCCTTTACATAATTATGTAATTAAATAACATAAATTTCTTTTAATTCTAGTATCCAGTAGTAATAGCCAAAATTTTGTTTTTCCGTTTTAAAGAACTATAAATCAATTAGCAAAAGAGATGGAGAGAAGAAGAAAGGCTGGGAGAACCATGGAGTTTTTTGTAGGCAGCAATTTCTGCTGTGGCCAGGTGTTTGTAACTCAGTTGAATATTTTTTTGTCAGAAGAATGAAATAGAAAGCTCTTTTATTATTGTATCTGCAGTACGGCCTGTGTAACCTTCAGGATGCAAAGGACGCAAATAAAATTTTTCTTGTCCCTACCACAGGCCAGCCTCCTCCCTTCCCCAGGAGTCACAGAGAGTATTTAGCTTCGGCATCAAAGTACCTCCTGTTCAAAGGCTGTTATTATGTCAGTCTTTCTAAATACAGAAGTTGTTTGTTCTGAAAGACAGAAATAAGTATTGACCAGTTATCCCTGCATGCTTCAGATTCTCAGTGGAGATCGCAATGTGTTTTTTCACATTCCATTGGCATGTTTTTTGACAAAGCAAGTATTATTCATACATGTATCAATAATGCCCTAAACTTAACTATATGGCAATACAAATCAGTTCTGTTTTACTGTGTAACAGATTAGTCAGCTGTAAATCCAACGCACTGTTTTTATAGCAGCACTGTATGTTGAAATGTTAAATGTCTCCCTGTTTTCAGTGCTACTGTGTCCTATTAGTTGTTACACTGGACATTAGCTTTCCTCCCTGCTTAGGAAAATGACCTCAATATTTTCACATTTTAGTGTCTTTTTTTTTTCCCCTTTATAAAACCAATACTCTGGGGGACATAGGGGTAAATCATTCCTTTGTGTTTAGTAACTTTTTCCTTGGAGTCATAAGCAGATGGAAAGGCCTCTCAGTGAAACTGGAGTGGGAGGTGGGGGTAACAAAAGTCACTGGCTGACAAGGAGGGGGGTCCCTCAAAGGGGTTGTTTATAGAGCTAAAGTTTTTAGCTGACAAACTTAAATGTATTACATCAGTTTCCTGCTGTTCTGCACACTGGTGGGTGGTGGACCCAGTTTGAGGACTTTGCAGAACAAGTAGTTGACATACAAAAGCTCATTGTTCAAATGCCCATCTTTCCTGAAACCTAAAGAAGCAGTGTTATAAGGGGTCACTGACCGCAAGATTTATTTTGACTCTTTTGCAATTCAATCTGGCCCCTGCAGTTTTACCCTGTAGCTTTCATCCGCCTAATATTGATGGAGTAGCACCACATTAATACTTAGAGGCAGCATACTGCCCCAAATGTCAAGCCTTTCTCTTAGAGAAACTCTTGTTTTCTTTCCTCTCACCCTTCCCAGCCTTGAGTGGATTAAATAATTCATACTGTATTGTTCATGTTACTAAAATTGCTTTTTTTATTTTCACTTATTTACCGAATTATTGGAAATACAGAAGATAAATAATCAACAGAGGTTTAATTTAATGTGTCATTCCCTTTGCTTAAATAGGGCAGTGCCAAAGTTTATGAAGAGAATAAAGGTGCCAGATTACAAAGACCGAAATGTCTTTGGAGTGCCACTGCAAGTGAACGTGCAGCGCACGGGGCAGCCTCTTCCCCAGAGCATCCAGCAAGCCATGAGGTACCTCCGCAGCCACTGCCTGGATCAGGTGTGTTTTGTTCTTCTCTTGTTCCACATGCATGCACCACCCAAAGCCCAGCTTTCCATTAGTTTTTATTGTTCCTGGGTCAGACTGAAAAAAGTAGACTCAAAACAGGACAAAATAGATAATTAATGCATGGAAAGCTTTCCACAAAATTAGAAATACATGTATATATTTATATATTAGATATAAATACTTAAGAAGCTAAAGAGCATGCTTACATGTCAGATTTTCTAGATTGATTATAAATGTATTTACTTTTATACATCTATTTAGGTTGGACTGTTTAGGAAATCTGGAGTCAAATCAAGAATCCAGGCTTTGCGTCAGATGAATGAGAGTTCCACAGACAGTGTCAACTACGAGGGCCAGTCTGCCTATGATGTAGCAGACATGTTAAAGCAATTCTTCCGTGATCTCCCTGAGCCTCTCATGACCAACAAACTCTCTGAGACCTTCTTACAGATATACCAGTGTAAGTAGTGAGATTCTGCAGCAGGTAACAAATGGTCATGTATGCAGCAAGGGTGGCACTTTGTAACACTGCTGCTCTGGGCACTACACGTGTTTCTTATGTTGGTCTTTGCCTGTCTCCAGTAAGTGTTATAGTTCAGGCTGCCTCTAACCAATGGATTTTCTATATTGTGGTTTTATAACAATTTATAGTACAAGTTCTTCTAATTTCACCTTTCTCTCTAGTTCAGGAATAAATATAAATCCTTCTTCACTTGCTCTAAATTTTCTTCTTTTCATTGAGCATACTTGATATTATGGTTTGAAAATAAGCCTCATCTAATGTGGCTAAGTAGACAAGCAGAACAAACAGTATATGAACAGAGTTTGGGGCTTTTAAGGGGATTGGCAAAGCTACCAAAAAATTTTATTTTCTTATAGTTCATTTTCTGCTATCCTTTACCTCAGCTGTCTAAAAACAACCTCTAAGTGGTAAGCTTTTCTGTTACTGACTTGTAGCTACTTTACAGATAATTACCATAAAGTGTTCAGAGTAAATCACATAAATAATGGAGTTTATCAATGCTTGTGAAGAGAAATAATTACAAAAATATTACAGGAATTTCCATCAGAGCTCCATAGGTGGAGATGACATTTTAAAATATCGTACAGACCATTTTTTCAGTGCAGGCATTTTTGTGCATGTGTTTGGATTCCCAAACAGGTTTATGGAGAAAATTAATCAGACTCTCCATTTCCATGCATATTAAACAGCAGCTCTGTGGGTTTAGAGCCAAAAAAAGTTTGGCAGAGCATTGCAGAGTTTCTGTTCCTTTCCTTTTGCAGGTGGTAGGTCTGAGGAATCCCCAGAGGTGGTCGGGAAGTATTGTCTCTGTGTAAAGCAAAGAGCCTTAAAACAGCTGTAAATTTTGCTTCCCTGCAAAGGGAAAAATTTCCCTTTGCTTTGGTGCTATGCAGCAGGCTGCACACTGGAATGCATGTGGCTTAAATGCGCTTTGAACTGATTGAGAGGAGAGCATGAAAACTCTGGATTTTCGCTTAAAACGGCTTTCTAAACTGACCTGCTAGCCTTACAAAGTTGCTGAAGCCCAAAGCAAATACCAATTAAGTATCTGGGTAGCACCATGTGTATTATGAGACATGCAGTGAGGGTGGTAGGCTGCTAATGATGATATAAATGCTCCAGGACTCAGACTCTGATGTTGTCTTCAGAGGTGGCTTATTGGAAATCCCTTTATAAGAAGCAGATCTGGTCTGGGTTATTTCAATTTTTGTTCCTTTCAAGTTTGGAGGAGAAAGCTTTATATAAAGACACATCAAATCTTTCCAATGGCTGTTTGTTGTTCGTAACCAAGGAGCTGTTTAATGGTATGGGGCTTCACAGCGTGGACTTTCTTTTTCCACCGCATGACTTTGAATGATCTGCTCAATAAAGTAACCCTTTCTGTTCAGTAAAGCACTTTCTGGATGTTTTATAACATCACTGTTGAAAAGGTTTGCTAGCTAATTTATTTAATTTACCTATTCTAAAATGCATTCATGTTTTAAATTTCTTTGCAAGCCAAAGAATCCTAAATTGGCTGGGCTATGTTTGCTCGTTCCCTGCCTGAATCCAGGCTTCTGTCCTTTTAGTGCATCTGCAGGAGCATGTAGCTGTTGAAGCTAAATCTAAAATTAACTCTGGCCTAGGCACAGCTTCTTGCTTGCATTTCTTGTGAGGCAGGAAATAGCTGAGGGTAGTTAAACCAGTGGGTTAAAAAACATTCCTTCATGTTTCCTACAAATGGTATGCATCCTGAAGGAAATCACTTCAAACTCGAGTCAAATATTTAAAGCTGGAGTTTGCTTTGGGATGTATTCATGCTGTGTGTGTGGAAAATCAATGGGCTGATGAGAGAATTGCTAATATTATGCAGATGTACCGAAGGATCAGCGTCTCCAGGCTATCAAGGCTGCCATTATGCTTTTACCTGATGAGAACAGGGAGGTCCTCCAGATTCTTCTCTATTTCCTGAGTGATGTCACAGCTGCAGTGAAGGAAAACCAGATGACACCAACAAACCTGGCTGTCTGCTTAGCACCTTCCCTCTTCCACTTGAACACTCTCAAAAGAGAGAATTCTTCCCCAAGGTAGGTTTTTGGGAGCAGGGCTCACTGCTGCTGGTTCCATAGCACAGCTGGCAGTGATCTGCAACAGGCACAGTCTGGGCTTGATCCTGCCAGCTGAGATCACCTCAGAGAGCACTGGCTCTAGAATGGTTATGGGATTGTACCTTTTGTTGGAGATTTGTTAAAATATAAACAAGCTCATAAGAAGGAAAAAAAAAAAGGGGGGGGGCAGGGGTTTCCAAAGAAAAGGCTTAGAAAGAGTAGCAAGAGAAGTTGGCAACACCATGCCAATATTTGGTACCAGGCAGCACTGCTCTAAATCTCCAGCAGATGTGGGAATCCTACTGTTTTCTTCCCAAACATGTCTCTTGCTCTGCAACAAATAACTGGATTTGTGTTTGTGTGTGCTCTTTTCCCCTGTGAAGGGTGATGCAAAGGAAACCAAGCCTGGGCAAACCTGATCAAAAGGACCTAAATGAAAATCTGGCTGCAACCCAAGGGCTAGCTCATATGATTGCTGAATGCAAGAAACTCTTTCAGGTAAAACACCTGTTTACAAAACTGATGGGTGGAATATTGATTAAGATGTCTTAGATCTGCTGTGTAATGAAAAGCTAGGAATGTCTCTTTATTTTAATGACATTTAACACATGATAAATAGCTTTTAAAAACCTTTGGATCCTGATCTCTGTGCATACATGATTTAGAAGTGGTGCCAGAAGGGAAGAGAGTTGTTTTGTTGGCACCAGTGCTCTCAAGTCAGGAGGCAGTTGTGGGGTTTGGCACATTTTTGCTGCATCTAAGCTGCATTTGGAATATATTTTCGAATTTTTATTGTGCAGCCATGAGGGTCTGTGAACCTCAGCTCTAATTACAAAGCAAGAAGCTATTTCCAGGAATTTCAGTGCTCATTTTATACTTAAATTCCCAAGAGTTAGCAAGACAGGCCGCAAAAGCATCCTGGAATGTAACACTGTCAAACCATAGGTTGAAGGATCTGTAGGAACTAAAGTGTGCTCCCTCTAGGGCCTGTGATGAAGAGCCAGACAAGTCGAGTCCTGGTTTTCCTCACTGTCATCAAATCTGTTCAGAGCCCTCAACTGAAGACGTGCCTGTCTCTTTTCTTGCAGCTGACAATGTTCCCTTCTTCCTTCAGTTTGCAGGATAAACTGTGCTGTGGGAATTAATCTAGTTGTGTAGTAAAGGGGGATACTCCACAGAATAAAATAAGACACCCCATAAGAGAGAGACTAATTTGAGTTAAACCAAAGTCACAAACTTAGTTTTGGCATTTCTTCATATTGAATGTTTAACCTGACACTTACACATCCCATCACTTAACAAAACTAACATACACACGTCCCTGTGGCTATTGAGCTGCTAGACTAATGCAGTGATCTGGGGAGAGAGCTGCAAGAGGATGATTTCACCCTTGTCCCCCCTCAGATACCAGAAGAAATGAGCAGGGGTCGGAACTCGTACACGGAGCAGGACCTGCGTCCCCTCAGCCTGGAGGAGCTGCGGGGCAGCAGCAGCAACACGGAGCCCTCTGACTACCACTGCTACCTCCAGGACTGTGTGGATGACTTGCTCAAGGAGATGAAGGAGAAGTTTAAAGGCTGGGTCAGCTGCTCCACATCAGAGCAAGCAGAGCTGGCGTACAAGAAGGTATGCACCCTGCCACTCCCACCACAGCTCTGGGTTTTAGCTCACTTGTGACATAGGATATTACAGAAGGTTCAGTACACATCTTTATTTTGCAGATAGATACTAGAAAAAAAAATCTTAATCTTGTGATGCAGTTGCACACCATATAGAAACACCATGTCTTTCAGCAGTAGTTTGCCAACATACACTGATTTGTATTCTTCTGTTTATCCAGCCCAGGAATGTTCTCTGTATTGAATTTACACACCTTCACTCACACGTAAAGTAAAGCCTTAACAAGCTGAGTCACTATGCAGACAGTAAGATAGAAATTTCTCATCCCAGATCTTGTACAGCTCAGAACTACCAGATGGAGAAGTGTTTCAATACAATTCTTAAAAAATAAACTCAAAAAAGGCAGTGTAAGGAAGAGGAAAATTAAGGACTCTGCTGCTTTTCCCCAGGTGTGTGAAGGTCCCCCGCTCCGATTATGGAAAACTACCATTGAAATCTCAGCTGCACCAGAGGATGTTTTAAATCGTTTACTTAAAGAGCAGCATCTTTGGGATGAAGATCTTATAGAGTCCAAAGTAATAGAGCCTTTGGATAGTCAGACAGATATATACCAGTATGTCCAGAACAGCATGGCTCCTCACCCAGCCAGGGACTTCGTAGTCTTAAGGTAAGACATTCATATGCAATGATATTTATATCCTACACAAATGGCAACCTTGTTTATTTCTTTATCATATCAGCTATATTGGTAAATATCTATTTGTGCCTAATTTGAATTCTTATTAGATGTTTGACTTACTGTTTGTCAAATAAAAGATTTTTGGTTTTCTTCTTTTTTCTTAGGACGTGGAGGACAAACTTCCCCAAAGGAGCCTGTGTGCTTCTAGCAACCTCAGTGGACCACGACCGGGCTCCTGTGGCAGGGGTTAGAGTCAATGTGCTCCTGTCGAGGTATCTGATTGAGCCCTGCGGGTCAGGAAAATCAAAACTTACCTACATGTGCAGAATTGATTTAAGGTAGGAGATTCCATTCTGTCCTTTGGAGGTGGTAACTTCTCTTGTGTAGTTTCAGTGTGGTCAGTGGAAAGCTTAGATGGTTCAGCAGACTTTAGCTTGACCCTTCCCAAAGGCAAGCACACAGTTCTCTGAGATGTCACAGAAAGTTGGCTTCAGTGCACATCTGGCAGCAGTAGCTTGTTGCATTAGAAGCCTCCAGTATGTGTTCCACTACCACTATTGATGTACAACCCCACCCTTTCCTCTAACAGTTAAATTGGATGCAGGGACCTGTTAATTTTAATACTGAGCTAGTAAAGAGGACCAGGTTGTCACAAAACTTTCCATAACTTTTCCTTACTGCAGCAAACTTGTTTTTGAGCAAATCTATTTACTAGTAGGGTTGAGCTGTGCATTAAGCTGTACTAAGGAGATTTCCTAGTCAGGCATTTAACCAGGTATATATAGATTTGATTGTGACTAAGAAAATACCTACAAAGTCACTGGTACCTTTGTCATCATTCCTTTTTCCTCCACACAACAGGGGCCACATGCCAGACTGGTACACCAAGTCTTTTGGACACTTGTGTGCATCAGAAGTTGTTAAGATACGAGATTCTTTCAGTCAGCAGAGTCCTGAGGGCAAGGAAGTAAAATCCAGGTGACTACTGAAGAGGAACAGCCATGTGCTCCCCACCTCAGCAACATAGACATTACCCAAAACTGAGACTTGCACGCTGCAGACCAGACCCGTGTTCCACCTGCAGGTCGTGTCATGAAGGGATGGCAGTGTGAGAACCTGACTGTGAGCATTGCTATAGGACTGTGGCCATACCATACACTTTAAAGCTGCTTCCTGTCTGTGTAAGGTCTATAGTGTAGGCCTCGACTGGAATACATAGGAGAACTGTGCAAAAAATAAAAATATTAAAAAAAAAATACTATTAGATGGTTTGAATTGCTTCTGAGAAGCAAATTTCTTTAAATGCAAAATATATTATGAAATATGGTGAAGGCTCATCATTCCCATGTGAAATACTTAGCTTTATGTACATACTCATGTCATTTTATTTGTAGTGCATTGAGGGACTGGTGTATCCACTGGAATAGTTGGTACTCTTCAATGTGTTCTCACTGAGATAAGCAGAGAAAGGTTTGCACAGAGATTAAAGTGTGAATGAGTGTGTTAATGGTTGAAAGGCTAGAAGAAGTTGAATTTGAAATGTGTCTGGTACACTGATAGGCAACCAGAATGGATTTTAGCATGCTGGATACAGTTCAACCTAGAATGGGACTTCCCTGTGGACCAGGAGTAGCCATCCTTCGAATGTGCTAGTTCTGCCTTTTGCTCAGCTCTAAACTTGTTGAAAACCCTAAGCAGATGTTACAAGAGGCTTGCTTCAGCTACTGTCCACTCCTTATCAAGATGATCTTTCAGGAGTGATGAGCAATTCTATAGCAAATTTAAGTAAGTATACTTTTGAGCAACGTAGCAGCTTAGAAATGAAATGTCTGCAATGGTGAGGAGAGCCAATAACATCAGTTATTAAAAAACAAAAATGTCCATTACTTACTCCTACCTGCGTTATCTATAGGTGTTTTAATAAGCTCTTATATATTTTATTGTATTCTAATGGCTCAAGAGGAAAAAAGTCAACACTGGAGTTGTGATGCCAGGAGGTGGCAGGACTCCTGCAGTAGCAGCTGGGGTGGCTTGGCTAGGGAGAGTCACACAAACTCTTTCTCTTACTCACCCCCCCCTTTGCCTGTTTTTCTAAAAGCTGCATGTTAACATGAACAGAACCTGCATGTGAGCAGTTTGGAGGGTTGTATTCAGAGGCAGAAAGGAGGGTGCAATTTTGTCTTCAGTTTTGTTGTGTTTTAAACCCTTTGGGATATTCTCCCCTTCTTGAGAATCAACTTACATGAACTGTAGGAAGTCCTGAGGTCCTCTGGAAAGATGTCTTTCTGTAGGTTTTACTGTGAAGGTAAAGATTTGCTTTCAAGGTGCAGTATTAAGTGATAAATGTTTTTTGTGGCTAGGGTATGAATGAGTTGCAAGATGGAATCTTGACTGAGACTTTTTTACCATTGTCAGTATTATTTTAAGCTTTTTTGATGAAGATTTTTTTTTATAAATGGCAAATAATGTAGTACTTCCTGTAACAATGTTCCTCATGAGCAGGAAAATCTTGTATATTCTTCTACATCAAACACTTTTGAATTTGTAAAATTGTATGTTGTACATACCAGTCAATTGTAAACATGTATACTTGCCCACAGTGTACTGTCAAACATAGATTAAGCATGATAAAGATTATTTAAAATATACCTGTATTTATACCTCAGATATTCTTTTTGGGTTTTTGTACCTCAATTATGTTTTGTATTGTAAATGTGCTTTACATGAGTATGATCTACGCGAGAGAAAGGAAAATGTTTAACTTGCTATAGATGTCTGTACAGAATATACTCAATAAGTGCACTATTAAATGTTTAAAATTGGATATTCATAATGACTTTTATTTTATTTTGCATTCTTCCTTCCACTCTCATACCAAGAGGGGGGGTGATTTTCTTACTTCTGGTTCTTTACCTACTACAGCCAAGAGCAGAGCCTCCCCTGCCCTCTCCCAGGCTGATAATTATAGTATTGTTAAAGGCAGGTACCAAAGTTTTCTTTCTTGCTTCAGAGTTTTTGGAAGACAGGACATCACAATGGCAGATAGCTGGACAGAAACATTCCCTAGTCAATTGCTTTGTACTTTTATAATAGTGAGAAGAAACCTCTGGTTTGCTGGGGTCTTGTAGAAAAGTGTGCTTGAATTTAACAGGGTGGAAAGCAATGCTGGAAAATAATTCATTGCTTTCCTATTCTCTAAAGAGAGAATGAGGGCATGATGAGTTGTGGAGTCATAGGTTTGCTTCAAAACATGCAAGTGTAAAAGTAATTGGAGAAAGTTAAAGCATGCACAGCAATAAAATGAAGCCAAAGAGGAGGCCAGGAAGATACACAAACAACTGACTAAGATGAAAAACCAAGCCAAAGACAGCTGTTAATTCAAGCAACTTTTCAGAGTTTTTAAAGCCTTAGCCAACAGAAATATAATTTGGGCATCTGAAGGAGGGTTTTGATTTGTGAGGCTTGTCTGATACAGCAGCTGTGAGGCCTGCTGCCTTTCAGTTACCAACATCATCCTATTCTTTCTCTGCCTGAGCATCCCAAAGTCCTGATCGCTATCACTTCCCACTTCATTCCCCAGGGAGCACTGAGGGATGCTGCTTCAGAGTCTGCCAAAAGCAAACCTCTTGTTGCCATGGTATTAGTTCTCTCACACCAAAGAGTTTTAGAGAACCTTTCTGATAAAGGACTGGCATTAGTTAGGTTGTTACAGAACCTTCTTTTTTCCCAAGTCAATACTTAAACAACTAATCATTAAAAAAAAAACCACCAGATTTGTTCACAGTTTTGGGCCCTTGGAACAAGCAAAGTTACAGCTAATTTTTTTTTCTGCAATGATGGTTTTGTTTGGATCTAAGCACACTAACTCATGAGACTCTGGCAACTTAAGGATTTACACTGCATTTTGTTTAAAATGCATTTAGTTTACTTTCAAATTAGTATTTTCCTAAACATTTATACAATATGAGTTAATTTTGAATCTTCTAAGTAGTCTCAGTCTCCTGAATGTTTGTGTTCTTGGCACCTTCATTTGCAGATGTCCATGTTGTTGGAGAACAACAGAATTCAGTCTTCCATGTCTGTGGGTTTTTTTGTCAGCTGTCACTCAGGGCAGCACTGGCTCCTCTTGGGACATTCTCCTGCTTTAAGCAGTAGTTGCCACAGAGAAAGGGCAGGCTGGACCCCAGTTCCATTCTGTCCAGGTGCTGCTGTGAATAACTGTGTGCATCACATCCCTGGTGTAACACAGGTCCTGCCCTGTGCTTTGGTAGTGCTCACTTTCAGTACTTCTTTCTGACAAATTCAAACAGAAAAAGTCATGTCTCACTGTCATTCCTCAAGCAATGCACTCCACAATTAGATATTTATGAAGCTGTAAAAGCTGTAAATAATCAGTAGCCTTCACCTTAAAGGCCAGGGATGTCACTAACACACATGGACAGTCTGGGAAAGGGAGACTGAAATGATGCAAAGCAGTACCTCTGCAGCCTGGTACAAGAGTTTGGAAAGAGCAGGACCTGGTATCCACAGTAGGCTGTGCCAGGAGAAAGGTAATATGAATAGTAAGTATCCATTACTTGGGCTACATTATAAATGGTGGATATTTTCACTCAAGGTATATGAAAATTAACTGTTACATGCAAATCTGCTAAGTGCTGGAAGCAGTGCCCTACAATCATAAGGAATGAAAACATGATACTGTTTTAACAATGCATTAAGAAATACTAATTCCTTCATCTCTGTTATACCATAATTTCTCAATACAACCCTTCACTGCATCTCTGAAAAGTTACTTTCATTTATTTCTCCTCTGTCAACCCAGAATGTTTTATATCTCTCACAAGGAAAGGTATCAAATTCTAAACCAATTATTTCATAGCACCAGAGATTAGGGTGAAGATCTGATGCTAATAAACAATACTTGCACCCATGTGCCTTTTGCATTGAGTGCTCTCCAAAGCTCTTGAGACTTGCTAAATTTCTCCTCTCCTCTGCACCATCCTACTGTATTTTCCTGTATATTCTGAGGTGTCCGGATTACTTGAAAGAAATGAACTTGCAAGCTGAATTCAGGGACAGTAAAATGGAGTGAAGTATAGGAAAGAATTCAAAGAAGAAAAAATTCCTCAAAAGAGATTAAGGCACTGAAGGGGCACATTTGTAAAGAGAGATTCAAGACACAGTCTGGCCACCAGACAAGAGGGATGTAGTAAATGTCTACTAGCACTAGAAGGTCATAAAAACCCAGAAGAAGAGTTCAAACTAGCTGAGTGGGTGTACAAGTCAGGATAAAAATTCATTAATGGAAAATGTGAGGCAGAAGGGAAGGAAAAGGCATTTTCCACACAGCAAGAGGTCTTTGAGACTGTGGGACAATCTCTCCCTGAGAATCAGCAAGAGCATAAGTAATTTAAAACTGTGCATGCTCAAACCCTGGAATCATTGCTTCCTAGCTTCCATAAAGCATCACAAAGACATAACAAAGGTCCTGTCTTCATTATTTGCCATGATTACAGGACTTACAGACTACCAGTTTTGACCTTTAAGCACTGCCTTGCTGAGCAAGAATATATCTGGTGTCAAAAATAAAATATCTCAATTATTTTGGAAGTTACTACTAATAAAAAAGAACGAATAATAGTCCTTTCTCTAAGAATTATATTTGAGGCTGTGGAGTGCAATTTGCTTAGATTTTATTGAAGTGAATCTCTCTTGCCCTTCCCACCATGGGCCAAGAGCATGAAGATCAGCATGGGGAGGTTACCACATGAAGACCTCTTTGATTTCCTAAGTTTTACTCAAAATCCAGAAAGATCCATAACTGATTAGCATGATTTCATCAACATAGAGAGAATCAAATCCATTCTTACTTAGGCTTGGGGGATTTTCCTTACTACAGAGAGAAAAAGACCTACAGCAAATGTGTTGTGCATGTTTTTCCAGGTACCAGTGTTCTGCTAGTCACTTCATTAGCTCAAGTAATAAAAGGGTGATGTGGTGGGTCTGAATATCACAGTTGCTCCTAACCCACAAAGACATTTCTTAAGGCTTTATAACACTAAAAATGGAAAAGCCCCTTAGGAACAGAATTCTCAGTGAATGAAAGAATACTACTATTCAAAAAATCAAATATTCAAAAGGTAGTGTATTAAAAGGACTGGTACAGTTATGTATGATTTCCAGGGAAGGAAATTAAACAGCTTTTTCCATGATATGATGACATAAGCATGTTATAAGCTGGTAGACAGGGTGATAATAGCTGAGATGGCTCTGATTTGAGGGAGCTTATACATTCATTTATTAGAGACTTAGGAAGATGGTTAGCAAATGAAAAGGGAATTTCAGGGAAGGGTGGCATTAATTAAAACACTTGAGTGTCACTTGAGAGAACTCTCATTTTTTAAAACAAGCCAGCTTATATTCATAAAACATATATTTATAAAGCAGCCCAGACAAAGATGGTGTTCAAGGTTTGTGTAATAGAGGAATGGTTCTTCTAAAGTTTTGGCCTAACACTTCCAACATGCTTAGTGACAGCAACCTGACAGGTCTATTCAAAACAAGCAGGTCATCTGGTAAGTATTTGCCATTTTTTTCAAAAACAACTAAAAGAAAATAAATTTCAGTCAAGGCACTGCTATGAGCTGGTTCAACACGTCATCTTCAGCTAGGCTATAACTCAGGTTTATAGAAACACTGACAGTATGGTTAGTGAAGTATTTAATAGGCTACTTTTTCACCCAAATCTCTGGGGAAAGTTGTACAAAGAGTATATTCTAAATAGTCCATTTAAACATATGAAAAGGAATGCAAAGACACTAAAATATTTGTTTTAACTCAATCATATTATCTCTAGCAGTCTGTACACTTTTCATTTCTCTCTCTCAACAGAATGTCTGAAGAACACACAAGGGGTTTTTTTTTGCTTCTTATTGAAGCCTTTGTCACCTACATAATTTATCAACTAGAGCTACCAAAGCATAAAACAAGTAATAAATCATACAATAAAACAAGCAATAATCCAAACTGAATTTTAATATAACACCTCACCAATACCTCACCTATAGCCTACAAAGCTAGAACAACATTAAAATTGGTACTTAAGTAAAAGGAAGAAAATGGTAAAACTTTGCTGCCTACAAACAATTTCATTCAGCAGATAACAATGTAAACTGCTTTAAGATACACAGAAAAGCAGCTTTGAAAGCCTTCTAGACCTTCTTAAAAAAAGAGGGAGATTCATTAATGTGATGTGTCTGGAGAATAGAACTTGCCCTCCCTCTACTTAGGTGCTTTTACTCCATTATCTAAGACTGGGGGAAGTACATATAAATTACTGAAACTGAAAAACTGTGGTGGTGCCTCCTGTAATCCTCAGCAGCAGTAAGCACCTACCTCTCAGTGAGGGGAAAAGCAGATGAGGATGATTCATGTCTTCCACGGTGAGAACTGATGGTAATTCTCTTCCCCTAAGGGCATCCCTGTGCTACTCATCAATTCAAAGTATGCACAGAACCACAGAATCCATTTGGGTGGAAAAGACCTCTGAGGTGGTTGAGTCCAACCATTAATTCAGCACTGCCAAGCCCTCCATTAAACAGTGTGCCCCAAAAGCCTAGCTACACATCTTTTAAGTAACTCTGGGGATGGTGACTCCACCACTTCCCTTGCCAGCCTGTTCCAATGCTTGACAACCCTTTCCAGAAAAAGATTTTTCCTAATATCCAATGCAACCCTCCCCTGCAGCAACTTGAGGGGGCAACTTTTTCCCNGCCTGTTCCAATGCTTGACAACCCTTTTCAGAAAAAGATTTTTCCTAATATCCAATGCAACTATCACTTCCCACAACTTGAGGGCATTTGCTCTCGTCCTGTCACTTTTTCCCTAGGAGAAAAGACTGACCCTCACCTCACCACAGCCTCCTTTCAGGCAGCTGCAGAGAGCAATAAGGTCCCTTCTGAGCCTCCCTTTGTCCAGGTTCACCACCACAGCTCCCCCACCACTCCTCATAAGACCTGTGCTCCAGACTCTTCACCAGCTTCATTGCCCTTCTCTGGACACACTCCAGCACCTCAATGACTTTCTTGCAATGACAGGCCCAAAACTGAAAACAGGATTTGAGGTGCAGCTTCAGCAGTGCCAAGTACAGGGGTGTGTAGCATAGAAACACATACTTCTCATAATGCAGGGCATGTATTCAATAAAGTAGAAACATTTAGATGGGGTCACAACTGCTCATGAATTCCAGAACTGTAATGGTACCCACAGCAGCACTAACACTGTGCAGTGCTTGGTCTACTTGGCTTTGGAGACCTCTGAAAACACATTAAATTGCATTTGAGGCCTTTTAAGAATGACCTTGAGCAAGTAGCAAAGCCAAGATTTTCTAGCTAACACCTGAACCACGGTCCAAAAGAAATTATAGTCACACTCGCTGTCTCCGCTCTTTCAACCTAAGATAAGAATAAATGATTGTGTATAAAATTCTCACATAACTTTCTAGGTAAATCACTGGCCTTGTCACGTTAGTTGCAAACAAGATCAGGCAGAGTAGCTACTGAACTAGGTTCAACTCAACAGACATATGGGACTGGGGAAGGAGGGGAAGCTCTGCCCCAAGCATCCTGCTGGCAAGATCATTGAGGGAATGAATGACACCTCAAGGGCAGTGGTAGGGCTCAGAGGCCCTGCTGCTGAGGAGCACAGAGGTTTAGGCAGGCCAGTCATGGCTAACACACTAACACACTTTAGGCACGTATTTGATAAAACCTAAGCAATTAGCAGACCCTGGGAAGCTTTAAGTATCTGAAGTTTTAGGCTTGCATAGAAGCATATCCCCAGTTTACTGCTAGAAAAGAGGTTAGAGACACTGATTCAAAATCTCACCAAATGGTCTGAGGAAAGAAGGCAAAACATGCTGCTTTCTGGCACCATCCGCTCTATTATAAAGGTAATTCTTTTCATAATTTGGAATTTCATAATTTGAAAATCTACATTTGGAATTCACTATTAGTTTTTTTGCAGAACTTTGAGAAAAATATAAGTACCAAATTTCCTGTTATTTTAATTTCTACACTAGGCACTTGGACTTATTTCTGGATATATTTTTTACAAGAGCCTGCAGGAAGTTTCTTGTGCTGGTGTGAAAGCAGCCTTGCAATGGTCACTATCAGAGAGAGCATTTGTTTAAATTGATGAACAGCACAATCTGGGACATAACATGATATTTACTATTCTCTTTTTTTATAATGCACCATGTAACAAGTCAAGCTTATCGCACTCTGTTTTTAGTTCCTTGAAAACCACCACAAACTCTTTACTGTTTAAACATTCCGTCTTACTGATGTAGAGATTTTCTCTGAGGCTTTATACAATTTTTTTAAAAGCTTCTTTCCTTTGCCTCCTCTTCCTATCCTGTTAAATGACTAAAACGCTTTCCAGAGCCATCCACTCCATGTAGTGGTTTGCTGGTTTGCAATGACAGAGTTGCTGCCAAATTTTATTAAGAATGTTCCCTGGGGCACAGAGGGGAGGGAGGTATTCTTCATGGCCTCTGTTTTCTTCCCATATTGTTTAACAAACAAGGAAAGTCGCTCTGACCCCTATTTAGACATATCCCTTTCAGGCAGCCACACAAATGAGCTAGGAAGGAAGTGCCGTCACAGCCCTTAGAAAAGATAGAGAGAAATAAAGGCAAACATTGTGTGTCTAAATAAACAAGCTCACTCTGATGCCCCTCTCTTCTGCCTAATTTTTACAGAAACCAGTCCCTGAAGTAGTATTTGGGGCATAAGCATTTTCCATAATGTGTAGGACTTGGTTACCTACCCACCACGTTCCACTGCCCTGCCAGGTTTTGTCCCAGCCTCAGAGATGAATGAATAATCCAAAAACCTTTGGTATAAATAGGAACTCAGCCCAGGCTCTTTGAATGACTTAAACCTGTCCCTCAGTCGGCTTTCCTACATGAACTTCATGCCCTCTGTGCCTTGCCTTCCCTAGTTAGACTTCCCCAGAACACTGAGAGGAAAAAAAAAAATATTTTGCTTCAGTAATCATAAATTAAAAGTGCAAGTTTTGCAAGAAACTGAAACAAAAATATCTAAAGGCCAAGCTGAGAACAAGCTTTCCTTTGAACTGCTTCTTGTCTATACACAGCTCCAGAGGATTTCTAAATCAAATTACTTTTGGTAGACAAAAGATGAAACAGATGTGCTATCAACTACGTTTTGAGATGGGGAGCTAGAGTATAAAGGATTTTGAACTAGAGATGCAAATAGAATATTTGAACCTTTATGTTGCATGCTAATCACAGGAACAAGTTTTGACATATCAGAGCTGATAAACCTCATTAAAAGAATGCTTAGATAAACTCAAGGGTAAAAGAAAAAAAAAATACTGTCATTTAAAAGATTACAAGTATGATTTTTTAAGTATTTCCACATTTCCCTGGTAACATACCTTCATAGTAGTAACCTTAAGGTGGTTACAGAATCTGAAGCCAGCACTGGATAACAAAGACAGTTCTTGTTTCAGGATCATGACACAGCACAAACACTGCATCACCCCCACACCCCATGGGCTCCTGCAGGTGATCTCTGCTCTGCAGGGCTCTTCTTAACCCTGCAAACCTCGGAGCTGCTTTTGCCCAGACATCAGCTTTAGCCTGACTGAAAGACAGGAAATCCATTTTCAAACAAAATGCTGGGCTGGTTACAAGATTGAAGTTTTATTTGCAATCTACTCTCCTGCTAAAACAGACTCCTAGATTCTGTTTAAAATTTGCCAGAGAAGTTCATAGGACAGCAAACCCCAACATTTGTGAGGGATTTGCCAAGAGTATTGCTTTGCCCTTGCTCACAGCTCTTTGTCGATCGCGCCACGCAGAGCAGACAGAAACCAGAGCTGTATCTGGTCGACATCATGCACGGGCTGCAATATGTGTGTATTTGTGCCTGAGGAACTACTTATCACTGTGATGAATGGCATGGCATTTAGCTAGCTCCTTAAAGAGATAAGATGCTCTCTGTTTTTGTTATCAGTTGTGCCCAGATTTGTACCATTAAACAAAATATTGGATTAATATTTTTGAACAAATCCGATTAATGTTGCGTACCCATTATCATGCTCCAGGGGATCATAAACTGGGATAAGAATATATACATAGAGTTTGCAGTTGTTTCAAGCCATGAAAGAGAGAATAGCCAAGGAGATGCCCTTTGTAAAGATACATTTCCTAGGGAGCTGCTGAAAAATACTCCTTTCTATACCTTGATTATTAATCAAGCATGCTGTATGTGATTTAAAGATGCACACTTCACAAAAGCACCAACGACCCCCAAATGCTTCCCAACCACAGAGAAAATATTCTGGTTGCTCTCTGTTGAACACTGCAGGAGAACTTGAGGCTGAGCAACAACAGTTTCTGAGATGATTCACTGTTGTTTCAGTCCTCCTCTTTTCTCTACGGACACCTTCTGTTCTGCACACCTCTTGTTAAACCCTGCAAGCTCTCTTTTACAATCAGTTCTACACTGCTTGTGTGTTTCATCTGCCTGTGACATTCTCTCCATCCTGCCAGATCCAGCACTGCAGTCAGGTCAGGCTCAGATCCTAGTATCTCATTTCCTTCTGCCTTTGCCTACCCTGATCTGACACAAAACCTCTCACAGACGTATGCACAGCCCAGAGTCGGTGCTTATAGATTGCATCATGCTTAGCAGTGCTCCAAGGTAAGGGGCCTGTCACCACCCTCTTGGGGAGCTCAAGTTCTGAACAACCAGCCTTTCCCCTAAACTGCATGCAGAGTCCCCGTACTCTGCACCCATAAGAAGAGGGACTGTCTAGAAGCTTCCCTGGCTGGGATAAGAGGAGAACTTGATCAGACCTTGACCTGTTTTAAGATATTTCACTATTTTTGTCCAAGAGCAAGAAATCTTTAGCTTCTCATGTGTCCTATACCACAACCTGCCTGCTCCTGGTGAACCGAGACCCACTCTGGCATTGAACGGGCTGCAAAAGCAGCCATTACAAATTGTGGCTAAAGCTGGTGTCTTCAGGGAAGTCAGCTGCCTCACTCTGCATTGCTTCTGGTGGCAAGTATTGCATCCAGTCACTTTTCATCAGGAGAGAGACCAAACTGTGAGAGCACAGCCTCTCTCTGGAGCTGCTGCCTACCGACAGCATTTGTCCAAGTGTTTGAGATTCATACATGGACACTTCCCAAGGAGGAACCAGCCACTATTCAACACGGTGTTTCTAGGTCTAGTGAAAATTAATTTGGCTTTCATTCATCTCTTTGGCTGTCATATTTCCTGTGATGCATCTGTGATGGGTGGAAAAGTACCTACTTTCTTTCTTGGTAAACATGAGTAAGCCTAGGCCTACTGCTCCATGGATGGCACTCTCCATTGGCAGCTCTTTCCAAATTGCCTCATCCTGTGCTTTGGGCAGTCACCTATCCATTTCCTCAAGGTTACGCAGTGACCTCAGAAGAACAGTGACCATACTGATCTCCTCATCAGGCTTTTTAAACAGGTACATGTAAAATTCTTCTCCTATTGCCTTTAAAAAGAAGGAAGAAACATGAGAGAGAACATTCCATGCCAGCAGCTTTCCTCTGGACAAACACTCTCCAAGAGCCAGCATCAAATACATTTAAATTGTTTCCTTCCAACCTCACAAACTGCAATATTTTTAGCTTTCTTTATTCAGACTGATATCTACTCACCCCAATTCCACAATTTTCTTCACTGCCCTGCTCCCTTCTGATGTGCAAAACTTACCTGCAGGTGGGGCAGATGCCTGGCCCCAGCTAAAAGCACATCTACCACTACCAGGTCTCTCCTCCTGCTACCAGCAGCACAGGCAGTGGGGGTGGCTATCATGGCCAGCTTTACTTAGATTTAACTTCTGAAAAGATTTATTATTTAGCACCAAACACATACAAAGACAAAGAAGCATAGCTCTTGTTTCATCTTCTGCTTTTCCTGCAGACAAACTCTGCCCCAAGACACCAATTGTCCCCTAGCTGTTTGCTCTGGGAACGCTGGGAGATTCACAATCAGAATAGTGAGGGATAAAGCTTTTTCTTAAGAGGTGTCTCAGACTTTCCCTTGGTCATTATTACCCACCATTGCTCTGCAGAGTATAAGAAATATGCCTCCTCTGAGAGTCCAATGCAATACCTATAAATTAGCCCCAGTCCAAAAAAGCCCACTGAGCTAGCTCAGGGGCTATCTATAGCTGAACATAGCTTCCTCAGGGAGTTACAGTCTCCAAGTCAGTGCAGTTGTTCCAAAAAAAAAAAAAAAATCTGAGAAAAGCTGCTTCTTTCTTGGTCTCCTCAAGTATAGTAAGATCCTTTCACTACAGAACTGTCAGTATGAAATTCACTCTGAAATGCCCCCAACTGGCTGAAATAACTTCTGTGTGTGGCTACAATGCCATATCCAGAAACCCTGATCATCACTAACTACTCAGCCACATTTACATGATAAAAATATGGTGGCATTAACAACTTGTGTTGGCATGCCTTCCCAATTGTTGGGGCTTTACGTAAATATAGAACTTGGCCAGGGGATTTGTTTCAGAGACTTTTTATATCTGATTATGGCTCCAGGCCGATCATTATCTGTACAGACACTGTAATTAAGGATCAGTAATTCTGTCCAGTGGCCAACAGTCCCTACAGTGAGAGGCACATGATGGGTTTTCAGCTGCTCAACATTTCAGAGTTTCACTGGAAGTCAGCTATCAGAAAGCTGTGCTGTACAAGGACAGAGCACCAGCCTCAAAGGAAAGCAGCCAGCAAGCATTTCCATTCCAGCATCTCAGCAGGAGAAAGCACTGCCCTGAAGACCTCCATAGGAAACCATTTCTTGCTTTGGGTTTCTGCACAGCCACACATGGAAAGCCAGAGCTCCCACGTGTTCAGCTGAGGGCAGGCACTGGGAGCCAACACTTCCCTCACGCCTCCACCTCAAACAAACACACAGCCACACTCGTTTCTTGGGAACGAGCTGGATACACACAGAAAAACAAAGGAGGGTTCTTGCATTTCTGAAGTACGTGTCATAGAAGTAGAAAATAAATAAAACATCATAAATAAAAACATTTTTCTGTAGTGATTTCACAGAGGTGAGAATTTCAACAGCAAAATAAAAACTGGCTGCAGCAGATCCCAAGTTTTATTCCCACACTTCACAGCCAAGGCTTCTGCCAACTGGGAGGAAAACACAGCTGAGCTAGAAATCATGGATGTTTGTGAATAGCAGGAAGAGAACACAGTGTAATAGCAGCACCAATTCCAGCACCAAAGACATCAGTCTTGAGCAGACAGGCAATTTTAACAGAATCAGCTAATGTTGTTGGGTTTTGGTTCTTGTAGGTTTGTTATAGGCCAAGGCACACATGGCAAGGCAGTTGTGCAATCTCCCATGGGCACTGCTGGCCCATCCTGAGCCCACTGGCTCCTTCCCCCAGCCCTGCACTGTCACAAACCAACACCCCTGCATACACAAGTTCTAAGAATCCTTTGGCTGGAAGATTTGTATGAGCTTGATTTGAAACACATCAGGAAAAAAAGAATGAGACTCAAATTGGAAGCATGCAACAGCTAAACAACTTACTTAAATATCTGGGGGTTGGAGGGAAAGGTAGCACTAAACTACAGCCTCCAGCTCATCTGGAAGTGCCTTCCTTAAGACACAGGTGACATTCAGGTCCTAAACCTCCCAGATTTACCATGCCAGGAAAAAAGTACCTCCTTTTGCCTTGCAGCCAAGCTATTCAGAGGCTCACAGCTTAGTGGAAGGATGGCAGAAGGCAATTCCAGTGACCTCCAAAGCATACCCTATATTAGATAGATGACTTTAAAAATTGTTAGCTTAGGTCTGCTATTTATAAGAGTACCTGACTATGTTTCTTGGCAAACATTGATAGACATCTTCCAAATCACATGTTTCTAGAAGAAGTCTTCCCATGTCTGATCCAATGCAGAAACTTACCCTTTACTTCAATACCATAGGCAATATAAGAAAATTTAAGCATTCTTTTTCAAGTCCCATAAGTTACACAAGTTACACTGTGAGGCCGCTGGTGTTGGAGCTTGAAAGCACATTGTGAGGATATGAGCTGATTCTGTTTTCATCCTCCAAGCAGGGAAGCTGAGCTGAATGAGGATGGCTGAAGAGGATTGCTGAAGGATAGCACAGAGACATTGGACAGCTGGCTCCCAGTTCATCCTGCAAAGCCTTGCTGCTTCTGCTGCTGCTGCTGCTGCTTCCAGGTGGTGACCCAGGTACCTCCTGGGCTCCCAGGCCATGCTGCTTCTGGCTCCTCTGACAGCTCCAACACTGGCAGGAGGAACAGGGACTGGTGTTGGTTTTTCTTCTAACCACCTCAGGCACAGTGAGGTGCCTCACTCCATCTTTTGTTAAGTGAAGTAAGATACAGCTCTGGATATTCTCTGGGTATTTCAGAAGGAAGAAAAGGAAACCAGGAAGCCTGAAGAATTTTTTTTTAGCTGCCACTGAGTCTGCCCATTCTGTGTGTCTTGTAAAATTGCACAAACAGACCCACAAAAAGATTCAGTTCTCTCTCTGTTGTACCATAACCAATACTTAAGCCACAAAGAAGAGCAATGCAATAATAAACACAGTAAACTAGTTTTTAGATTTTGGGGTGTAACTGTGTTAAAATACATCATAATTCCTGTACTAGATTATTTCAGTAACATTCCCTTGACATTACTGGCTTAATGGCTGGGTGAATGGAGTAACTGCACTGCAGTGAAATGAGGCAGTCCAGTTCACGAGAGCAGCAACTTGCAAAATATCACACAGATGACAGGCCACTGGTGTCAGTGTAGAAAATGCAGGCTGGGCAATAGAATTCCACACTGGGAGTTTCTGAACTCCCAGATCACACAACCCAGAAGCCACAGACCCAAAGCCAAACCAATTGGCTCTCTGGGAAGACTGGAGGGGCAGCCCTGCTCCCCTGCTGTCCCTGTGGACATTGCTTACCAATTCCTCCAGAGAGGGCTTCATCTTACATGAGCACAGTTAGTCTTTAACTCTTTCCCTGGTGGACAAGGGATATAAATTGAATTGGTGTCAGAAAACTGCTGCTCTCTTTTAACAGATGCCTCAGACATTTGTATTGGCCCCTCAGATTGCTGTTCCCATAGGTATCCTGCCAGGCTTTATGTGGCTGGGGTAGAGGAGGACCCTTGCAGCTCTCAGAGTAAGGGTTTTATAGAACCTCAGGGATTAACAGTCCAGCTTTACACAACTGCCAGGGACACAGCAGACAGACTCAGGAGCCATAGCCCATGTGAGTGCAGCCTGTTCAGTGTGCATGTGAAGCACTGAAAGCTGTAGCTGGGACACAGGCACACACAAGAGATGTGTCTTTGTTTTTATGAAGCCAGATAGAAGATTCTTGCCTTCTTTCTTCTTGTACTTTCAGTAGCAGCACCTGGCTCACTTTGTCCACTTGGCAAATGTCATCAATTTTCTGACCTTTCCTTTCCTGGATGTTCTTTGGGTGCTGCCTTCCCACAGCAGCTCTGGTCTGGCCAGGCCTGGCAAAAGAAGAGGTTGGTAACCTTCAATTGCCATTAGGACCAGCTACATGGGGCCAAGGCTGCCATTAGCAGAGTGTGTCTGGCTTTCCTTTCCAAATCCATACTGGCACACTCCTCTTGCCGTGTCTATCTTGTCTTCTCTTTTCCTGCACAGATGTTCCTGCACTCTTCCTGCACTCTTAGGACTTTTCCCAAGGGCCTTATCATGCCTTGCACTGGGAAAGGTGCCATTTCCTTTTAGTGCAATGGCAGTTCAAATGCTTGATGCTTTGGAGTTTCCTTGCAAGTTTTTGGATTCTGCTGTCTTGGGCACCCTCCCCTTGAAAGGTTCAAATCCTGCTGCTGTTGGCTCAGGACCGACATGAAATAACCAAGCAGAGTCTCCATAGTCAAGGCCAGACTGCTCCCTCTCTTCCTTCCTTCTCCCCTGTTTCCCTGGAGAAGTATCAGGGTTGGAGTTTGTGTGAGTTCTTGACTGCTGTTAAATGGAAAATGTAAAGCAAACGAAAAAAATAGAGGCACAATTAAAATTAAAAAGTCATCCATTTGGTCTCATTCTTTCAAAATACCTCTGTTTGGAATTCACAAAAAATGTGACTATTTTTATAGCAGCTTGGCATCAGCCTTTTGCTCTCAAGTTTCTTCTGCAGAGACTATTTGACCAAAGAAATAGATTGACTGACACCTAGTGGAAAATTGAAGATTTTCTTCATCTTATTTGGTTAAGTGAAACACTTCAGACAGCATTCAATTGACTTTATACATATTACCATTGCTGTAGAAAACAATATTATTACTGGATCACCTCTACTTTATCTCTATTCCGTTAGTGTATTCAAATGTTCAACAGAAGCACAGACAGGACAATCAAGAGGAATTTATTTTACATATATTCACATTCTTTGGTTAATGAAAGAACCTGGCCAAGTACATGCCTTCCTAACATACAGAATATCAGTAACACATAGCTCTGGAAGCCCATAAAGTACTAATAAATAAACATAAATTTATTCTCAAAACTAACAGTCTTCTGGAGTTGTTGTTTCTACCAAAACAGAATCATTGATTCCCTTATTAATAATTTATGTGTAAATACTTAGAAAGTGAAAAGTATATATTTTCCTAAATTTTTATTTCTAATGACCTTAGAGAAGTTCATAGTATGTTATCATTAATCTGACTAACAACAAAAATACGAAGAAAATTTTGCTCTCTCATTAGGTTTTGTAGATGTTTTAGACTCCTGTCTCAGTGGTCACCGAGTGCTCAGCATCTGTGAAGGGATTTTGCAATGCCAGACAAATGCCAAACCCATCTGAGCTGACTGCAGAGCTCCCACAGACCAAGGCAGGTTCTGTCCCATATGTGCTGTGGCTGATGGGTGGGATTGGTGCAATGCTGTTCTTTGCCATCCTTGCTGAGAAATCACAAGGTCCAGCTGTGAAGAATTAAACACAGGGGGTTCTCTTACAGGCAAAAATCTCCAAATATAGTTCCCTGGTTGCAAGAGGCTTTTGCATTCACTTCCTTAGGACATCACTTCTGTTCTCCCTGTGCCTCTCTCTGTACTTTTCCAAAGTATGCTATCTAAACAGTCAGATCCATATTCCATATTCTTCTGCCTTGCTCCTCTATCCCAAATGAGTGGCATGTGGGTCCTGAAAGATAATCTGATGTGTTTGTTTTTTTTAAATAAGAAATTACATAATAAGTAGCTTAGAATAAAATTTGGTACTCCCAGCAGTGCCATTCACACCCCAATCCCACAGATCTGAATATTAGGTTTGATAATGATTACACAACTTGATCTGAAGTGACCTTAATATATGTCTAGGTCCTGAGAAGCTATTTATAAGATGAGTTTGCTTAAGACACTGTTACCCAAAAGCTAATTTTCCTTCATAAATCCCAGACTGATGGTCCCATAAAAGCTTCTGCAGTCCAACCATATGGTGATCAGGTCTTGCTTTTAAATTTTTCTATTTCTCAATTAAAAAATATGTTGAGAAACTCCCTGTGGTCCTTTGAATGGACTCTTGGCTGGTTTAGATGAGAAAAACACTGCCTTATATTTCATGTTCACATATTTTCTTCCTTTCCTTTAGTAATTTTTTAACTTCTTCATTTAATATTTCTTTCTTAACTGTGGTATTCTCCAGCACTGTTATGAATATTCCTACCTATTGTCTTTCTCCTTCTTCCATTTCTGAATCCTTCTGACTTATTTGTTCAAACATTTGTGCTTGTTCTGAGGGTAAGCAGGCATACAAATGCAGGAGACCACTGTGACACTGACAGCAATGATCTCAGCCTTGGCAGAAAAATGTCATTTCTCACTATTCTCTGCATGCAATCAACCAATCCAGGAACAATCCAGCTTTGGCATACACAAACTGTAGGGATCAAACCAGCTGAAAAGTAGCCCCAGATCATGCCCTGCTATCTCCTTGATTATGTTATTCCCCTTGTATTTAAGGAAGAGCACGAGTCCTTATCTATTAGAGGCTGCAGTGATGATTTTCACACTGTCAGCTCAGTGTAACCAAAATGGTATTCAGTGAATTAACATCTCAGAGAAGCCACCCTGACAAATATCCTGTGAGAAAGATGCAGCTCAGATATGGACCACCTTGGTGTATGAACACCCCTGTCATTCAAAGTCTTCCTCAGGATGTGAGGAAGGGCCTGGAAGTGTCACCCAAGAGAGACATTTCCACAGCGATGTCCAGTGAGATAAGTGTAGAATTTTGGGAATGGGTGCTCATCTCTCCCTTTTCTTGATCCTCTTTCCATTCCATGGTTTCACATAGGCATCTTATAGCCTGTTACATATAGGGAAGAACTCTTTTGACCATGTACATGAAAATACATATTTTCCTTATTTTAGTTTCATTGCCAGTGTTCCATTTTCATGTCACCATTCCTGAAATCCCCATATTTATTATCGCCAAATGGCTATCGCTGCACATAACTTTTTGTTTATTTCAAAGTTCAATGTAAAAATGTCAAAACTGTGCAGTTGCTGTATTAAATCTGGTTTTTGTATTCACCCACTTGAGCGTGGGCTTTTTGATACTCTGTCTCCGGTTAGTTCTCCTTTCGGCTTCTCTGCTCTCAATAAAGCAGAGCCTAATATGTTACCACAGAGACACAATCCAGTGCAGATTGAAGGGCTCCTGTGGTTAACCTGCTTGGAGACACTAATGGTTTGTTTATTTCATAGATATGTCAATTATAAATTCAGTTCAGAGTCAAAAGGCTGCTTTGCACAGCAGCACATCACTTACATCTCCTGTAAGGTCTTTATGAGAACTGAAAGGCAAAGCTGCACCTGAGGACACATTGGGATGCATACAGCAGGCATGCACTTGGTGTGGCAAAATTCCCATTTAGGAGGTTGACCCAAACACTAGGAAAATCAATGGCTGTAACTCAGAGCAAACTCAGGTACAGAATCACTGGCTTTTCACAGGTAAGTTTTAAAAGTTTCCTTTCACTTCAGAATTTGGTCTCTCCAGACAAGATTTAGGTATTTTTCACGGCAAATAAAAATAAACATGCAAAGTTTTGGTGCAGATCAAGGAGCAAGTGAGAATGTGTCACAGCCCTAGTCTGCCCTTCATGCACAGTTTTGTTTTGTTTTTTTACTTTTATTTCCTTGTGAATCTCAGGTAGAGGCAGGAGAGATAAAAAGAGTTGGGTGTGCCTGCGGCTCACTCTTCTAGGGACCATGGAAACACTCCTGTGAAACTGTGGCCAAAAAATTGTTCCATTATTAAACTGACTGCTCTACTTTATATTTAAGCATAAATTAAACCTCCCAGGGATCTTTGTTTCTTCTCTGAACCACAGAACGGAAAATCCAAGGGTCGTTTGGCATTTCTGAGAACAACAAATACAAAGACCAGGAAAGTCAATGGAATACTTTGAATCAGATTTTGAGTTAATTTTTTTTCCCTGACTGAAGTCAGATTTCACAAGCTTGAGCAACTTTTTGTCATTCTCTTTAATGTGATTCTCCTAGCACCTTCCCTTTCTTTCCTACTACCTCCATCCAAACATGCTCTGGCTGGCAGCTCAGCTGTACTCATGGCTTAGTTCTTTCTTCCTCACTGTCAAATTGTTTGCTTCCCTTTCTGAAATTGCATCAAGGGCTACTTACCATTGTATAATAATGTAACTAAAGCATTTAACATATGTAGGGGGAAAAAAATTAAAAGGTTGCATTAAAAAATTATATATATACAGAGATATATTTGTATCTGCTCATTATTTAAACCTATGACTCAGGAGTTAGACAAACATTTTTAATGGTCCAGTGGACAATGTTAGAACACCAGTCTTTGTAAAGTGGAGAGGGTCAGATCCAAGAAGCAGTGAGCACTCTTGATGGTTATTGATGTTGATAGTTGCTGCTAGTGCTCAGGACAGGCAGTGACCTTCATCAGGCTACATCATGGAATAAAACATGAATTTCAACCAGCCTGGAAATGCTGTGTGCAACTTAATCTCTATTACATTTTTCATTGTCTCATCTCTTGCATTCTCTTGGACACACTGGAATACAGCTTTGGCCAATAAGCCACAAAACATTCTGCTTCCCCTTTTTAAGTAGAGAAGTTTAACCTTGTCTGGAGTACCTGTCCTTTCTCTGCACTACAGCATTTCTTCTGCCCAAATAGCAAATTCCTCCTTCCACAAGAAACACTTTGTTCAGAATTAAACCTGACTGTCCTGTCAGTTCTGTGGTAAGGAAGCAGAGATGTGAAAGGTCAGTTTATTCCCAGTAATTCTGACACGTAGCATAGTGTCTTCTGCAAAGATGCAGAAGACAGACACAGAGGAGAACGTGATGCTGCCTCTCCAAAATGCCTCTCAGAAATTACTTATTTTTATCCTGTGCAAGAGGAGCATCAGCCTTCAATCTGATTGTGCACACACAGAGACTTCTTTGTTATCACAGGTGTAAGAAGAGATAATTTCAGCTGTATAATTTGTCTGTTTTACTTGTGACAGTTTCAAAATGACCAGAAATACTTTCTTCACTCAGAAAAAAGAATTTGAGATGCTGTACAAAAAGTAACAACAAACTGAAAATTTTGCACAAGTCAACCTACTTTGTCATAACTGAAGAGGGCAACCTAATACCATCTCACTGTTCCTGCATACACTGTCCCATCCATAAAGCTCTCATCAAAGCAGAGCATAGCACCTTGCCAACAAGGCTAAAGGAGATGGAGAATTTCTATTCAGAAATCTTTCCAAAGCTAGGAGTGCCACACATAGTATCTTTCTTTTCTTTTTCCTTCTTTCACATTTTTATTTCTGCTTAGATATTATCATAATTGCTGAATCACCCCTACTAGGGTTTATTTAATAGTGGTAGTGGTGATTTTGGAGGGGGGTTGGTTGTTTGCTTTTTTAAAACATAGGACAATTTATATTCTTTTTAAGACAACTTATCTCTGTTGAGCACTGGGAGAAGAAGCAGATGTAGGTACTGAATTGCCACAAGAGCAACAGAGGCATCTGCTGCCATCAAGCACCCCAAACTCTAGGAAGATGTAGAGATAATTTAAATGGCTCAGAGGCAGAGATTCCCTGCTCCACAGCAAATCACTGCTTTCCTGTTCTGCACTGTGTCTATGTGGTCTAACTTAATGAGAAAACAGCACTAACACAGTCTTCTCTCATTTAACATTCATTAAGAGCTTTCCAAGACACAGATTTTCAGGGGCTATTATATTTATTAGCTAATGTGAAGACACACAAATTTTGTAGAAAATTATATTGTAACCAAGTAGGATTTATTTCTGTTGAATACTAAAGAATAGATTCCATGTATGGACATAGAATCAACTCCAGAGCAGTACCTAAGCATGGTTTTAATCGGCAGACAGGAAGATAAAATAATGGCTAACTGCCAGAATTCATACACTGTAAGAGTAAGAAATGCTGAAGTCACAAAAGAGAGAAGCACTTGTATATATTTAACACTGACACACTTCATTTTCCTGAAGTACTGAAGCAGTCCCAGATCCTGCAGAAGTGCTGAGCAAGAAAGCAGGTGGTGCAGCAGATTTAACACGCTGTCCATACTAATACAGCCCAACAGTGATATGGGTGCAGTCTGATGGAGACATGACACAGCAGAGAGGATGCAGGATCTCATTATTTCTACTCAGAACCTACCCAAGGGTTCACTAGCAACATTTTGCTGCTGGAACATACACATCTCTTCACTCAACATTTTGAACTGTGCCCATAAGTAACCTGTATAAAAGTAAGTACCAGAAAAGTCTGCTAGAGTGTTTTTAGCTTTCACTTCTCAACTGTGATTTTAAAATTCCTACAGGACGAGTTTGGAAGAAAGTAGTCACTGTTAGTACCAAAAAAATTGCACAAGCTCACTTCTAATAGAAACATTTATCAACAATTACAACTGCATTAGTCCTGGAAAAGTAAGCCTGTTCAAAGTAATTTTTATTGCAGTTGTAGTGCCAAGCAATAGGACAAGAGGCAATGAGCAGAAACTGATTCAGCTTCATGTGGAAGTTCCACCTGAATTAATTTTGTAAGAAACCAGGGCATCTTTCTCATGCCATCAAAACTTCTCCACGTGCCACTTAGTGCTACATATGTACCTTAGGAGCAATCCAAGCCCACTAAAGCCAGAAGCAAGCTTTTTATCAGCAGAATTGAGACAAGATTATTGCCCAATTATCAGACAAGCAATGTAAAAACATATTTGCCTTTTACCTTGTAACAGTCAGATCTTTCAGTCTTGACATTGTGAAAAGTTTAAGCATTCAAGGACAGCTGGGTTTTATCTACTTATTCATTCATTTACTGTACTTTTTACTGGTATATCCACTTCTCTGAGCACATTAACTTTGCCTGTAAGCTATTGAAGTCTGGGATCACATGGATTCTGCTGGAAATTACCTTTTGCTTAAGGTGTGCCTCCTCAAAACAGAAACCACTCAAGAAAGACCTTCACCATGCTCTGAGTGAGGTAATCTGGCTTATAAAATGATGAAGCTGTCACTGATCCAGGCAGGCTCCATTCATAGATGGGAGACTGCCTGCAAGAATAAAGGTTTGCTGTGCAGACTTCACAGTCACAACCTGAGCTGACTGACCCCACTCCATAAAAATTATGTTACATGGTGATGATACATCCTCAGAGGACAACTGAATATTTGGGGAAGAAAAAAAAATAGCTGCTTACTAAACCTCCCCTCTCCTTCTCCCAGGAATTTATAAGAATACAATCCAAACTCAGCATCAACTCAAAACATGAGAAAATTCAATACAGAAAGAAGTATTTGTGAAAAGCATCCCTGGGCTAGAACCTCAAACCAAATAATGTATGGAAAGTCTACAAACACAAAAGTGGTTCAAAATACTTCAGCTTGGAGGGGACAACTGTTATTCAAAAAGATAGAGCAAGAAGTTTTAGCTGGAGCCTGACACAGATTCAGTCTCTTGCAAGGATAATAAGTCTATATTCTAAAGAGATTGGACAACTTTCCTTTCTCAGTTTACCCCAAACTTCATCAGCCCACTTAACTACACACTGAATATGCCACAGTCAGACTGTAGAAGTTCATACAACAAAATTGTGATGTTCTTTCTCCCAAATAACTAAATTCAGCTGACAGTTAAGATTAATAATACTTAATAAATATTTTTATATGTGTGTAATAAAGTTTCTGCATGCTGACATTTAAGGATGAAGTTTCAGAATTGGATATAGGATGATAATAATCTACCTCTTTCTTAAATGCAGCCCAAATTCCAGGAGTGCTGAACATCCACTGACATACTTTATCTGGAAGCAATTGACTTCTCTTCTAAAATCCTCAAGCTTATCCAGAAATTCCCAACAAAAGAGGCAGGCCTCCCCTCTCTGACACAACCACATTGCAAATGAGGTGTGGAGCTCAGCACAATCCATGCTGGCTCTGCAATATGGGTACTTTGGCACTAAGTGCCTAAATCTGGAGCCTGAGGATGCAGCAGATGCAGCCCCCTCAGCCAGGAGCAGCTGGACCCAGTGAGGCAGGGAATATGGCCCATTTTCTGAAGTATGGCTCATACACAGCAACTGAGAGCCACAGCCCCAGGCTGTATTGAAAGTAACATTTAGATTAGAGTGGAATGGTATTTCAGAAGCCTCAAATGTATGATTCTTTGGCCACACTTTTATTTTCAAAGGCCTGTGGGGAGTGCAAGTGGTACAGACCCAGGAAGGATAAAGTATAAGGATCCCGAGCTATGAGGAAGACAAAAATGATCACTCAAGGACATTGCTCCAGTAAATAAATCTATAATACATTACTATGTGGCAATTAACAGCTGGGAAGCTACATCAAAAAGTACTCAGCACCATCAAGGTTTTCTACTGAACAAGCCCAAATCCACCTGCTCATGCAGCATAGACTGCAAAAGCTTGGCATTTCACTCCTATTGCCCTGTATTCAAGGCTACTTGCTCAATAATAGGGCAGACATCTTAATTATATAGCTCTTTAANGGGGGGGAGGGGGGAAGGGGGAAATCTGTGCAGCTCCATTAAAGGTCACGAAATGACACCAGCTGAAATGACACCAGTGCTCCCTGCACTGCAACCACTAACTATGAATGAAGCCCAGGAATGGAGTAACTGTGCTAATGAAGCAATTAGCCTCTTCCAGCCCTGCTTCTGTTGGCAGTTCCACTACTGAACTTCTGAAGCCAGGTGCTTTTTATCCCCAGCACTATAAACTGCTACAACCTACTACAGAAGGATAGTGATGATATGTCTGGGAGGGAACAGGAAAGTTGTGTAAACCAACTATTATCACTTAGGTCTCAAAAGGTTCATTTAAACTTCACAAGACAAGAATTTGTAATTTATATGCAAACTGAGCTTATCCTCTTCCTCTGCATTATTTAACACACTGTTAAGATATATTCTCATGTCTGTGAACAAGAAAAGTAAATACAACAGCTGACCAGATATGCATTGCACTTTTATTAATTTAATCTTAGCTTCCCAGGCTTATCAAAAAGATATATGTATTTCAAGGGTTTGATATTTTAGAACTTTACATAATATCACACTCTCACAAATCCCTCTGACTTTTATATACACATAGCCAATGAAAAACTAGAGCCAATGAAAAACTACAGCAAAGGAAATTAAGATAAAGTATTTGTGAGAGCTAACACATAAAACTTCACCTGCACCTGAGAAACAAATTAATTATTTTTAAAACAAAAGTAAAAAATACTGTCCAAAATCTGTGCTGTCATTTGCTCCCAAATACAAACATCAAATGACAGAATATGTAGAGCTTGTTTGGTACACAGTTTTTTGCCCATTAATAACTCTACTCCCAACTAAGGAGCACTGGGACCATGCTTGTTCCCAGTTCTGCAGCATGCACTCTACCAGTGTACAGTCAAGTACAATTTTAGACATAGTGTCTGTGTCTCATTTATAGGACTTCAAGAATAGGGAGCAATGTGACAAACTTCTGGCATCTGAAGAACAAAGACTAGACTTTCTACTGAGAGGATATTTCTCATAAAAGATGCCCTGACCCTTGTTTTATAAAAAGGTTTATTTCTCAATAGAAAAGTATATTTTAAAACACAATTATTTGCTAACACCAATATAAAACTCTACAGTTTTAACTTCATAAAAGTTTAACAAAACATAAATATTGTCTACCACTTACATTCCTATATACAGACCTTGCATTAGCTAGTTAAATAGTTAAGAGCTAATAACTCAAAAATGAATGGCACACAACTACAAGATTCAAATTCCACGTCACACTGCACAATCACAGTAACACAAGGAAGAGCTTAAAATCCTCAGTCACTGGATTCTGCTTTGTTCTCTTTATAGCTATGTTCCTCTTCTCTCAGCAATAATGCACCAGTTTCCATGGTCGTAGCAGGACGAAAGTATCTGAAGCTCAGGCACATTCTCTTCTACCAGAGAACTCAGCTCCCCTTCCCGAAAAACATGGTAATAACGCATGAAGGCCTTTGTATCCAACATGGCATCAGTTTGGTCCCCAACAGACACTGCTGAATCCAAAGCTGAGTCAGTGGAGTCAGTTGTTGAAGTTCTTTTGAAAAACTTGCTGGCGTCAGACTTACCAGCACCATCCTTATTACAACCACAGATGCGGTCCCTGTCTTCCACTGGGCCATTTACAAATGAAGCTTTGTCCCCCTTGCTCTGAGCTGCACTTTGGTGTCCTCCATTCAAACTTAAATCCTTCAGTGCATCTGCGGCTGGCGACCACTGTGGTTTTTTGAGAGACAGGCTTTCCACAAACACATCATCATCATCATCTAAACTCTGTTCATTTAACAGTGCCCCGTGGTGACCCAAATCCAAACTGCAGTGTCGCGAATGCTGGATGGGTACGGCGCTGTTGGCCCACCCTCCCTCGTGTTTCAGGTGCTTCACTTTGTCACTTTGCTTTCTCAGGGCTGATTCATCAAGGGATCTGGAGAAAAACCACGAGCGGAAAGATCTTCCTAGAGCACTGTAAAATCTGTTTTCTTCCTCAGAAATTTTCATGCAGCAGGCTCTGGGTAAGCAGTGGTCCATATTGTGGGGATGTTTTGAATCAGTTTCTGGCTGCAGATTGTTTTGGTAGCTGCACTCAGAGATGACAAGCTGTGCAGGGTGTATGTCTTGGCCTTTTGCAGTATGGACAAACTCACCCTTATCTCCAGATTGATTTGATTCTGAAAAATGGCGTGAGCACAAGGCCTTGTTCCATGGAACAAATACATCTTGTTTCTCAAAGCGACGATTCTTTTGTTCCATAGCCCAAACATAAATCATTATTTGGCCTCCAGGTGTCAATATCCTTGCCATTTCCTTTATTGCTTTGATTCTCCTTTGTTTAGTTGAGAAATGATGTATCACTGTGAAAAAAAAGAAAGGTATTATGTACTGAATATTAGTAAAGACAAAGCATTTCCATCTTCAACCTGTTCTACATGTTCAATCATTTCAGTTGCTCATTCCAAATTATCACTTGCTGCAGGTCAGCAAGAGTGCTGAATTTATGGGTACCACAACGGAAGTTCACCTCAGAATGCTCTCTTTTAAGATTATGTTCAATAGATAAAAATAGGAAAATCTGGAAGAAGGAAATTAATCTCATCCCAAAACAGGGATTCAAGAAAAGTCAGGCATATAAACTGAAGGTTTCTGTTTCTCTGCATAATCCATAACACATTATAACATGGCAAGCTTTCACTTAAATGCCTAGCCCGTAGGTGAGTTAGATAGTATCAAGTTGACTTTAGTTTTTGGCACAATTTTCAGACCTATCTCAAGGAAATAGAAAATCTTTTCACCATGTAACAAATACAGCAAAATGTAACATCACTAAAAAGACACTTTGAACTTTTGTATCAGCACACTTGCAAAAGATCTAGTGAGAAAATTTAGACAGATATTCACCATTGCTTTAATTTTGTCAAATTGAATTTAATTTTTGTAAAAAATAATGTCTACATTGCATGTCTCAACACTTTATAAATTTTTTTACATTATGTAATGGTAGTAAAAAACAAAGTCAAATTTAAAATAAAAATTTTGATCACAATATTTTGATTTTCTTTCCAGGACAATTTCCACATTTTCAAATTTCACTCCAATGTGAAATGACGCTACATTTCAAGATTTCTACATTATTTCTATCTTCCTATTCACCTGGAATACAAATGAGCCAATTTTAATAGTCAGAGAATAGCTAAGAGAACTATTTTCATTCTAAACTCTCTGAGGCATTAACTTGTGCTGAGCTTGGACACATTGGTCATGTTGTTCTATATGTTATGAGTACTAGATTTGATTCAGTGATGTGAAGAGGACTGATTCCATAATTTTTTTCAAGTGGACTTAGAGCCAGCCACTTCTACATGAAAAACATTCAATCTACCCATGGAGCAGCAGGTAACAGAGTATGTTCTTACCTGAAGATATTTTTCCATAAATTCAGAAAAATTTGATTATATGTGCTGCTTGACATTGGCCAATTCTAGGTGTAGAAACAGTACTTCAACACTGCAGTTATGAAAAGTGCATCCAACTAGCCCTGTCTTTATTCCAAACAATGATTAAATTACCAAGGGGGAAAAAAATGTAGCTTTATAACCACAGGCCAATGTTTGTTTACAGTGTTTATTTTGTACTCCTGACTCCAAGGANAGGGGGAAAAAAATGTAGCTTTATTACCACAGGCCAAGAAAAGCATTCTTGGCAGTTAATATTAACAAGATTCTCACAAGCTGCTGAGAATACAAAATAGACAACTCTGAGAAGAGTTTCCCATCTATGTAGTCAGTGTTTGTTTACAGTGTTTATTTTGTACTCCTGACTCCAAGGAATCTTTTCTCAAACTTTGAAAAATTTTTTTTTTTTTTTTTTCAGAACAGGGAGAAGGGAACTGATATTTTCTTATACTGGAGTTAGGCCATATATCACCACAGAACCTCCTGCAAAATTTTATCAAAGCTGACAGAGACAGCATACACATACAAGCTTAATTTACCAGAAAGAAATTACAATCAACCAACAGAGTCTTTGCAAACTCTTTAATGGGTTAAATATTCCTTCTGGTTAGAATCACTCTGATGGTTCTGCAGAAAAATCAATCCAATAAACATAATTATACCAGCAAATCCAAGAAGTGTACTTGAGTAAGTACATAAATACTTGTTTTTCTCTGTAACAGGATGAAAACCACTTTATTTAGAATTAGATGGACACAGGCATACCATGTCTCTATTCAAGAGAGATTAAAATCCATTATTGTTGAAAGTACTGAAATAGCATGTGAACTTTTAAACTTGTCAGGCTTATAATTGATATAAACTCTAGATAGGTATGCTATCCTTCAGAGTCAGCTGATCTGATAAGTACTGAAATGATGCTACAAGACCTAAAATGTGGGTAGGGCTCACTGGTTGACTAGCCTACATGAAAGCAAAGTAATATGATTACTACTTGTGTATTAGTCACCCTTTCCTTCCACCTGTTAATGTGAAAGATAGATTTTAAAATAAATTTCTATCACATTTCAAGTACTTTGTTGATTGCTATCAATATTAATTATCATGCTTTGTACTTTTGCTGATGAATTAAAAATCCCTGAAAGAAGCTCAATCAAGACTAGAGCTAAAAATGTAGACTTTAACTGGGTACTCTTTTTTATGTGCACTTTGCAAATGATACTTCTCAGATTACAAGTAGTATTTTCAAAAAGAGAGGTCAGAAGAATTAAGATAAAGAGATGCTCTGGTCATTTTAGACAACAAGCACTTGTATGAATCTGAGTTCTTATGACTAAGAGAAATCTCAATTCATAACACATAATAGCTAACATGAGTTCCAAGTTCTGCTATAAAGTTTTCATTTCAATACATTTGCAGATCAAGACAGATCCTATGGAGATCCTACCAAGAGTTTGTCTTGAGCATCTAATCTGTTTAAGCTTTGAGCAGCCATGTTTAGATTAGTTTTCACTTGTTTACAATGCATGCTGGAAGGAAATCTTTTCTCTACCACATATAACAAACAAGTGATATGCATATTTCCTTGGTCGACAGTGCCTCTTGAGTAATGAGAGTTTTGTTTTTTCATGTTGACTAAATTAATTTCAGTTAAAACTCCTGTAATTCTAAGGAATTGTTTCAAAACAATTAACTGAAATGAAGTCACATGGAAAGAAAAGAACATTCAGAAATTCTCATTTGCTGGGGCCAACATGCAGGTATGTTGTCTTACCTCCAATCGAAATGACTGCATTGAAGCACTGATCCCTAAAGGGAAGGTTAAGGTTGTCACACACCAGAACTTCATCACCTTTCTTCCTTGCAATTTCTACCAGTCCTTCACAGTAATCACAGCCCAGATTATAGACTTGACTGTTGACACTGAGATACTTTCCAGTTCCACAACCTAAAGAAAAGGATACTAGGTCAGAAGTCATACATTCCAAACATTTGTTCTCCCTCCCAAAGCAGTGAAAATAATATGTGTGCTTTCCTAATCCTGGAAAACAAAAAGAAGGTTTGTGCCAACTAGCCTAACTGCTGTAGGGTTCATTTGGACTATTGAACTTGTATGTTCACACTATTAGGATTGTAACAGTACCAATATCACCAACAAAAATGCTCATTATACAGGCCTGTACATTAGCAGGTTATCTGTATTTCTGTGGGGAACAAGGATAAGTGCAGGTGGGAGGAGGAAAGAATGCTCCTCTGTATTGTACATCTTCCAGAATAAAAGCCCAACCATGCTGCTTCATACTGAGTCTTTACATAGCCTGGTATCCCATTATCAACAATGAGCATAAATGGGTACCCAGGAGAGGGTAAGAAAAGGATAAGCATTAAGGGCCCTTTCCCCAGTACCATTCCAGCTTCCCAACTTGCTGTTCTGGGGATTTCCTGAAGCCAGTGTGTTATGTCTTTTCAGTGATCTGCAGCAGATCTCTTTCCTTTGCTTAACCCCATGCAGTACTTCTCCAGTGGATGCATCCCATTTCTCTCCAAGAAGTCCTAAACCATAAATGCCACTGACACAAGTCAGAGTGGAAAATTTTTACTTTAGATACAGACTCGAAAATAATCATAAATCATAAAAGTTCTTTCTATATGGGAGGCACATCCTCTTTTTGTCTTTGTGCCAATGCATTATAACCCATGTAAACACAATGAACTGTTCCAGAATGTCTTCCACCTAAAAGTCTGTCTTCTCAAGGACTGTGCTGTACTAAACTGAAATCTTTCAGAGGATCCCTCAATGCCCTATGCATAACAAGCACTTTTCAAAATCATACTGGGAGCTGTTCACTGCAGCTCTGGGTCACTAGTGAGAAATAATTTTCTGAAAGTTGACAGCCAAGCAGCGGGGTAGCAGCTTGGCAAAGAGAATCATCTCAGTACTGGTAATTCAGTTTAAAGGCCTGGAGTTATCTTTAGAAACATCACTGCTTCTTGCAGTGCTGCTGCTCTTGGTGATGTTAATGTGCACCATTATCTAGAGAGACAGCACAGGAACTATTGCAGAACAGAACAACACTTCAGTGGTGAAAAAGAGCATATTTCTCAGCTAAAAGCAAGCACTATTCTTTGAAGTAATACTTGAGAAGAATGGAAAATACTAATATTGCTAATGCAGTTCAAGGAATATATGCAATAATACATGAAGCTCTGCATGTTAGAAAACTACAAATTTTAAAAATTTGTATAAATGATTATTCATTATTGTGTTTGCACAGGAACACATTTATTCAACTATCATTAACTCAGAAGACTCAGTTGCTTAATACACTGCTTTTGGTGAAGTGCTTTTTAATCCCTGTGCGTTTTTGGAAGTATAGGGTCCTCTCTGGAATGAAGCTAAATAGTGTCAATAATCCCAGTATTCTAAAAATCTACATTTGCAAGAGGTTCACTTTTAAATGTCATCAGGAAGGTGAATTCCTTCATGAAACTAACAATGTGCAAGCTATTTTCATGTGTTTTGATCAATGAAAAATAGTAAGGCAAATTGACAAAATTATATTTTAATAAAAGGCAGTATTAAACTGAAAATTACCAATTAAAGATTGAAAATTTTAGTGGCACTAGGCACTAGTGCCACTTTAGTGCAACTCCTCCTTAAATATGTGCCAAAAGTAAACACAATAGTCAGATTCCTGTAGATCTTATTAAACCTCATAAAAGAAGATACCTTGTGTGCCTTAGTGAGAGTATTGTTATTGGCAACTGTAAGGATTGATCTTCTCTCCAGATGAGACTGCAACAGGGTGACCTTAAGCTTTCAGCAATCACTGCTGATAAAGTCTCAAAAAGTTTCAGCTAAGATGCAAATGATTGAGGTGGCAATGATTTGGGCTGAGAATAATCAATCTAGCTCTCAGATGAGTGAGTGTAGGCCATAGGATATTTCCTGAGACTAGTGACAATGGTGCAGACATATAAAAATAGCTACATGCTCAAAATAACACCAATCAAGTATTTTTGGTGTAACGTTCAACAGCAGCACATTTGTCAAACCTCGCTGTGTAATAGTATTTTATTAGTTTAAACAGTATGGAAAACACAATGGTGCAAACAAGCATTTGTTTTGCAATGTGCTGTAAAGGACTGAAGTCATAATGCAAGCAAAGGAAACATGCCAGCACCTGGAAGCCCCTGGAAAGTCTGCAGGAACATCAGAAAATCCAGGTATAAATAGTACATGTAAGGAAGACAATGCCACAACAGGAAAACACCTAAATATACTGTCCATGTTTAGGATCATAGGGAGATTCTCAGATATTTTAATTTTTTAAAAATATTTTTAACAGCAATCACATCAGAAGATTTCTCTTAATAAAAAGCCTTGCTAAGAGGAGCTTTAGAACAAATGAAAACCAATAAATTGCAGACTGGTAGTACATAAACCAAGTGATCTAAAGAAACTGAAATATTAAATAATTGGGCTATTAACATAATTTTTTCAAAAGGGCTCCAGGGGAATGAAAGACCATTAAGCCAGTGGGGAAATGGATAGATTAAGACTTAGCTCAATAAAAATAAAGGAAATAAAAATTATTTACTGTCTATGTGATGCACTGCCAAAGAATTAAAAGAAGTGGTATATGGCATCTAGCATTGGGGCTTAAAAACAATTTTAAAACAGATTTAAACAACTTAAAAAACCAGTTGATCTGAAGGCTAAATATGATTAACAGATAAACCAACAAAGCTTATAAACAATCTTTTATGCCACCTCAAAGAATGGCTTACCAATATCAACAACAAGACTGCCAGGCTTTTGCTCCAGCAGAAAGTTCCGAACACGAGGCCATGCTTTGGTCTGCAGGTCACTAAAGTAGGCAGCTGTATTTTCATACACACTGTGCACATGCTGCTTTTCTAGCTGGGTAGCCTCATGTTCCATCCTGAAAACATAATGAAGATTATGTATAACAAAACACAAACTGTTGCAGTATAGACTTCATATTTTATAGGCATGCATAATTCAGGGCATTGTATGCTTATATTCATAAATTACATCCCTCTAACAGTGATATTTATAAAATAGTCTTCACTCAAAGGATCTGATTTTATTTCATGAAAGTCAAGAAAAAATCAAGACTTATCACCTCCCCTGTGAAGCATTATGTAACTGCACATGCCTATGCAATAATAGGCACATTCCCAAGTTCACCAATATAGTAAAAGCTTATCTTGTGCAAAAGAAAGCCTGTATTCAGTGAAAGTGCAGAATGGTTATAGAATCACAGATTCATTTAGCTTGGAAAGACTTTCATGATCATCACAATCCAGTACTGAATAGGATTTAAGAACCAACTTTCCTGTTGTTGCTAATGTGAATAGGCAAACTACTAATAGGTTATTTGAAATATATCCTGGTCTCTGAAACCTAAGCCCCTAAATCATGCTTAAGTGATTTGTGGTTTATCAGCCCTCTAGAAGTGATTAGTTTGCTAAAATATTTCAGCAACAAAACCTCGATTTCCCTACTTCCACTCCACTATCTTTATGTCTTAGCACAGTATTTTAGTTTAGTGATTCAAGAAGTGGTATCTTAAACTTCAAGTAGTACTCCTGAGCTCATGTAGAATACCAAGTGGATGCAGACATCCAGAACCTTACATCTTCCTTACAGCATACTCTCATCCAAGAACCAACCAGGTCAGGTTTGAGTATCTGATGAAGGCTGATGAGACTACATTCCAAAGTGTTAGGGCATTCTTCAAACTAATTTAAACTTCCTGTTTGTATGGGAAATATTTCTTCCCATTGTTAAAACAAAACTTATTCAATTGTCCAAGAACTCAACAGAGACTAAAGCCTGCTTCCAAACATCAAACAGACTAAGCAATGTATTATCAAGATAAAATTATGAAAGTGACTCCTTTGACTGCATTTGAAAAGGTCAGAAGCAAAGACTACTTTAATTTACTTTCCTTGATTTTCAAATAATATACATTTAGGAACCATAATGAAAATTTCTTCTTCCTGTCACTTTTAGTATTGAAATACATTAGTATGAGAGAAAAGATGAGAGTATATGAGAAATTATGATATCTATGAGAAAAAACATTTTTATTATTTTTTAAAATATATGTGTAATAAATAACGTGAGTTGTCACCGCAGCTCTTCTATAGACACAACCTGTCCTACACCTGTCCTACAAGTACAATATTTTTAATTTCAAAAATGGAAGTTAATCCCAGTGATTGAAAAAAAACAACATACTTCAAGTGTGTTTACAATGTTTACAGAATAGTATGTAAGGCATGATCCATTTCACTGGTACTGTGTAAGAAGTGGGGACAAATTGTTAACAATTTTCACAGTCTATTCTGACAGTAGTATCTATGAATATCTCTCTTCAAAACATTTATATTAAATATTTTCACAATCCTTAATTTATCTTTTTTCTACAATCCACAATTTTCTTTTATCCTGCATTAGCTCACCTTTTACTAGGTGAATATACGTATATATATAAAAATTAAATTCAGAAACAGTATAGTACATTAAAACATAGGTATGTTTTCAGTTTCACTGAAGAGTGAAAATTTGTAATAGACTGAACAAAAGAAGCAACATAGACTTGAAATTATATCAGATGTGCCAGAAGTTACTCAATCAAACTTTTCTAAGAATCCATTTCAAGTTATGTTGTCACATAGAATGGGTTAGTTGCAGTAATTTCGAGTAAATATCCCTGAGAGTCAAAAGCCCAATCCTTTGTTTTTATTTGACCCTTAAATAAAATAAATTAGGTGTTTCATGTCTCCAGCTGTCTTTTTCCTCTGTCAAAACATACTTTGTTTGGTTGTTCAACTACCTAGGAGTCCTCTATTTATAAGTAGTAATTCCAAACACTAACAATCATTTCTTTTATTTTGTTGTCTGATAAGCTCCTTGCTCTAATTTATATTTCATGTTTAGTTACTATGTGGTTCAGTGTATCCAAGTGCTTTCTTTTAGCTTTCCACTTGAAGCTCTTTGTTCAACCTTCGCAGTTCTTAAAAAGAACTGAAAAGGTAGAATGTTTTCAACCATTCATACTGAATTCCAAATGCTGTCTTTTTTTCTCTATTCTCCTATGATGTCTACATTGAATTCCAATGCAGACTGAGATCTGGCTTTGTTTCCTACTGAATCTAAGACCATTAAGTTCTTCCTTTAAATTTCTCGTTCACTGGAACTGGAACTGAGTTTTCAGCTACACAGGACATGCTGGAGACTTCCATGTCTTACAACACACTATTAAAGGTTATTATTTTTAGATATTCTTAATAAACATTGTCAAGAAAATAATTTGGTTATAATAGAATAATGGTAGTATACTAAAAGTCAAATTATTTCATGCACCATTTTGTAATAATTTCCATTCCTGCACATTGTTTATATTTGGCAAACAATTAAGGCACATGATGAAATCAAACTTGCCAATTTGACTTTCCAGTCAAGATCCATAATACTATCAGGTTTCACTTTGCAGCACAGCAGGAAATGTCCAAGCAATTAACCTCTTCATTTCAATGTTTACAAAACACAAGGAACCTGTGGAGTCTGCCCAGACCCGCAGCTGTACCATTTTCACACAAGTATACTGTCACCAAAAAACCACAGAAACTTAGACCCATGTAACTTTACAAGCCAAACTCAATGCCCCTATTTCTCTTTCTAAACAAAAACAACCATTACAATTCCTTTGCTTTGAAACTAACAGTCAGTGCCTCTGTTGGACATGAATTGTAGAAAACGTTCGTTTCATCCAACTTCTGGATTTAACTTCCTGGATAATTTGAAAGTCTGTTTTGCAAAGTAGGTAATGAAAATCTGCCCAGAAATCCCACTGCTTCAGCATCTGCTCCAGTTCTCATTTAAGCTTCCCAGAAGCTGTCTGCTAAGACCAGCAAAGAGAAGCAGAAGGAGGTAATTCTGGACACTTTTCCCATGCTCAGTTCTTCTTCTCTTGCACTTATGCTCCTGCTAAAGGGCTCAAGCAGAGGCTTGGAGCAGAGATGGGAGTGTGCAGTAAACTGGCACTGAGCTGTTCAGTCACTCTGCTGCAAGTCTTGTCAAGTCCCCAAAACGTGAATGAAGCTCAACAAACATCCACCAACTGCAAGCAAGCAGCTTGGATAAAAACTGAAGAGCAGGATTCTCTTCCCTTTCAGTGCTTCATGGGCATCCTCTGGGGATCGTTCATGAGACAACAACAGGCCCTTGTTGCAGCTGATCTATTAAATGAGGAAAATGGATGAAAACTGTATTTTCAATTTGGCTGAATTTGAAGGGAAATGGATCACCAGTCCATCACATATAACTGTGGTAATTAACAAATTGTTTGGAAGTAAATAGGTTATAGTCCATTGACTTTCTCCTACACTGCTCTTTTGCCTCTTTGTTAAAAAAACCCCAAAACCAAACAAACAAAAAAACCCCACCCCTGCAATATTACACCTTCCAAAAAGGTAAAAGGAATTGTACAAACATGATATATATTTTCATAGCTATATATCTCACTAAGAGTTCTCTGACTCTAAGGTAATCTAATTTCTTCCCATTCCATTAACATTCTGCAACCTTTTAGATAATTAACTTTTCAAGGATACTGCCTTAATAAAAGTCATGTTGCTTGGATATGTTTTATTGCTGCTGAAGTAACAAACATGTTTCAGCAAGCGACCTTGAAATGAAAACAACCAAAATTAATAACCCCCATTTCCAACATTTTTTAAAAATTATGTTTGGGTTTTTGGGGTGGTTTTTTTTGGGAGGGGGAGCGTTTGAATTTTTGTTGTTGTTTTTGAAAGCATTTAATTTACAGTGTCGACTAATGGTATTAAATACTTCATCTTCAAGTGAACAAAATAGTTGCTGGCACCCAGATGCCTGGGATGTCCTGAAACTGAAGCACAGAAGGTGCTCAGTCCAAAAACATTGCCTCTAGCACAGTCTACCAAAAGCTCTTCACACTTATCTGCAGTTCTGAATCACTTGCAGACCTCCTCACCTACCTCAAGTTATCTCTTCCCAGTCACCTACAATTTTTATCTTCCATGTTCTTTTCATTTATTACAACTTCCTCCATCTCCTTTAGCATGTGCTCTGTCAGCACGACTATTTAACTTGACACAATACTGCACAATACTGTGAAGTCTTGAGCTGGCTCATGTACAGCTCCTCCTTGCCTTTCTATCCAGGCCAAGCACAGCACCCAGTACACGTCACAAAGCTTTTGTCAATGGCCTCTTGGAACCACACTGAAATCTTCCTGCATTGCTCCCATTTGTCTTGAAATCAATTGCTCTTGATTAATTTGCGCCACAGGCCTTCCTCATCTCTCTCTTGCAACTGCCTATTTTCTCTAACCCTTTGATGAGCAGCATGGATTCACTCAATTCAGGGCAAGATTGCAGCCTATTAATGAGGGCCCCTCTTACATACACTCGTTTTCACATGCTGATGGGAATTCTCAAGATCATTTTGGGTAAGAACAACTGCTTCAAAGATCTAGGAAATTCAGCACAGTTGTGTCTCTCTTTGTTGCCACAGCAACATAAATCTTGATTACACACGCAATAATCTAATTAATCGCTTAAATGGAACAGGATAAACCACAAGGGCTAGGTCTACATCCTCAATACCCTGCTCTCCAGCAATAACACATGCACTTGTAGCTGTTACTAACACCTAAGTAAAAGCTGGGGCAGTTCAATTTGTATTTCTCCCTTCATCTCTAGAACAGGGAGAATCACCTATTCAGTGAGAAATGTTTCCAGTTTACTACCAAAACTTATCAGTCTCTTCATTCAAATACAGGTAGCCATGGAAAACAAAGCCCTAGTTTTAGCCCTACAGCCCTAGTGGACTAAAAAACACAATATCTTTTCCCATGCAAAGACAAAAATCCAATTAATTTCCAACAGCAAAATGTCATTGCAGCCCTTCTGAAAAAAAAACACCTAAGATTTCTTTATGAGAACTTTGCTCACCCTTGGATTGAATTTGTAAGTTCAATAGCAGCAACTTCCATTCTGATTGACGGTGATTTCTCGTTAAATAACGCAGGCGACAAACTGGTCTATGCCAACATACCAAGTGGCTTCCAGATATGAATCATTAAGCAAAGCAGCTGTATTAGTAAACAAATGATAATGAAACAAAATAATAGGAATGCTGTCATGAACAGTTAAACTAGCTGCAATGAAAGTTTAGCAAGAGGATACAATAGAAGATGATTTGCTTACATAAGGCTAACAGCTCCAGTAATTAATTTCAACCACGCATGAACCATTATAATCCCATGAAAATGCACAGCCTGAAATCAGAGCAAGGGGAGCTCCATGCAGCATTACTAAAACCTTTTTGAGCTGAAATCCTGATTCAAAACCCTTCCTCCAGTAAAATTTGGGAAATTCTGAAACCAAAAATAAAGAGCTGGGACACATTTGACAAGAACCCCTGTTAGCTGAAACACTAACTGTGAAATGAGCATCTTAAAGTAGTTTCATTGATTGTCACTATCGTTGTATTTTTTCTTGCTAAAATACACAGAACTTTGTCCCAGCAAAACATTAAAAAGGACTGAGACTGCTCTTACAAGACCTTGGACAAAATAAGCTTATAGTTCAAGCTCTAGTAACTCAAAATGACAGCCATTCACTGTCACATTCATTTTGTTAGCTTTATTTTCCAGTTCAGACAAAACCTAGTACTATTCATTGCACATTCTTGGATCAGTTAATCATTTAATACTCCCCTTGCTGTATGCATTTAGGGTCATAGTCTATGTACCTGAAACGCTGCACTGTAAACAGATTTATTTTCACTAAGTACATAAACTGCATTCTGTAGATAGGTAACATTCTGCCAAATGAAAATGCACAAACATGGACCCTCAGCCATTAAACAACCCTGAGAGGAAGAGCATACTCACGCAGAAGCTTCACAGTCCCTTTACATGTCTGTTCACCTTTACCACCACATCAAAACTCACAAATCACCTCCCAGCACAGAGTGCCTTCCTACTGAAGTCCCACACAGTCAAAAACCCGTGATGCTGGATGTACACTGATGTGGGTCTTCAGATCCTGCACAGAAACACTCTGTACAGGCATCAGAGGAGAAGTGGGGACTAGGAAAAATTTGGCCTACTAAGCAGGAAGGAAAGTCTAATAATAAGTAGTGCTGAGAAGAGCAAAGAATTTGGGTTTTTCTTCTTCGCTACTCATATTAATTGCCACCAGGTGTCAATGCATCAGTGACAAAGGGATAAGAACTTAGGGATAGAATAGGTTGGGGCTTTTAATTTCAGGGTTTTCTAAACAACTAGCCTAATAAATAGTACATGGGGAACTGATTGCACTGGTCTCAGGTTAGACAGTCTCAGAGCCACAAGAAATTAGTTTTGAGAAACTGAGGGCAACATGTACAGTCCCTGATCTCATCATATTCTAGTAAAAAAATTAGGGACAGTTGTTTACAATTTTAGAAATTACAGTAGAATGGTACAGTTGGTACCATTTTGAAGAGGATATTTAGAGTGTTATCAAAATTCACTATCACACTGGAAGGATATCCTGAGCAAACCTGTCCAGAAATATGCTTTGGACATGCCTCAATAATTTCTTTGTATGATACTTGCAGACAGACCAAATCATCAGGGTCCAAATGAACTAGATAATGGTATCAGAATTCAAATGTTTAAAAGACCAAAACAGACAAAAGCAAAGCATTATTTTTTGATAAGAATAACGAACTGCACAAAGACTGAAGGAGGCAGGATGGGATGACTGGCAGCAGCTCTGCAGAAGTGGATCTGGGCCACATAACATTTCACAGATTTAACACCATACATGCTATGTTGTTATGGCGGTTTTAGCAATATACTGTTGCCAAAAAATAAGAAAAGAAAAAAAAAAAACAGGATCAGCACACAGAAATAGGGCAAGTTACATAAATTTTTCCTTCTTCTTCTCAGCACTGCTGGCATATCAGGTTGAGCATTATGTTCAACTTCAAGCAAGCATAAAATAGGAGAGAACAATTATGAGAAATTGTATATATCTAAAAGATCACAAATCACGTAAACCCTGGAGAAAGAAATTTGTTTCAAAGTGTTGATCCAGAATGAAGAGGACCCTCTCATAACAAGAAGGGCTGTTGCAAAGTGGAGGGAAATACCTGTTTACCAAAACTGAAGACAAAAGACAGTAGCTTAAGCTACAACATGGAAGATGCAGATAGGGCACTTTAAACAAAAGAAGATGAACAGAAAAGCACTGGAAATGACTGTGGACTGGGTAGGACATGGAGCCTCAACCAATGGGGTCTTAAAAATCTAAGTCAGTTAACCACCCAACACAAAATACTCTGTACCCTGCCTCACTATCTCAAAGCCCCTGACCATGCCAATCTACCCATAAGCTTTAAATGCAGCTATTTTTTCTCCTTGTTCAATGTAGGTCGGAAACACTTGTATACAATTATCATGTCTCCTCATTTTCCAGCAGTTAAGCAGCATTAAATATTTAGTACTTTTCATCTTCCCTGATGAATCAGTCGAGGTGGTCTTTTACAAGTACTGCTGTCATTCTAAGTATCCTCTCCATATGTCTTGATTCTTTAGGCCAAGGGACTTTCACTGGGATATTTTATTCCTGAATGTCATTCTACAGTTCTCAAATTACAGTTTTTAAAATTTCTTCTGTTTCCTCACACTCTGGGTTTACATTTAGAGTACTATTTTCAGTTGGATTAGTTTTAATTTATGTAGTATAATTCTCCTTTTTTTTCAGTCGTAGAGCTCATAACTGTTAGTGCTTACATAGTACTTGCTGTAAAACTCAAAACCTCCCCATTTAAAATTATTTACAAATTGACTTAAGACATTTAATTACTTGAAAACATATCTTCTGCTGAAATCTCAGAGACAGAAAGACAAGTAGCACATTATCAAGTAGGATCTAAAATGGCGGCTGCCAGTGGTTACCTTTGATCTAGAGATATAAAATGTTGTAGAATCAATTACAGTAATTACAGAACTACTAAGTGGTTTCTCTTGATACATTTTATAAACTACTCTTGATTATCATGTTTATTACAACTGAACATGTAATTTCCTATCTTAAAATATTCATATACAAATGTATTCAGGATTCAGCATATTTGCCAAATACAGTTTAAAATAAGACAGATCTTGAGGAAGACAGTATTAGGTACTAAGTTACCTCAGTACATGACCACTTTAATGAAATCAAAGCCAGTATGACATTTTTTTTATCCTACAAAACTAAAAAATCTGACTTATACACTTTTTTTTTTTTTTGGTAAGTTTTAGTTATAGGAAGTCATGTATTTATATTTATTTCTTGAAAAAGAAAAGGTGTCTCATACGTCTTTGAGGCTAGTGCTCCAAAGTGTCTTAAGTACTCTCTAACAGCAACTGGGTGTTTATGCAGCTGACAAGGGCTCCTGAAGATACACCAGTAATCCTATCAGGGCTCAGATTTAGACCCAGACACAGAAAAACTGCATTACACATCGTTACTGAAAGGTTGAGGTGTAACCCTCTGTGAAGTGGCTGTCACTGACAGCTTCTTCCAGTGGTAACTGCAGTAGACTGAGCAGTGTGAAGGCCTAGTGGTGCTGTAGTCAAAATCCCTAGAAAAGATTCTTTGTTTTTATAAATCACCAGACCTTCACTCAAAGATTATTTCATTTTAAATGCATTTTAGTATGAGTGATACCTTTTTACATAACTTGTTATTTCTAAGCCCTCTGTTTTACAGACGAGAAAGGCCTTTGAAAAACACAATTTTTCCTCATCAGCACAGAAAGGAAAGGAAAGGAAATTTCACATAAACACTACTGAAGTTCTCTATTTGGAAAATATTTTAATCCCATGGCCTTTTTAGGTGTAATTTTTTTTTTTTTTGTTAAAATCAGGAAATTATTGTATGACGGGAAAAAAGTTAATAGCTACAAACATCAATATTTGGAGCATCAAAAGAAATATTAGCTTAGAAGAAATTTGGGCTGTAAGTAATTAACTTCTCTGAAATAATTACATGTTGATATGAATGTAAAGTTTTTTTCAAATGGAATACTTTTCCATTTGAACAGCAAAACATAAACCAAGTTATACAGTGCCTTTAGTCCAACTGTGTTCCTCTTAAACTTTTCTGACAAAAAAAAATCAGCCAGGATTCTGTGTCACATGAGTTTAAGTCAGTTACATAAAGTAACTGACTTAAACTCATGTGACACAGAATCCTGGCTGATTTCACGTAGCTTTGACACAAGTATTCATCTTATTTTTCAACAGTTAGACTCTTTCTCACAGTCATTCAGTTGAGATTCCCATGTTCATTTATGAAGGTACGTACAAATTTTTTAAGTACCAGTGTCTTTACTCTTCATTTTTTTCATTTAAAAATTATTACATAAGCATACAGAAGCCTGAAATAGTTTCTCAATCTCTTTAATATTCATAAATTTAAGAGACGTGGCCCTCAAGCCATGGTTCTTTGTCACTCATGAGTATTCTGTTGCTATTATGACCTATGAACTGGCCCATGCAGATCCTGGTCCTGCAAACATGAGGATATCTGCTTAACTTTATGCTTAGAAATCACCTTACTGACCTCAGGTAGCCTATTGATAATAACTAAAAGCAGGAATTTGCAAATTTCATTTTTTTTAAGACTGAGCTGTTTCTACTGTCCCATAATCCGATTGATCCATCCAGAATGGACAGCAGAATACCTGCAAATCTGAGAGTTTGCATGGGAAGTGTTTATCCCTTGATGTAGGGCTGATTTCAAACTCTGTTCAAAGACATGGTCTATAAATAGCATATATTACTGAAATAAATATATTTATGTACTAGAATGAAAACAAATTACTAAAACGAAGCCAACCCTCTGGGCTCCATCAAGGGGCAGGAAAAAGTCCTGAAAGGACCGGTTCTGTTGCTCATGGAGAGGCTGCTGAATGTTTTTCTTATCTCTTTCTCGAGTTTCGTGCACAAAATCATAAACTCCAGCAGCACGCTTCACCTGAGCAACTGTATCAGCAAGGAATGTTATCCTGTGCACTACGTCAACACAGCAGGGCTGCTGAATTCTGCCAGGAATTCTTTGCAAGAGAAAAGGCACGGGTGAGCTGACTCCCTGAGCACTGGCTGCTCCCACTGATGCTCAGTGGGAATGAAAATCCCTTTACAAACATTCATTAAGCAGCGAACACTCTGCAATGCTGAGAGCCCTATGTGGAAGCAATTCCTCAGTATTTAGAATCCCCTAGGAAAAGAAGAAAATAATCACGAACTGTTATGGCTTAGGATTGCTCCAGGTCATTGCTTAGGACTGTCTGCCAACGCACAGCACGTACTTAATTTTTAACTAATCAGGCTACCACGGTGAAACTTACTATTGCTGTGGTAAATTTTCCTCACACACCTTTCGTAAAAACTCCCCTCCCCAAGTGCTACACCAAATTCAGCTCCAGCATCCACGCTAGTTCCCAGCTCCGCAACCCGCGGCTCCCTTCAATTAAAATGTGACACGGGGGGAGCGGGGACACCGCACGTGTGTAAAAAAAAATTAGTGAAATCTCCAAATCCTCCCCTCTCGGGCTGGGTCAGCTCCAGAGGGGCGACTCCCGGCTCTGCGGGCAGCGTTTTTAACACGATCATCTCAATCTGCAGAAATGTACCGCGACGCTTTT
>VZRH01004630.1:842312-883634 GCA_013397555.1 Urocynchramus pylzowi | reverse complement strand
TTTTTTTTTTTTTGGCTGGTGGGAGGTTGGGGTGGGGCTTTTTGCTCTTTCCCCAGCGCTCGGTTTTTCTTCTTGCCCCCGAGGCCATCCCGGGGCGGAGNAGGGGAGCCCTCCCCGCACCTCTCCGCCGGGGCCACCCCCGCTCGGCGCGTCCTGATCCCTCACTTCCCCGCAAGCGGGAGGAGGCGGGGTAAGACAAAAAAGGGGCCGGGTTATCAATTCCCTGTTAACTCTTCTCCTTGCGGTCTTGCCTCGTCCCTTGGGCGGCTTCTGCGAGGAGGGTGGTGCTGATGGAGATGATGGTGGCGGTGGGATGCTCCGTCAGGGAAGTGGGGTTACTGCGGGGGGGAGCAGCAGGGTCCCCGAGCTCCTCTAAACCGAGGTTGATGGGAGCCGTGCTGTCTGCTGATGGCAAAAGCGGCCAAGAAGATTAGCCCTTGCTCATTTAAAGGTTAAGCGCAAAGCTAACCTTTGCGACTAGCTCCTGTCGGCAAGTCTTCCCATCCCGTGACTCTTGAGAGTGAATAATTTTTTTCCCCTACTCCCTGATCCCTTCACTGATTCCTGTTAAAGAAGTCTAAAAATGGCAGATTATTTCTATACTTCCATATAGTTACAGCTGTTTATTGCACAAGTACGAAAAAACCCAGCCATGCAGCAGGACCCCGATGTGATTAGCACTATAAACATGAGCTAAAGAGATATTCCCATCCCAAGAACTTATAAATTATGTATAAGAGATTACAGATAAAGAAGAATGCAATGAAACACTACCAGCCAGTATGACAGGCAGGGAACTCAGCACAACACTGCACAAAGTACTGAACGTACTGAACTATTTACTGTTACAGGTAGTCTTGTGCTCAAATCAGTTTTAATACCTGAAGACAGGATTATGAGGAGCATGACTGTGTATTGATGGGATTTTCAAGACTGACAAAATTACTCAAGAACATGCATTCCCTTTATTTTGACAATCCCCCCTGAACGAAAAGATTCAGGGGAAGATTGTAAGACAGGATGAGAATAAGCATACTGAAAACACATAAACCTAATATTCTATTAAATGTACCAAAGTCATGGAGTAATGATGAAACTCTTGGTCTCCATTATGAAGGAATTCAACAGCGAGATAATAACTAGCCTTCTCAACACCTTCAAAGAGCTTTGACTAATTTGTAAGACATGAATGTCCTTTGCAAACATTGTGTTGACTTGTCCTGTTATGCCATGCTTCATGTACGTTCTGCTAATTTAATTCTGTAATGTAGTATCAGCTAAATTGGTGCAGACAAATCAGGGTCTGCCATTCCCAGACTCTTTTTGGAAGATGATTCCATATATGCCTCATTCTTCCTTCAGGTAAAATTACACAAGTGTGAATACCACCTTATGTTATTTGTTGACATAAATATTTACTTATTTTAAAAGCTCTTCTGTTTGAAAGAACTGCCTCAAATTCAGCCTTCTAAGAAAAAGATTCTGATGTAGACTCATAAAACTCTGCTGTGGGGAATTCACACAGCCTTTTCCCTTACCACCTAATCTTTCCTGGATATTCCTAAAACTACAATTATGTATCAGTCCTATAGATTCTCTCTAGACTTTCTGCTTCTGATGCATTTAAAAAAGATGTTAGTCATGTAGCTTAATACACTTTAGGGAAAAAAAACCCTTATTTTTATTAAGGTTTTATTACGGTTAACCCAACCCCCACATTTATTAAGGTCTCATCATGGTCTCATCATACAAATTTAGGCAGAATGAAAATAGAATACATTTTCCTTTGGAGTACTATGCATCTACAATTACATAATAAACTGCAGTCTGTAGCAACCCCTCCTCCCTAAACAATTAAAAGACCTCATTAAAATCTTTTTTTTTTCTATATTAAAAAGGATTTGGGTCATTAAATTAAGTGACCAAACATTGGGAAAGCCAGAAGGCTGCCCATGAAACCTTAATTCAGACCTCTTGTGCCTGTGCATTGCAACCCTGTACTTAATTATGAGTTTGTCTGCAGAATACCAGGCTCCATTTGGAACATTTGAAATTATGTAGTGGCAAGCATGTAAGACTGGCTAATTATGTTGCCTCTTGCATTCCCATTCATTTATTCCTTTACTTTCTAGCATCTCTTTTGTGCTCATCCCTCATCATCTTTCATCTGGACGTTGTTCTCTCCCTGGTCTGTCTGAAACCTTTACCCTTAGATAACCTTTTGCAGTCAATCAGGTAAAGGTTTTTACCATAGGGTTACAGCAACTCCTAATTATTCCTTCAAAGGTTATTTGTGATTTTTCTCCAAAGGTGAGGGAAAAAACAAACAAACCTACAAACAAACAAACCTGAATAAAAACAAAGCAAGGGAAAAAAGAGAAGGAAACCCAAGGAAGTAAAAGTTTCCAGGTTGAAGCAGTAGGGAAATAAGGAATCGAGGTCAGTCTTCATGGTATCATAGAGCTTCCTTATTACAAAGGATCATCTCTCAAATTACAAGCTTTACAAAGAGACAGTTGTACTTGAAAGTAAAAAGAGGCATTAAGTTGCCTGGTGCCTTGGAGGGGAAGGATCATGCTGTATTTATAAATAAGGCTAGAGTGTCTCAGTAGACATTCTGGAAAACTGATGATTTTTTTTTTTTTAAACTTGTGACAAAAACTCTACTTTATGTCTGCTTCTGTTGGAAAAAGGCCTCATTAGTCTAAGAGTTTTTTTCCTCTCTACAACAAGTAGTACAAGGAATAAACACCTTTGAGAGGCTTATTTTCTATGCAGATGCTTGAGAGGTAGTCATGAGCTATTGACTTACACCTTTGGTTGGTGAATTTGGTCTTCACATAGAATTATAATATTACTGTCAAACTGTAATGTTGTTTTAGAAAGTTTTCCACCAGAACAACAGATGGAAGCAGTGGTGTTTGTGATAGTACTACAGTGAACTAAAAGCAGTAGCTCCACTTTGTGGGAAATTTTAGACCTGAAAAGGCTAAAGAAATAATATTCTTTAGCAGCAACTATTAGATTTTTTTTTCTGCAACATGAAAATCCAAAGAAAATTTGAGCTAGAAAAACCATGCTATTTCCCAAATGAAATGGGGTCTCTAAACACTTAAGTTTCCCACTGAAATTGAGTATAAGCATATTTTGTTTGCCTGGCAATCTCGATATCACAAAAGTCAAATTTTTAAAAGATGTTGCTAAAAATGGTAGTTACTGTCCTGAGAGCTTCAGTCTTTAGGGACTTTCTGACCCTTTCCCATACATGGTCTTTTCAATCACTGGCAATAGAAACTTAATTTCTTTAATAAAATTCATATCCTCTGCTTCTCATTTGCTTCCAGGAGTTTAATAATAAAAAAAATCCTCAACATTTTGATAATACTGTGTGCTGAGCCATGCTGCAGGCTATAATGGATTTACTTTGAGTGGGATAAGAAAGCAAAACAAATTTACTGAAAGTAAACCATATTACAGTCCAGTAAAATTAAACACTCATGACTTCAGGAACATAACTGTGCAGATATTTTTTTCCCATAGGCTTACTATGCCATCAAGCTTGTATCATGGGAGATTTTTAATGTGTGACCTTCACAGCCTACCATGCAGAGCTTCTGTGGGGATTAACTAGTTAAGATTTGTAAAGTGCTTTGAAGATTATAAGGCATTAAGTTGCACATGTGCTAAGCACTATTATTTAATACTTAAGTACAACCAAGCTTTACAGGACAACTCATGTTCACCTCACTAGAAAGAGTCTTTGTTGTTTCTTTGTGATTTCAGTACAGTTGTTGCAAGAGGTAAAGCAAGCAGAACTGACCATGAAAGAGGGAAATTCCTTCTTGTTTCTTTATCAGAGACTGAAGTGAGATACAACTGTAGTGGTATTGCATAAAAAATAGTTGAAAAATAATTATTATGAAATGCAATGATAGAAATCCACATAAAAATGCAGAGGGCTCCTTGATGTGCCAGTACTGTCATTTTTACTACATCCTATCTTGCCCAAGTAAATCCACAGACTATTCTCCAGGAAGTAGAACTCCAAATCCTAGACCTATAGATGGACCAAATTTATCAGCTGAAAATGCTGCCAAGTGACAGTAGGGGTGGGTAAAATCTGTACATTGATAAGTTGTCCTTCATGCATATTTTACCTTATTTAAGTCAAAATTTTGGAAGAAACATGAACACAGAATGTTGTCTTTATTAATCAGATTGGGAACACCTTGTTTTGATACACTTGCTTTGTTGGGTTTCATTTTGATATAAACCTTCCCCCTTCTTGTTTTATAATGTCAGTTTTCAGCAGCAGGAAGTCATTGGGGTTTTTGTGGTAGCAAAGGGACAAAGTATTTGCTAATAAAATAACTCTGCAAAACAGGACAGTATGACATCATTTTGCACTTAAGTATGTTGGAGATAGAAGAACACAAGTGTTTCAGGATTGCTGACAGGCACATACTATAGAGGTTAAGGTGGAATATTGCTGGACCTTGAGCTCCATCCCAGCATCCTGAAGTCATGAAGACCTTGTTTGGCATACAGAGAAGGAGGGTTGGGTTTATTTACCTTACAAGGACTAATTATTATTCAATGGAAGTGTCTTTTCAGGACAAAGTACTTAGTACTTGCATTTCTTGCCTCTGCAAAAGTGCTGCAGACATTTCACAAGGACAGACTTTTCAAGTATATGCATTTCCTCTCTGTGGCTAAAAATAAAGGTTACTTTTCTTCAGAGTTTTGACATTTTGATCTCAATTGAAGCATATAATAAAAATTCAATTCACTGACTGTCTCCAGTATGACCTGAAATTCAGCTTTAGAGATAACTAAAGGTGAAAAAGGGAAAACAGAAAGTGAATAGTGTACTTGCACAACAGAGATTCTTGTCCGTTCCTGGGTCAAGGAAGCTACAGGTCCCTAATGCTTCTACTTTTCTTCAGAAATCATAGACTTTCCTTGCTGTATTAAGCTAATAACAATCATTGTGTCACAGAAGATCAAATTACTTGTCCAAAAACACAAATGAAGTCCATGAATACGCCAGAGTTCACCTTGCCTTTCTAGACACTGACCCTGTCCCAGACTGCTTTAGTTATTCAATTTAGAAACAGCTTAAAACAGACTAGAACAGTGTGGTGCACATTGTTCAGAGAAACGATTTGTGTGTGGTGGCAAATTGGACTCAGCACACTCTGTTAGCAGGGTCTTACCAGGCTTTTGACCAGCTGTCCCAGCAGATGTGGGAAACTGGAGGTAGTACTCTTCATTCAGATCCCACTCCCATTCTTGCAGAGATTCAAGGCTTCTTTGTTCTCAACACGTTTTAGAGCTTTTCCAAGCCTTTATCTGAGGCTCCACTCACCTCCACAGTTGCTCTCCCACCAGTGTCACAGCAAAAGCAAAAAAAGCAAACTCAGCTTTGTCTTTTCAGGACCTTTTTTCTTTGATTTTCTTTCTGCCTTCTCTTTTGTTTAAAGAATCTTAAATCATACAATGGCAGCTACTTGTTATTCATTTTAGATTCATTATGGGTTACTTATGATGTTGCTCATACCAACAATAAACTACTTGACCTGCATTAGTATTCTTAATGCTTATTTCAGCAGAAGTGAAATTATGTTTCTGAAAGGGCAGACATTTACCAGGTGCATTACAAATCTAGTCAGAATTTGAAAAAAGTTGGCTCTTCTGATACCTGAGTTACTGAGCTTGAAAGATACAATGACTGCTATTAATTTCTCATACTTTTCAGATCATCACACACAGTCTGGCGATGGGTGAATGTGATTCAGTTCTCATGTGATTTTGGTGTATTGAACAAGGAACACTTAAACACTGTAAAAACAGAGCCATCAACAAATGTTTTCAAATGTTGCTAAAGACACCCTCTATTGTACAGACAGAAAGAAACACAGTAAGTGAGCATCCCATCAGTCCCTCCGTGGAATGGGTCACACACATTAATAGGCAGTGCCTGTGTGTCATGCTGGCAGTGGGCAGCATTGAAGGATGGCATGTCCACAGTCTCCTCATATTGACAGCAGACCAAGATCCATCACAGCAAGACCATGTGCATCTTTCTTACCTTTTCCTTTCTTCAGCTGGAAGATGAGCTTAGAATAGGACTTTAAATATTGTCTTTCTCTGCTGAGCTAGCTACCTGAGCTACTGTGAATATGTCAGCTCTCTGGTACCCTAGGCTCCGAGCAAAAACTGGTTTTCTGGGACTGTAGAGTCCTCTGACTTTTTTCCATAGTGCCTGAGGCTCCTATTCTTTCCATGCATACCCAACCCTATAACTCTCAAGACCAAATAGCCTAAAGTGCTCATCTTGACCCAAAGCACAGAGCTCTGGTTTCTTGTCCATCAGCCCATTCCATGGGGGCAAGAAGAGGTGGCAGGGAGATTAGTCTAATTTAATTCTTCTGATCACCAAGAAGCAGAAAACATATGTGATGTGCTCCAGTAAGACCTTCTTATCTAACCTGCATCAGAACTAGGAAAATTCTCACTTTAGCTGACTATGTGTAACAGTGAGAATTTCTATCCTAAGTAGAGAAAAACATTCTGTCTTGGCAAGAAAAGCTGTTAACATCAAAGAGTCTGAATTTGAGTTCTCAGTGTTTCTAAACTTATTCCCATGGTATTCCTCTTGCATACTCAATCCAGTGAAATGCTGAAAATGTTTCTTCTATTCTTTTGTATTTAAAAATAGATTGATGGAAAGGAATTCTTTTGGAAGCACTTCTTAGAGATGGCTCATAGATCTGTTATATTCCAGGACCTTTGCCTTTGCCCATTTTTACACTACAGTAACAAAGTGAAATGTCTTATGCCTCATTGCAAACTGATTTTTTCTCCCTTCTCTTTTAGTTTAATTTAGTTTTATGAAAAGATATTTAGAAAAAAACAAAACAAAACAAAACAAAAAAAACCCCAAAAACCAAAAAATGAAGAGAACATTACTAAAAATAAATCCAAACAAAGAACATGTGTTGAAGAGTTATAGAGTCCTCTTAGCCAAGAAGAACAGCCTTAGTAAAATGTGCCTTTTTCTTAACCCCATAACAATTAACTCAATAATAAGTAGGAGCTTCTTAAGATCTGGAAAGAACTCCTATTATAGTTATGGGTCTCCACACAGGGGGATAGAATGAGCAAATCTCTATCCATGTTTATTGTAATCTCACCAAAAACTTCTACCTCAACCAGAATTCCTTCCAGAATCTATCTTTCTGCACCCTCCTATGAGCAAGAGGAAACTCAGATTCAGAAATGCAAGTGGAAGTGAGTGCAGAAGAACAATGATGTGGGGACCACACCTCAAAGATCTTTCTCAAAGGCCATCTCTAACTTCAGATAATAAGTTGTTCATAAAAGGGGGTCTCCAGCCAGTGCTGTGACAGATATCTGATCAAAAGATCAGCAAGTCTTCACAATTTGGCTTTGTGGGGCTGTATATCATGTACTACCCACAATTTACTCTCCTAAATCCATGTGCCCCCTCCCCAGGCCAGAGAATTGCAGGTGGGCAGGTGTTGTGAAAGCGCCCCTACACTATGCTCTGGATAGGAATTAAGTCAATTACTAGGTCCTGGGAATCTTACTCTCTTTCCATACCTAAAATGTTTTAATAGTTTTCCTTTTCCTTCTCCAGAAAGGAGAAAAATCTTGGGGAAAATCCTGACAAGGCTGCTGAACTGCTAGTCCAGTCTGCTGCAGTTCCAGGCACAAAAGAACACTATCTCACTTGGAAATTTCTCATCCTTGTTCCAGGCATTAGCTCCTTCAGCTTTACTTCCCAAGAAGGCCCATGCAGAGCAGAGGGATTCACTGCACTCACAGGGCCAGTAAGTACTGAGTTGCTATCCTGGTTGTTTATTATGGAAGTATTTCCATTTTGAAGGAGTTGCCTGTAATTTCCAGCTGGGTCTTTAACAGAAGTTTTCCCTTAATTGTTGACAAAGTTTTTTCACTTTTAATAACAAACTGTCTTTCTGAATTTCACTTCTCATATTGAAAATATACCTTCTTTAGTTCACTAAAGCTCTAGGTTCACTTTTCTTCTGCCTCTGAAGTATCCTAATAGCAGTAAGATCACCCAAAATACACAACAGAACTCTAGCAGACTTTGAAATGGTTAGCTATTTTAGACTTACCCATAGAGCTTACTTTCCAAGAACATTCAGATTTCTCCTTTGGAAGCATACTGTTGTTGCCAGCAGGGAGAAATGAACGTGCTCCTCCATTGATCTTAGTTGGAGAATTTAGGCCTCAAGAGAATGACCAGTGGCAGGAAAAGCACCTGGCATAAGGAGTAGAAAGATGTGGTTGAAATGCAGTACTCCCAAAATCTTCAAACAGAAAAGCTGTGTAAAATGTTCTTGAGCACAAGTTGACTTTAGGTTGGCATCTCTGTATTTTGACAGGAATTGCAATGAAGACCTGAAGGGAAATGTCTGGTATGGGCCAGGATGCTGAATGTTATTGCATTCAGAGGGACAGGGAGCAGGGAACTTCTTTACCTTCTCTGGATATGCTTACACAGCAAGCTGTTTGACTTCTACCAGTTTAATCACTGCCAATCACACTTGTCACATAGCTGTGCACTAGTTCTGCATCCACAGTAAAGATTTTAGAGCTTGCTAACCACATATCTGCACTTGGACAACATCTACAATTCCCACTAATTCAGATAAATGGATGCTGCTGAGCCATCTGTTTGAAAGTATGTTTAGTTATATAACCTAAGCTACAAGTACTTCCTCACAGATGAAGATATCTCAGTTTAGATGGCTGAAGAGAGGGGATGGTGCATCTGAAATATCCCCACAAGACCAGAAAATACAATGTTGGAACTCCACAAAACCTGTCTTTCTGTAGAAGTGAGGAAGCCTGGCAGGATTCCTTGGGTCATCACAAATGGCACTGAAATCTAGACTTAGACCACTGAACTGAATCCTACTGTCTTCATTTGAGTGAATATTTAGATATTCCTTAAGTCAATATGATACCTATTTAGACTGGCGTTCAGAAAGCAGATCAGATGGCAAAATATAGGGATGTTAGGATTTATAAGTTTTAACATAAAAAAAAAAAAAAGTGTTCTTTTTGGTTCATTGACAGTAAGAATCACAAGACCACACTCTGTTCCCAAACTTGCACTTGCTACTAATGTGAAGTGCCCCTTGAGATTCTTGTGCTGCTTTGATAAATACTTACAATCAGACCAACTAGAAATGTAACTGGCTTTCCTTGGTACTATACAGACATGAACTTAAAATATTTTTGGAAACATGTAATTTGTTGGAGTTTAATGCTATTTTGCAGCATTAGTAGTTCTTGTCTTACTTGTATTACTTCACAGTTTATATTATATCTATTTGTAGATCATATTTTTATAATAGAAACAAACATTTGTCAGAAATTTTCAGCACTCTTCTCCAAGAGTCATGGTATTTTCCCTAGTTTCTGTTTGGTATTGTTACAAATGAAATGTTTTTGCTTTGTACATGTGTCTCATTTGTTCCTTCAACTGTATTTTTCTGTTCTACAAAGACTCTCAATCCATACTCATCATCTAAGCATCTGAATCACTCCTCAAGCATATGAGTAGTATGAGAGGTATGGATCAGTCAGTAATCCCATGGTTCTGCCTTGTCTCCTTAGCTCAGCTCTCACATTTCAACCTCTCATCTGAGTCTGGAGATCAGTTTAGTGGACACCCTAGCCCAAAAGGCCCACTGCCCCAGGATGCAGGAGCTGAATTCTGCATTATGGCAGAATGCTAGGTTGTGTCACACCTTTTAAACATACCCTCAAGACTCTGAAACCTTTCCATGAGTATTGATGACCTTATTCAGGAGTCCTGAATAAGGAGAAGTTCAGGAGAAGGATGGTGGAGGAAGATTTGTGATCTGATGGAGGAAGATCATATGAATGAACCCTTTCAGAGCTCATGCTGGTGTGCATTCAGGACATACAGCTGCTAAGATCAAAGGATCACTCAAGGTTGATGCAAACTTTACATTCTGTTCTGCACAGGCCTAACTCAAAAAGGACTGGCTGGCTGGTCCCAGTTCAGGCAGCAAGTATTTCTGAAGTGACTATACACAGGGAAAATGAAAACTATTTCTGTGTTATACTTCAAGCCTCACAAGTTTATTATTATTACTTTTACTACTGAGAATTTTTGGGGCTCTAAAGGAAAAAAAAAAATTTAGAAATGGTTATCTATTTGTCTACTCTGAGGAGGAGAGGTGGCAAGTTTTGAAAGACTTTGCCTCAATCAGAGAAGAATTGTTGGTCTGAAACACAAACCACTTGTTGGTCAGTGGCAGGCGTATTCTTCATGTAACATTCTCCACTCTTAGTGACCATTATCATGGTAGGAGATCCCTGATCTCCAGAGAGCAGACTGTACATTCCAAGGCTGCCACTAGGACATTGAAAGATAAGGAGGGACAAGATTCTCACCCACAGTGAGGCCCTTCTAATCAACACTGTAGCCAATGTCTTATGATGTCTTCATAAAGGAAGCTACATCTAGCAGGCTGATTCTTGCTGCCAGAAAGGTTGGTCAGCACATGCCAGTGATGTGCTGCTTCACTGATTGCCCTTGTTTCCTCAAAGGAGATGAAGTGCACAGGCTCACAGCTGGTTACATTTCCTTTCAGAGATAACAAGGCTCCATGGAGAAGGAGACAACATCAAAAATCACAAGATCATCAGCCAAGAGGATGAGAACTGCCAGTCCTGTGACAACCACAGTATCTTCTCTGAGAACTAAGGTGCAGTATCTGATACTTCCATTTACCTTTAGCCCCTTCTTAGCAAGCCTTAAATGACCATCAAGCCAAGATAAATAAATTTATATTACAGAACTGGGCACGTTCCTTTCTACTTAGGTGCCTACTTGTGATTGTCATGCCCAATTCTCCACAATAAGGAGCAATTCTTTACCATCTAGAGTTAGACAAATGATCAGCTTAAATATTTTTGAATATTTGATATTTTGTATGAAGTCTGGCTGAGAATATTTGAAATAGAAACATTTACATTACCCATATCAGTTACTGCTTTCTCTTTTATGCAAGAAAGCTTTATTTGTAAATAGCTTAATTTTCCTTTATCTCAGCTCTTTCAAAGCTATAACACTTCTATATTAGAAGACTGTATCCCTAGAATTTCAGATTTAAGTATAATTAAGACAATATAACTCTTTGAGTTTTCCTCCAGCTCACACAAATTCTCAAACCAAATGCTTAAAGAGCTACTCCTTTTGGCAACACTGAAGCTTTTCAGTTTATTAGCTTTCTTATTCCAGGAATCTCAGAGAAGTTATTTTAGCAAATTAAATCCCATAAGCACACATAAAAAACACATTTTATTTGCCGTCTTGGTTAAAGTTTTAAATGATGATTGGATCTCTCTGTTCCCTTCCATTGTCAATATTAAGAGAATACTAGCAGAATCTTTCATTAGCAGTTTCCTTCCCAATATTTTGCTATTGTACAAAAAACAGAACCTCATAGGCTCCTGTTTGATTTCTCAATTAAAAAAAAAACAACAAAAAAACAAACAAACCCCCCCAAAAAAAACCCACAAAAACCAAAAACAAAACCAAAAAAAAAAAAACCAACAAAAAAGCAAAAAAACAACCCCAAAACCAAAACCAAAACCAAACAAAAAAACCCAAAAACACCCAAAAAACATCTCTGATGGATTAATATCTGGTAACTTGGTACCTAAACTAAAACTCCCTGTCTGACTAGGTGTTATTTACCTACCTAACATCCATACTCCCATATGGATAGCAGGGAGAGAGAGACAAGCAGCTGCACAAGGCAGTTTGTCACACTCTTAAAAAGGGGGGATGATCTGCCTTCCAGTGGTCCCTCATACTGTCTGCTAAAAAGCCAATTCAGCAATTTAAATTGGAGCACATGTTTAGTGTGCTTCAATAATGTGCTCAGATGACTCTGGTCAAGTAAGAGCAATACAGTCCCAACAAAGCTATTTGATTTGAATAAAGAAGAAAATTAAGTGCAAGGTAACTGTTTTATAATTTTTCCTGCAAAGAGCAGATACAGGGTTTCACTATCACCACTTAGATTTAGTAGTGCTTAAGTAAGTTGTTACTGTCTACTAATCCAAATATGTCTGAAGAAATTTAGCAAAATCAGGCTAAGAGTAAACATAAATTATTGACATATTTTGTATTTGGATGATTAAAGGAAGATACCAAGTTATTCAAGTACCAAATTTAGACTCTTCATCAATGAGAGTAGGCAATCAAGTCTCCCCTGCTGTGTCTAATGCTATATATCTGCCCAATTACAAGCCTGAAGAAGTGCTTCAGCTAGTTCAGATAATTAAATTTTAAATCTAATGTTCATATGAATTTTTAACATGCCATGAAAACCCAGGGTTCATAAATCATTTACAGTAACACATGAAGGCATTCTTGGCCATCTCTGACCAATTTGTCCCTCAGATCAACAAAAATCCTTTCAGAACTTTGATAAGCTAATATATGCCTTTTTAAAATATGCCTCTTTATAGATCCTGAAGAGCTGGCTCTGCTCTATAAGAGCAGGCTTACCAGAAAAGGAAGGTAACATAGAAGTGGTACATATATACTTATTGGAAAGGACTGTCTCAAAAAAGAAAACATAACATCCATAAAGGCTAGACAGAGGAAGTCATTTTCCTTGGCAATAAAAAGGATACTTCTGCCTGACCTAAAGAAGTGACTTTGTGTTATAGCTGATGTGGCAAGTTTGGTCTATTCTTTTGTTGGAATATTCGTTTGTATCACTTTTGTAAGAAGGGGCAGGCAACTTGGAAGGACTTCAAGGATGTTGTGATGTTATGAAGGGAAAAAAACAGAAGGGCCAAAGCTCAGCTAGAACTTTATCTGCTGCCACAAAAGACAACAAAAAATGAATCAGAAACACAAGGAGGGCTAAGGAGACTCTTCAGTCTTTACAGCATGCAGAGGGAAACCTAGTGACAAAGGATGAGTAAATGGCTGATGTACATAATGTCCTCTTTGCTTCAGTAGAAACAGGTGCCCTTGGAGCACCCAGCCCCCAGAGTTAGAAACAGAGAAGAAGCACAATTAAGTCCCCATTATCCATAATCCAAAGGGATTATGGGTCAACAACCTGCTACACCACTTAGACCCACACAAACTCATGGGGACAGATGGGATTCACCTAAAGGTACTGAGGGAGCTGGTAGAAGTGCTCATCAGGCCACTTCCCATAATTAACCAGCCATCCTGGCTAACTGAGAGGCCCAATTTTCTGGAATTTAGCAAATGGGAGACCCATCTGCAAAATGGTTCAGAAGGAGGAGCCAGGGAACTACAGGCCCATCAGCCTGACATTGATACCAGGGAAGGCTATGAAACAGATCATCTTGATTGCCATCATATTGCACATACAGCACAACCAGGGGATCAGGCCCAGACAGCATGGGATGAGGAAGGGCAGGTCCTGCTTGACAAACCTGATCTCCTTCTATAGGAGGGTGACCTGCCTAGTAGATGAGGGAAGGGCTGTGGATGTTTGTCCATCTGGACTTCAGCAAATCCTTTGATACTATCTTCCACAGAATTCTCCTGGAGAAACTGGCTGCTCATGGCGTGGACAGATGTACCTTTCACTGTGTGAAAAACTGTCTGGATGGGCGGGCCCAGAGAGTGGTAGTGAACAGAGACACATCCAGCTGGTGGCCAGTCCCTAGTCGGGCTCCCCAGGGCTCAGGGCCAGTCCTGTTAACATCCTTACTGATGATCTGGACAACAGAATCGAGTGCAGCCTCAGTCAGTTCACAGATGACACCAAGCTGTGCAGGAGTGTTGCTCTGCTGGAGGGCAGGAAGGCTCTGCAGAGGGATCTGGTGAGGCTGCACCTCCAATCCTGTCTCCAGTTCTGGGCCTCTCACTGCAATAGACACTGAGGTGCTGGAGCAAGTCCAGAGACAGGCAGTGGTGGTGAAGGGTCTGGAGCACGAGTCTTATGGTGAGTGGCTGAGGGGGCTGTGGGTGTTCAGCCTGGAGCAAAGGAGGTTCAAGGGGAACCTGATCACTCTCTACAACCACTTGAGAGGAGGTCGTAGCAAGGTCGGGGTTGGTCTCTTGTCCCAGGGAACAAGTGAAAAGACAAGGCCTCCAGCAGAGGTAAAGACTGAATATTAGGAAAAATTTCCTCACTGAGAGAGTGGTCAAGCATTCAAAAAGGCTGCCCAGGGAGCTGATGAAATCACCATCCCTGGAAATGTCCAAAAGATGTGTGGATGTGACACCTGGGGATATGGTTTAGTTCTAAACATAGTAGTGTTGGGTTAATGGTTGGACCCAGTCATGGAGGTCTTTTCCAACCTTAGTGATTCTGTGGTTCTATAAAAGGAAAGAAGAACAGAAACATGTTGAAATACCACATTCTTTGGTCATTAGTGTTCAGAGGAGTTTAGTCAGAAAAATGACCCCTTACAAAGCAATCTCCAGGTACATGAGTAATTTCACTGTAGACAGCTACATTCACTAAGCATGAAGCATCAGTGACAGAAAGAAAGAAACAAAAGAATGTGAGTTTTCTCATCTTCTAGTGAGTTTTCAGAAAAAAATTTGAACAGAGAAGCAACCTGTTGTAGCTGCAAATAAAAAGCATCCTATTTTTAAGATCTGGGACAATAGTTGTCTTAATAGCTTCCCCTCCCTTTGGTGGGTTCATGAGGACCACCGCTTGTTCTACAGCCTCAGGCAGCTTTTTTCAACCTCACTTTCTACCACAAATGTTTGAGGTTGCATTTTCAGAAACTGCCATTACTCTTGAGATCCAAGCCTTCTGTTTTAGCCTTGTCTGCCTGTTGCTATGTTTTTAAGTCCCTAATGGCTCTGACAATTTGTTCACCATCTTGAGCAGACTTGCAATATAGAGAGCTTAATTTACTTATCAAGGAGACCAAACTCACAGGTAGCCCACATTCAGTTTTTAAGCTAACACACTTAAATTCTAGTCTAGGAAACCTTGCACTGAACCTCAGGGAGACTCTAGACCTAGGCACAAGATCTCTGTGTCAGACAAGAGCATTGAAAGACAACTTTATTGAATCCCTGAATATAAGGATAAATTTTTGAAATAATAGCATTAGGCTTTTCCAGAAAATTCTCTGTAGATAAAGAGCCAAATACTTCAGATTTGGAAATTTAACTCCTAGGAAAAGATAGATTTTTTTTTTCCTAAAACCACAAACCCCATTATTCACATTTTCCAGAAGGGAGCTGAGGACAAGAGCCATGTGTGGTCTTCCATGAACGCTATCCTTATGTGGTTAAATTCCACCATATGGATGAGCTTTGGCAGATACCAAACTGTTAGTGCCATGAGAGAGACAAATGTCTAAAAGAGCAGAGCTTTCAGTGATGAGCACTGTATCTGTCTCAAGGAAGAAATCCATCTGCATTCCTAGCCCAAGTCCCTTTATAAGGGACATTGCCTTCTGTCTTTACACTTCTGTGCAAGAGTATTAGTCAAATTTCCTATCTTGTCTCCTACTTAAGCTGCTTCTTAAAGCTCATATTAGCATCTTAGTGAAAAATTAATCATTTTATAATTGATATCCAGCAATTAGAGTTCTACACTTCAGTTTCATTTTATTATTTATGTAAAGTTATCTGAAAGAGTTAACAATGCTTAAATATTTTAAATAAAATCAGAGTCATTAATTATCTGCCTTTTTTATAACAGAAATTATGCATCCAATTTCAATGGAAAATTATCTGGAGGTGTATCTGAGTCACTCTCCATGATCTTATCAAAGTTAGTAACAGCCTTACTGGGACAGTCCAGGGAATAAGAAATACTAATTATATTGTCTGGCTCTGACTGGCTTCATAGTACTTTACAAAAATAAAAAGCTATTGTATGTAGCCTACTTAAATCTAATACAAGAATTGTATGAACAGAAATTTAGAAAAATCCTAACATGGGCTTTGCCATTTGAAAGATCTTGGAGACTAATTCAAGCAAGAACAATCTTTTAAGAATGCCTGTTTTATTGTTTTTTTCAAGCTCTTCTGATTGATTTGGCATGCAGGGGAGTAATAGAATTGTAACAAATGTGATGAAGCTTTCTTAAATAGTAACTGACATTTCTGACATATGTTTGTTGGTTTTTTTTCTTCTTAATGTCCAATCGATTTGAACATAAACAGGTAATTCACTGCAGAAGACATGAAAGTCCTTTTTCTGAGACTAGTCTAGAGCTATTGGGATTTATTTTTCCTTAAAAAAAAGAAGAAATCATATCTTACACATCGTCTGCCACTCAATCCAAAATTTTCTTTGCCTGGTCTCAACTAAAGTGGGCAAAACTCCTAATATGCCTAATTTTCCTTGATAGCTTAACCACTGCACACACAACATTTTCCACAGGAAAAAAGTTTTTCTTTTCCACAGTGAGGAAGTTTTTAATTGCAATATGCTACAGTTTGCATGTCAACAATGAGTGGGACAGCCTTTTTTTGATGCCCAAAATCTTCTCAGTAAGAACTGTGACAATTACTGATTTGTGAAGCAGCTGTTTCTGAATCTGAGGAAGGGGTCTCAACAGGTTATACTCAAGAAATCCTCTGGAATGGAGACAGAGTAAAGAGGTAAAAAAGGTTATAGAAACAGGAGGTAATGAGGAAACTGTAGCTAACTCATGGAAAAAAATGAACTTTACAGGGAAATATGTCTCAGTTTCTAAACCATACCTCAGATATGAGCTATATGTTTTTGTTTATGGGACATAAGGATCTGCTGGAGTCCTGCTAGTAATGGAGACTACACAGCCATTTCTAAACACACAATAAAGGACCAAATTTACATACTATATTCAATTATTACATGAAAATAGGAAATGTTTTTTCATAGGAAAAAAAGGAAGATGTCAGTAGTCTGTATCATCAAGTGGTCTGTATCATAAAGTTCTTGATAATATTCCAAATGTTTTTTACAATATTTGATCCAATCCTATGTGCAGTATTTTAATTTTAAAAAGTCCTAGGGTTCTCCCTCATTGTCTGGGAATTACTAATGTGAATTACTGCTTCATATAGAAGTTTTTTTATTACACACCCTAGGGATTTATTGAAAGTCCTGAAAAATACTTTAGCAGTGCTCAAGCTAAGCAAGAAGGCAAATACATAATAGCTACATGCCACAGAGCCTGACTGCTCATCTGGTACTTTCTCCAGAATACGTAAGCAAATCAATGACAATTGTGTCTGAAGGCTATCTAATGCCATTAAATATCAGTGGGTAAATAAAAAGGTCTCCCACACAACCTCTACACTGAAGCCAACTTGGCTTTCTCAGACAATATACTGTGCTTAAAAAGAACAAGCACATTTATTGTAAAATATTTTAGTTACTGAAAAAACTCTACCTTCCATCCTCATCCACAACCAATATAACCAGAAAACCCTTTCCCTCATTTGCTGCAGAATTCTTATCTCCTTAAGAATCTTTTACTTTTTAGCTACATATTGGGGTGCCAGGATAGCTTCAGGAGTTCAGGACATAGGGCAGATGTGCATGAGTAACACTCAAGCCCAGAACTGTCACAGAGTCACTTGGACATCATGGGTTTTTATTTCCCAGAACACTGACTGGGCCACAGTGCTGCCTCAAGCCTGTTCCAATCATTAACACATCACTGTTAAGCTAAAAATCAAAGTGCCCAAAAATAAATTGTCATCTCCTTTCCCTCAAGGAAACTTTGTTCTTGTCCCTCTTTGAGCTCCAGGTTTGTCACTAATGAATGCTCTGTTGGGAGGTCTACAAGGGCCAGCCCTGAACTCCAGCTAATACTCCAAGTTGAAGCCTGGCTGAGCTTATTCAGACATCTGTGTCCCTGTGCTGCACCTCCCAGTATGCTGACTTTGAGAAGATGTTTGGCCAGCAAGAAGCCAGCTAGCATCCAGCTGGGCTCACTGTTCAGGCTCTGCTCCAGCTCAGAGCATCTGTCTACTCCAGATGAGCTGTCCCTCAAAGCAGAACAGCTGTACTCCCACGACTGTCATCTCAACTAAAGTGACACACTGCAAGCCAACCTAGCAGTGACAAACAGAGACTTTACTGTAACACAGCTGTCCTCTCAACTCCGTATTGTCACATGTTTCTGACATATACATCCCTAAAAAGAACCAGCCTGAGGCTGCATTATGGGATTTAAGTCCCATTTCACTACACAGAAATAATAGACATGTTTTCTCAAATATGTGTATGTCACAAAATGTCTGTTTCCTCCCACATATCTAAGAGCAACTTCCCAGTCAAAGTGAGGGAACACATAAATATTTATGTATTGGGCTTCAGAACACCTTCACTGAAGGAGTGGGCAGGAGGCAGCAGATTCCTTCCTATTGCTTCTCCAAGATGTCACACTACATTCCTGATTAATGTACTGCAGTCCTACAGTATGGGCACAAGGCCACATGTAATGACCAAAGGAAAACACGATATTCCAACATCAAAACACATCAGGAAATATTTTGCTGATCTTTGTATTTGAAAGAATTAAGGAGCTGTAGAATTAAGCTTTGAAAGTCTAGATTTATGCTTTGCTCCTCTTCAACCACCCTGAAATCATAGCTACCAACATCAATGAAATAACTGTTAACTTTATAGGACTAAAAAGTTCCAGAGTCGTGAACTTAGCTCTGTAACTGTAGTATGGTAGTCACTGTTCAAGTGAAGCTGCTTATGTGCATGAAGACTTTCTTAAGGGTACATTTTGCAGAATCCAATTTTTTTGAGGCATCCTAGTAAATAAGCATGTCCTGATAAAATCCTTTTAAGCAGCTGTGTGAATGGATGCTAACATGATTGGAAGACAATTCCTCCATGATTCATCTTCAGCCTTCTGCAAAGCAGAAATGCTATTACAAGAAGGTAGTGAAAATGAGTAATTAGACCTTGAGCTGCAGGTGATGTGCACTGAGAAACATTTGGATATCTTTCCAGAGGATGCATCATGATCACTGCTACCTTCCTGGGGAAAAAGGTGACTCTTGAAAAATAATTATAACTACAATAATCTTAGTGCTACTAAGCACTAAGATTATTGTGATTCTCCCACATGAGTTTTGAAAATATCCAGTATTCCACTCAGTTATAGAAATTTCCCTTTAGATGGCAATCTATAAGAGATTTCAAGGGAAGAGAGGGTTTTTGAAGTCTGTAATTACAAACATGAAACACATTTTGCCACACAGCCCTTCCTTAGCTGTGTTGCTTAATTTCAAGGCTCAATGCTGCTATTATCAACTAAATTGCACACTGTATCCATAATAAAACCAAATAGATTCTTCTGGAATGGAGATACTTAAGCACATTAAAATTATCTAGTGTCTTTGCTCTCATTATACCAACATGGCTCCCTTAGGCACCCAAGTAATGAGAAGAAATAAGGCCTAATGTCTGATATTCCTGTGAATTAATCCTGCCTATACAGCACCTGTATCCCTACCTATCCCACTGTAAACCTGAGAGAACTGCATTGAGAACAGTGGGACAAATGTGTGTGTGTTTGTGTGACTGACAGGCATTTTGCCTTTGTCATAATACCTAATACAATGTACAATTTACAAATACATTTTGTGCTGTAGACAAGTGTTTCTGTTTCTGACCTGCTGCCCAGAGTCCCATGACCAAAAAAAAACCAATTTCAAAAGAGCTATCCACTGCTCACTAGTTTTGATATACTGCAGCTGATAGCACATTGTCTTCAGTTCCTCTACTAAACTTAGGCACTTATTTTTGTTTATATATATAAGGATCTTCAATAATTATCATAATTCCTTGAAACCCTCATGGCTCCTCTATTTCTATTTTTTAGACATTAAAATTTTGGTGATACCCCTAAATACAAAAATCAAGTAGAACCCAGAGGAAGGTACAATTTTTTCTTAAAGCTTAAAGAATAAGTTCATTTTCAATTGACTTCCAAGGAGAAATCAGAGAAATTTAATGACAAAAATATTTCCAAATGCTGCAACCATTGGCAGAAAATTGTACTATAAATCAAGGGATTGCTCATTGCTATTGCAGCTCCTTTGCTGTCATAAAACTAATGGTTCCATAATCAGGCTGGAATTTGGGGATCAGGAATTTCTCTACACCCTACACTTGTCAGGCTTACAAAACTTCTCTGTATCAGCTTACATTTGGATCAAAGTACTCTCAGGTTGTACAAGTTTTACACTGAGGTCAGCAATATTTCTAAATGTGTCTTGAATAACAACACTGGAAATTGTATCAAATTTAAATAAGAACTGTCAGGGTTTTTTAGCTTGGAAGCTTAGCATTATCTGGCAAAAGCAAACTGCATTTTCAGTGCACATGTCCAGCACTGCATGAGCCAAAATAAACAGCCTTCTGTGGAAGCCAAAGACAAGCTGATTTTTCTCTTAAATTTTCTACTTGCACTTTGAAAAGAATAAATTCTTTTACTTGGATACATGATGATTAGTACAAGATTGAAGATCAGCAGGAGAGATGTCTTTAAATACATTAATATGATAAAAACATTATTCATTACTTTTATTGCTACCTAAAACAATAGCCATCCTAATATACTAACAGGTCATTATATATTACCTCCCATCCTCTTGTTTAATATGCAATTTTTATGTTAGGCAGATATAAAAAATAAGCAATGATAGTTAATATTAGCTCATTCTAGCTGAGGAAGCCTTGATTCACTGTTTAAAGCATTGTACCTAGTGATATTTATTTTCCTCTGAAAGGCCAAGATCCAACTAACACTTCATTAATTTAAATATACTGGATAATACTTGAACAAAATTATGTCAAGTTGAAATTTAAATCCAGACAAGTCAAAGGAGTGAAATCTAGCAGGTCATAATGAAATAATCCCTTCTACAAGGATTTGTTACTGTTCTACTGGCAACTTCACCTTATCAAAAATTACCATTCCCATTGCAAAACTACTCTCATACTCCACAGTACATGACTCAGGTATTACCAATAAATTTTCTTCAGATATTCAAGTTTCTCTAGATTTTCTAATTATTTTATATAGCTTTTCATTAGCATTTTACATGTTTAAAAGGAAAATACCAATTTCTTCTCTTTTTTGTAAGTTATCATTTAATATTAGAGTGGAATGATAAAAGCTCTTAAAGCTCCCAGCACTCACAACTTCTTTTATGTTCTGGGCTTGTTCTGCCACTTAATTTCCATGACAGTATCTTTGTGGGTGCTACATTCCTAGAGAAAATCTTACTTTAAAATATTTCATTTTCAGTAATTAATGAATTATATCCCGCCTCTATCGAAGTAAAATGTAAACTTCTCACAATTTTAAAGGCAACAAATTTTAGCCCAACATAGAGGACATGGCAAGTAATTCCTCTCCAATATAACTAGAGAACAGAAATATAATCTCCAATAATAACTAGAGAACACTTACACTTGAGGTGAGTTTGGTCTCATTAATCTGCTTATGTATATAAGTTTATAATTTTGAATATTAAAACAAAATAAATAATAGCAGTTCTGAAAGTTCAATTTTTTTTTTTTTCTTTTTTTTTTGGTTCTACAGTAGTCTGTAAGAAGTGAATGAGAAAAAGAGAGGGAAGAAGCTAAAAATTACTATGGATATAACACCCAAAAAGGAAGGGAAGGCCAAATAAATCCAACATTTAGATTATTGAAAGTGACTTCAAAAGGAAGATGGAATTATGTCCTATTAGGTTTATTTAACATTATGAAAATGTTCTAAAATGTACTAAAAAACTCAGGGAAAATTGTCTTTGGTATTACACCTACAAACATGAACCATATGGCCCGTAAGAACTGTAACATTTGGAAAAATAATGGAGATACAATGTGGAAAGGAAGGAGACGAAAGATGGAGTGGAGGAGGTTTAGTTAATATCACTTTAAGATCAGAACATCATGAGTATTTTGTTACAGTATTGCAGGTCCTGGGCTTTCATTCAAGTGTGAAAGTTGATAGCTGAGCCAGCCAAGAGACTGCAGTGGCAACCTGGGATTAGACTGCTTCAGAAAGAGCACTTTTCGTAGCACCACTTAGCACGTGATTCCCTTTCTCAACTTAAAAGCCCCCCATCTACATAAGGACAAGCTCAATTTCAAAACAAAATCCTTTGCAAGCTGCCCTGAAGTCCACCATCAACTGCTGCTCTAATGTAAGAGGTTCATGTAAGCTTAGCCACTTCTGTCAGCTCTCCTAAGTTTTCTCTCTTCAGGTAGAACAAGGACAATAGGTGCTTGTATATTCAATACTGATTTGTCCCTAGGTTTCACAGTGGGGAGACTCTCCACAGCTGAAGTTAAGGAAACTGGTTTTAGTTTGGTAGGAAATGTAAAGGGTATTGGACTCTTTATTCATCCCAAAAACCTGGTGGGCTTCCAACTCTTGTATAAGTGGTCACACAACATGTACATTCACAATCAAACCAGCATCCAAGCAATGCTTGTGAGCAGGCCCTGTGACATCTGACACAGCAACACTCTGGTTGGGTGCCTGAGGTAAAATAATTCATCTGTCTGGGCCCAGAAATGGTTATGCACACACCACAAAGAAATGCTGGAGAGTACTCACATGGCATTTTCTGCAGGCTGTAGTCCACCTCCATACCTGGATCTCACACACACCCCCCACCCCCCAGTTCATACAGGAGGTCATTCAGGACACTCCTATGGCCTGCTTCATCCAGCAGACCCAAGAGCACCACTGCATAACCTCATTGCTATCTATCAAACTTCTATCAAAGCTGTCAATTTGGCTGCTGTGGCAATCTTTGTCTGGAACTGGTAATTTCTAGGCTAAAAGCCTTATCTGGAATAAGGCATTTTTAATAATAACAAGAACCATAAATTCATTCTTTTTCATGTAGGAATAGCCACCATGGTTAAACTTCAAAAAATCAGAAGCTGAAAACTCACAAATCTATTATGAATATAAATTTAATGTTTTCTTATTCATTTTAATGTGTTTGAAACACAAGATGTACCTTAGAAGAGAAGCTTAAAAAACTACTTTGTAATTAATGTTGAAAATTGCCACATTATTTGTGAAAATTTCAACAATTTTAAGAATGAAAATGTAATTACTAGATTCAGACTTCGTGACTTTGAAGTTAAATTAGGTATTTTAGACTATCCATTAGATACAGATACAACTGTACTTTCCTACTTTTAATAAAAGATATTACCTCACCATAAATTTTGTTTTCTTTAGTTTAGCATTTTGTCAGATAGTTTTCAATCTTTCTGGATGTGTGGACCATTATCAGTTTTCAACTGAAGCTCAAACACCTGTAAAAATATTTTTTGGTACAGTGTTCAGAGACCACAAGTAATCTGATCACAGCCCTCTGGACACCACAGGCAAAGCCATTTTATCTACATCTCTAACAAGCCCCATTGCTTCTCTAACAGGCCCTATTACTTGTGTTACACAAAATATCATCCTTCATAAAGCACCCACTTCATTGCACAAGTTAATCACCCACACTGATAAAAATCTGATTCTACATCTGATTACAGGTTTGCTTGGTTTTGATTCCCAGATGCTGGGGTTTGTGGTGTAATTTTTTTAGACTGAAAGTGAATATTACCACCTGATTATATTCTCCTGGAACTTATGTACCATAATCAAGTCACCTCTCAGTTATCTTATAATCTTTAATTATGCCACTATAAGACATTTTCTCTAATGTTTAAATAACTGTTGCAGTTCTTCTCTGAGGCCTCACTATTTTTTTCTCTGTAATTCCACTGTCAGTTTACAATCATTTTAGCAGTCAGGTAGATTTTATTGACTTAACTTACTTGAACTTTCTCAGGTACTGCATGAGCCACTGACTGCAAAACTCTCCTGAACTATGTCAAAACTGTTCAATGTCAGGGTTCACTATGTGCTGACCATTACAATCAATTTGTCTATTTACCCATTCTCCCAAATAATCAAAAGATGTTTAGTTCAGACCAATCCCTATGATTATGAATCCCATCTCCACCTAGAAAAGCTCAAATGATTGCACAAGTGATTCCTGTCTCAAATATTTATTTTCCATGAGTTATCCATAACTCTGACAACCTTGAGCTTCAATATATCAAGCTCAGTTCCAGTTTTGCAGCTAGACTGAAGAGAAATGCTTCTGTACTGCTATAGTTGGCACCACCATCAGAGATACAGCTTCTTGTGTCTCTTATGTTGCTCTGCTGCTATTTCCACTCTGAGGTGTCAGTATGGTTTTGTGTACAGACATTCTCAGCATCAGTAAATGTTTAGTGTCCCAAAACCCTTTGGTTGCCATGTCCCACATGGTGAAATTAATGCCACACATTAATTGTGGACTTGTTTTGAATTTGTCCCTGTAACATTTCATTGGTCTCCCTTGTATTTTAAGATCGTGAAAAATAGTTTTGGCAGTCTGTCATTTGACATATGTACCAGCATAGTTAGCAGATGGCTTAACCTAGCTGAGCCTGCTGCAGCATTATTTTTATGTTGATTACCTAACAGCACCCTAAGACTTTACTGTTCAGGATTTTGTTCTGCCAGCAACAAAAAATGCAGCAGCAGTTTGTTTATTATCAGTAAGGTAGAGAGGTAAATCCTTTTAAAAGGCAATCTTCTGGCTACACAGCATTAGATTTTACTCTGATCTAGAATGTTGGCATTACTTGCTTGGAGGGCATTACCTTCCAAAAGTGACTTATTGTCTCCTGGCAACCAAAGTGCTCTTGCTAGAATGCCAAAAAGCATTCTGCAGTGACCCAGCTAAGGAGGTGATACTAATTTTCTTTATTTCCATCTTGAACTAAGGCCAGTGGAAATACTGTAACTACTTCTTCAATTTTTTTTTTTTTCTTGCAAAGGCAATTGCTGACAGTGTTACACAGTTTCTACTGTATTGTAACACAGAGGAAGATCTCTTCCTCTGGCTTTGTGTCAAATGATATAATGTGTCTAATTGTATATATTCCTAACTGTACTAATCTTGCCAACACCTGCTACAGCACAGGATAAGCCTTGCTGTTATCCCACTTCTTTCAAGCTGCCATTCAGTGTAAGTTTTCTCTATTCAGTACCCATAGATGCTATCACCCTACTGACCAGAATCTCCAATACATTGGTAACAAAGCACATTCAATGTCCAGGAGACCTAGAAGGCCAGATAAAACTGATGATGATGGCAGGCAGATGATCCCAGGAGACAAGGAGAAGGGCAGAAAGTGGAAATCATCCTCGTTGATTCTCTTGACAATGTTTTGGAACATGTCTTGATTTTTGGTTGGTCATTTTTAATAACTCTCTGTGTTGTGTTCTCTGAACCAGAAATAGCTGCAGTAATAAATAGGCAAATGCTGCTGAAGCCTTTCTGCTGCTCTCTAAAGTCATAGAGAACAAATCAAACTGATGAATATGTCAGCAGTGTTTACTTACAATTTCATTTCATCGCCAAGATAAGACTTGCGGCTTTTTAATAATCTCACAGTCCTGCACCTTGAATATTTTTCTTCTGCTATCAAAAAGAGGGGAATTGAAAATTTTTTTCTGCAACAAAAAACTGTAAACTTCCACACATGCTCAAAATGCACAAAACTCTAAGAAGATAATATATGGACAAAAGCCTGAACTGAGCAAGCAGTTACCCAATGTTCTGAGATCAGCTTATTGAGCTCATACCCTAAGGCTATGCCATAGATCACAAGGTGCTATGGATCAGAATAAAATTTTCAGTATCAATATTAAACTTCTCTCTGTTTATCTCTCATGTATAAAAATAGCTGTAGCTTCCAGGGCTGACTTAATAGCTCTGTCAAAGGACCGTTCACACTTTCCAACAATCCTATTAATATAGAAGACATTAAATTCTACTGCTAAGTAACTGGATGTACATCAGCTGAAAACATAACGCCTCAGTGCTAGAGCAGATAAACATCAAAATACATATCAGAGTGTGATAGAACTAAGTACATGATTTAACAAGTATTTTCCATTGAGGAAAATCTGCTAAAAGGCCCAGAAGGATATTTGTATAAATTGTCACAAGTTCACTATCAAAATCCAATCTCTGTTGCTGAACTTCCTTTTCCTTTTCAGTAAACAAAGGAATGGACAAAACACATGCACATCCTGAGGACCTTTGAAAGAAAAATTCTTTTTAGGGGGTCTACATACTGACTATAAACTTTAGCATATCCAAAAATATTAGTGTGCAATGTAAGTAGGAAATTGTAGTCTTGCTAATCTTGATGAATTTCTTGGGAAATTTGGAGCACTAACAACAGCTTCAAGGTTCATTTTCAAGGATCCGTTTGCATACAAAAATTTGAAGTTTTAATATTATATTTCCTTTAATAGAGTTGTCAAGAACAATCAATGTACAGACACTGTTCCTTGGTTAGTACATCACATGAGGATCACCCAAATTCCAAGTAAGACACTCCCTTCGTGGTACACAAAGACATTCAGATCTGAGTGAGGCCGCACTTCCACAGAAGCAGGGTCAGAAACACACACAGGCTTGTATTCTAACTGTGGGGCTATGAGCAGGAGCAGGAGGAAGCAGTCAGCTGTTAGGGTAGTGTGACAGCCAAAATGGCCTTTCCCTATCCCTTCTGAGGGCTCACCAACCACACCATGCTGACCTAGAATAGTCCATCAAAGATTATTGAGACAGCCACTGCTGAGTGCAGTTTAAAATATGACTTACTTCGTGATGCATTGCTCACATGATTATGCTGCAAGAGATATTTTCTGCTGCACTGCCACCTGAGGTTGCTTTCTTCCCCCAGGACCCCCAGGCAGCATGCCAGGGAACACTGCCACCAGGCAGTATGGGGGATGCAGTGGAACACCTGAGCAGGCAGGCAGGACGGAATATGTTCACACCACAGGGAGACAGGGCTGAGCCCACCCAGGCCAGGAGCTCAGCAGCTGTGCCTGTGTTCCAGTGACACAGCACAAGGTGAGCCTGCACTCAGACACAGCCTGAGGACCTGCAAAATACAGCACAGACACAGAACGTGCTTTATTTCCATAACAGTCTTCCCACTCAGGCAGCCACTAAGTTAGATGACCTCATAAATAACTGCTTGTCTTTCCCATGTGTCAGGGTCCCCAGATTCAGTTCTGTATGCAAAACTGCCATTCAGGAACAGATCAATCCAAATCTTTGGGAAGCCACATGAAGCCTTTAAAAAGACAAGCTATTCTAATATTTTATTAGTAGTTCAAAGTGAATCTGGAGAGATGAACACTACAACTATCCCTTACCTGCAGTTGTCAAGGTAACAGCTGCTTTAGGATTAATGCTCAAAAAATAGTCTTTCATCACAAACACTACAAACATTACATGTATTCATCAGCTGGCTACTCACCAGCCTTTTCTTTATGGGTGCTCTTCCCAGGATACTTATTCTATTAGCTTTTCAAGAGCAATAGCCCCCAATCAGGAGGGGATTTTTAAATTGCATGTTTATACATTATTTATTTACTTTTCAGCAGGCATATGATTATTGCCAACTCACCTCTCAATTACCTCATCCACAGTGGTTCATTTGTCTTCCAAGACAAATAATATTACCTCTCTAATTTAATTCTGGGAAAATACATTGCTTATCTTTATCTTGAGAAATTTTAATGAACTGCTCCTGTATTTCCAAAACATCTACCTCTTTCTTTTTTTTTTTTTCCCTATATTGTACAGACCTAAAGGAGAACATCAGATCTGTCTCTTAAAGCAGGACAGATTTCCCTCAAGAAAGAATTTCTCTCACTAAGAAATTTTACTTGCTCTTAGCAAAGTAAACAAATTTTCCAAACATCTTACAGGGCATAATGTTCTAAAGACTGAACAGAGATTTAGTGGAAATTGCCTCATAAACAATGAAATAATTTCTGTATAAATATTAAAAGGACACCTCTGGTTCACAGATTTGGTGTACACAATAGAAAATCATTCCTCAGACATATTGGCAGTTGGTGTGAACTCTGCTGATAAAACAAAACCAGCCTCTAGGAGCTCCAGTTCATTTGTTATAGACATCCAAAAGCTTAGTATTTTTCTTCTCTTTATTTCTCTCCTGTAAGGATCCTCTGTTAATCTTGAACAGCAATGTCATTTTGTGCCTTAAAAACTGCCAGTGCTATTCAATGATGAAATCCAGCAGCCTTGTGACCTTGCTTCTTGTTACACTGCCTCAAAACAACTCATTAAACCTGCTCTATATACAATATCATCCAATATCAGTCCCAAAGTAAGGAAACATCATCTTTTTTTTTTTTCTTTTTTTTTTTCCTAAGAATACAGACAGGAGAAATAAATTACTTCTGTAAGCCAGAAAAAAAGGTGCTAAAGAAGTATTTTTGACAAGAAAATTCCAATCATGGGAAATATCAGGTTAGGGCATGTGGCATTTTTTCCTCATCTAGGTGAGTTTCACAAAGTAATTGCTTCTTTCAACACCCAGCTGAGAAAAGTAAATGTTCAGGAGATTCTAGAATTAAGTCTTGTTGTCATTGCCCTTGGACCATCCTGAGTAAGCTGAAATCCTGTATTCACCTGGCAGTAACTGGCTCTCTATTTCAGAGTAGAAAATATATGACTAATGTCAGGGTTCCAGTTTAAAAGCTTCCACTGAATGTTTGAAAATATCTCATGTAAACCCTGTACATAATCACAGCAGAAGATGGACTTTTACTCATATACTTTATATACAAATCAGTGCTTTCAAAGTTTTTTCTGTTTTCCCTTTCTTTATGTAAGAAAACAAAAGCTGAACCTGGAAGAATACTTTTTTTTTTAATCTAATTGCTCAACGAGCTCTAGTAGTTGAACAGTACTCATTTCACTTTCCTGCTACTTGGGCTTCACAACTGACACGACTTCATGTAAAAGAAGGTAACAGTTACAATGTTCCTAATATGCATAAAGTTATTCTCTTTTATAATTTATCTTATTAATGGATATCTTAAACATGAACTTGAAAGGATGATACTTATTTGTGAGAATACAAACGCCTTGTTCGTAAAACAATATTGAGTAAGCCTTAGTGACATTCTGACATTTTTGAAAATCATGTCAGGTTCTTATGTATTATAGCTGAGGATATCACACCAATACTTCTAATGCTCATAGCTATTTGTATAATTAATTATCTCCTCTTTTAATTTGATCTTAAAGAAGAAAAATTGAGGAAGCTGGATGAATTTCAGACTATGAGAGAAGAGGCAGAAAACATTTTAGAGTGTCGTAAAGGTAAACCTGCTTGGGAAGCCAACTTTCATAGCCTAGTTCACCCTTCTGTGGTAACTCTTCCATGTAGACTACCTTGGAGTACACTAACAAGGGGCTGCCTCATGCAGTGGCATTTTTAATGACTTATTTTCTGAGTTAACACTTTAAGTTATTTAGTCTCAGGGTTAATATTGCTCCAACAGGAACTCAGCCTGTGAATACAACATCCAAGCTAGCCTGCTGTGCTATGTGCAAGCTTGTATTTCTGGGTACTGATTTTAGCAAGAAACAAATCATTTGCTACCTTGTAAATCATTATAAGAGGACTTCACATTTTCAAGACAGCCTTCATTGTCAAACAGATATTCAGATACTGCAGTTATGAGTTTTGCATAAACCTCTAGCTAAATAATATTTCATTTCTTTTATGCTAGCTTATCATGAAGACAAAATACTTCTTCAATTCCTTTATTAGTAATAACATCCCTATGCTGCCAGCTGTTTTATCTGGAGCACTGGAGGGAAAAAAGGAGCCAATTCCTCCTCATCAAATTTACATGACTTCTGAATATGCCTCTGGGTGACACATTTAAGAAGACAAGGACAAGATATATGGTATCATTCTTCACAGGACATTCCTCATTAAGTTGAATATATCAAGTACTCAGATGAGCTACATTGCACAAGACAGTGCCCTTTAAATCTGGAAATTAGGTTCCTAGCCATAAATTCAGCCTTCATCCTATTAGCTTGCTGTCTCTGAACAGGTCCAAATCTGAAGTTTCTTCCTATCTGCTACTACTACTCTAATTTCAACAAGTTACAATTATCACAGAAAAGCAGTTATGATGACAGAGGGCATGGTCACATATTATTGAGAGCAAAATAGGGAGTAGAGGGGATGAATTCAGGGCTGCAAAATCACATATTGCCACATCTCCTGGAATCTGAGGTTTCTCTTAAATCTCAGCCTGTCCATAGTGCCAGATATTTATGTTGTGTTCTGCAAGTAATTACATATTCTCCTCACAGAAGAAAAAAAAAAAAAAAAAGTCAGGGGTTGGATAAAAAAAAATGGTTGCTTTGAAAAATAACCATGATATCAGCTATCAAAAAAGAGAGCTTAAAATGAGTTCTCCCAACAAGGCAAGATTCCTGGGCAGGAGGTACTTCAAAGGGGACTTAAGAGAAGAGATGTGAGTAAAGAGCAAAACTTGGAAAGGAAGAAAGGAGGAAAACTCTTCTAAGGACCAAAGATAGCATACCAGGAGGTAAAAAACCCAAGATCACTAAAAAAAAGGAGATAAAATAAGCCCACTAACGATGAAGAAATTCAGTCCTCTATGATTACCCTGATTAGAGTAGGGATGATGTGAGCATCACAGAGTCCCAGGATCTTCCCAGCCTGGCAACAGGTTCTTCAGTTTAAGTCCCTGCACAATTGCAACCTGTGTCCACTCCATGGGGACATTAAGTGAGTTAATCAGCAACATGAGAATTTACTTACAAACCTGGAAAAATGATAAAGAAGGCTGTTGGAAGATTTGCAAATTTTTAGATAATGTGAGCATGTTTTAACCTGAGCTAACAATGTGCTTGGTGTTGTAGCCCAGCTGGAGACTTAAACAATACTAAGAGCATTTTTATGTAGAGAAGAACTTAGAGAAGGGACACAGCTACAGAATCAACAGCTCGTGACAGTAAGGACACAAAATGACTTAAGCATATACAACAGTATTTGATTAACTGTTATTTATAGACAATCATTTTACCATTATTGCTGATTATTATCATTACCTTTGCATTAATTTATATTTGCTTCCTTTTCCTAATCTTTATGTACATGGTGTTGTCCATCCTAAATTGAATTTCCCATCCCAGTGCCTATGATTTTAGACATTTCCTGTAACTAAAGAAGAAACAGAGCACACGAGATGAAACTCTAACAACTCTACATTTGTCTGCTCCTTTTGCAGGAAGAAAAACATTTTGCCTTTGCCTGAATGACAGCTCCTAAACCACTAGATACAGCCTTAAAGAGCAGAGAGTGATTCCATATATCAAGAATTATGTGAACCCCCTAAAGGATTCTGTGCTTGGAGTTTGCAGGTCACTGGTGATGGAAAGGATAAATAAAAGTAACATTAGATACCCACACACTTCTACCAAGTTACTATCCAATATATTATCAGAAGATTCAGACTGTAAACTAGTAATTCAATGTTATTAAAATATTATCAGAAGATTCAGATTGTAAACTAGTAATTTGATGTTATTAAGATCCTAGCCCACAAAAGCAAAGTGAATTTTATAAGCTTAATAATATCTTGCTACTGCCATTTTTAACATCATAGTAATAGCAGTCTCTCATGTGATACATGAACATTAGCTGACATTAATGGCCTTTGAAATGTCCTTGCTGATACTGCTAACAGTCTTGTAGGCTATTGTTCCCTAATAGCTTAGATTACCATGGAAGCCAAAGGCCCCAATTAAGATCAAGAGCCCTTTTGTTCTAGACACTGAGCAAACATATCCTGTTCTCAAAAATGTATAAGCTGAAAAATGAGAGATGCTCAATGAGGGTTGAAACAGGAAAGGTATAATGCAATGTTTACAAATCATTGCTGGTATGTTAAAAGGTTGCAAAATATTAATATCTGCTCCTTTAGCTGCCATCATTCATTAAAGCAGAAACATTTGAAAACCAAACTTGTTTCTTGTCCTATGTAATATTGGTTCATTTGGTTTTTTTCAATTTGATTGAAAAATATAAACAGTTTAATCAAATTTTTGCTTTGGAATAATGCTATTTTGTCTAAAGCATGACAGCAGAAAAATTACTTTCTTTAAGATATTTTCATAAAAAATAAAGAGTCCTCTGGGAAGATGTTTATATACATAAAAGTGCAATGAACCTGTACTGACTAATTTGTGACACTGGTGAAAGATAAGACATGTTTTGCTGAAAGAAATACTTTGCTGAATCAGGATCTTAACTGCATTATGCTAACAAATTAACTAATTAATCCAGAGATGCCAGCTAGTTCCAGATACTTTTGTCTTTCCATTAGTGCAAACTTAAGGTGCCCCCAGATTGTCCAAATTATGATACCAGACAGTTTTCCTATGGGATGAGGTGACAAATCTGATCAATGAACTACTCCAGGTTTGAGTACTTCAAGTATTTTTATTTGTAGGGCTATTTTTTACTTTGGTCAGCTCAGCTGTATTATGTAAAATGAGTAAGTTATGATGAATTACATTCTTCAACAGATTTATGAATCTGTATTATATACAATATACTGACAGCAGTACATAAACACCTCCTCAGTAATCACTCCTAATGGCTGCAAGACTAAGAATTTACTTCCATAATAGATTTCCAGTTTGTGTATTATCACTTTCACATTTTTAGGTACTCAAAAGGTGAAATACAGCTTTTAATAATGTTTAATGAATAAGCAATTCCTCTAAGGAGGCTAGTGTAATTTCTAAACTATCTTTATTCACCAGAATAAGCCAGAAATTTCCATTTTTTTCTTGATTACCAAACCTTCAATTATTTTAAAATAATAAGATTTTTAAGGTTTAATAATTAAAATAATTAACATGTTGTGCATTTATGTATGTGTGTTGTAATAATGACTGCAAAAAAAAAGTTTTATAATTAATAACAATTAATCCCATACTATTAATTGATTACTACTATAATAATTTCCTGAGTGAGAAAAATGAGGCTCCTTTACATGGTATGGTGGTGGTGTGACTGGTGGTATTGAGCAGCTGCCCCAGCAGGGTTCTGGAGGATGCTCTGGCAGCTGGACTGTCATGTCCATTATGGTCACTGCTGGCTCCAGCCTTGCACAGGCCAAGGCCACCCACTCCCAAAGCCATGGCACAGTGGTTCAGGTGTCAGATCACCAGCAGTCAGAGCAGAGTTGGTGGAGGGTAAAGGAATTATTATCCACCAGCTGAAGAATAACCCCTATTGGGCCATTAATATCTGAATGCAAGGTCACTGCATGGTCCTGAGTGATCAGCTGGCAGGAGTTCTTGTGCCACAGAATTCTCATTTTTGCATATCCATCTGTTCCCAGAAATGGGTCAGTTGATGCCAAGAAATCTTATTACACCTCTCAACTCAATCCATGGCCCAAGCAGCTTTGTGCCAGTAAATTTGCTGCCAGAATCATCACAGTGGAGCCGTGTTAAGCAGTTTACCATCAGGGTACACCCTGTGTGGACTCTCAAACATCAGAGCCTTCTGGCCAAATCATATGCCTAAATGTACCAAGATCATGAAGAAGACACATTTCCAAGCCAGTGTTCCTGCAAAGGGGCTTCAGAGAGGCTAGTGCTCCCGTTATTTCAGTTACTTCAGTTCCAAGTACACACAGCACAGGAGCTCCTTGTCCAAGTGTGTTGTCTTGGTTTTTTGAGTTTTTCTAATCCTTCTGATGTTTACATTCTTGTAATGGAGTTTCTCACACACTTTTATGTAAATAATGATTGTTTGTATTCTTCTGTGTAAGAGGAGAAGTTTGATGGACTGTTAGTCTGACCAGTGTGGTTGGAAAGGTGGCAATGCCATCCTCCTATCCACTGTCACTTTTGGAACTCTATAAATGTTGAGGTCTGAAAAATAAAGTGCTCTTTTCCTGTTCCTGTTCAGATGCTGGAACATCGTGTGTGAGTGTGTTATTCTTGTGACACAGCTGTCACACAGGTGCTTCCAAAGCAATCTCCCCAGGACACGGGTGGGCATGCCTGTGGTATTCACATTCTCTGAACAGAGAGAGACATGATTCTGTCTCCCAGGATTTTCCTGGGAAGCTGTGAGATGCTGTGAGAAAGCTCACAGAAAGAAGAAAACAATTCTTATCTCACTTGCTGCTCCTGTTGTTTGGCACATGTGGAATGTGTTATGGAGATTGTTTCCTGAAGAGTGATTTGTTAATTGGGCTCTGGTGATGGTTGTTTATATTGAGTGGCCAATTAGGTCAAAGCTATGTCATGACTGTCAGATACAGTCACGGGTTTTTCTTTAGTATCTTTTTAGTATGATATTGTTCTAGTATAGTATAGTACTAATATAATACAATTAATATAATATATTGTTTTAGTATAGTACTAATATAATGTAATGTAATGTAATATGTAATGTAATGTAGCAATCATTCAGCCTTCTGAAATCAATGGAGTCAGAGCATTATTCCCTGGCTGGGGGTCGCCCTGCATGGATACCTGCCCACAGTCCAGCACCCAGCACAGGAGTGCTTCCTCAGCAGCCACAGCTCCCATGGGGAAGGCAGCACCCAACACCACAGCTGTGCTTTTCCAGAGCACGTGGTGCCATCCTGCACTGCAGCTCTGAGCGCTATCTCAGGGTGCTGCTCTGCCACCACAGAGCAGGGGGATGTCACTATGCCAATACATTAAAGGGGCCCTGGACTCCTCCCTGCCATAAAGGCCAACTGGTCTCTCTTATTTAGGTCTCACACCCTAAAAAATTTCAGAAAATGGACAAAGGAGAAAAAAACAAAGCAGCAGAAAGAGAAAACAAGGAGAGCGGCCAATATGCTGGAAGTTATGGCTGCTTTTCAGAGGGATCATGAGAGGCTGGAGAAGGGGTCTGGCAGGACATCATGGAGCTCAACAAAGAGAAATGGAAAGTTCCTCATCTGCAGAGGAGTACCTCACAGAGTTGTAAACAGCAAGTGGGCCTTGGGTACATGTCAGGGAGCTGAGAATAACCAAGCTGAACCAGGCCTCTCTGAGCCAAGAAAGGCTTCAGTATAAGGCTGCAAATCATCACAGCAAAGCACAGGGAACTGCTAAGTCAAGATTGGCTTGGATATAACTTTACTAACCCTGCACAAACATATTTGGCACTGTGGCAATAAAAGGACTAACCGAACAGCTGGTCACAAATGCAAGATCTCAGTACAGGAAATGCTGAACTAAAATAAATTTAACATTTCTGATTGAAGGCCACTAATAAAATACAAGAAAATAGTGCAATAACAGTGCCATTAAGACCACCGTGGTATGAGGACAGAGAAATGGTTTCATGGAATTGTCACAGCTGGAAAACAGCTGCAGGGTGAGGACATGGTGACCAACAATGACCATCTGTCTTTAGATTGGACTGACTCAACAGAAGCAATGAATAATCTCTCTGAGAGTTTACAAAAGTATGTACTGAGAAGGACAGAAGGTCACAGCACCTTGAAGGTATAAAAAGACAACTCAAAGACTACCAAGGTAGGGTCAGCAGAAGAGGTGATCTATGGATCTGTGTTGAAGATCCCAGCATCTAAGAATCGATGGTTACACTGATAAACAGCCACCTAGGGCCTCTCAACATATCAGGTGCCAGGACTGTGGACCAGAGAGCCAAGGGAGGGGTATTGAGGACTCACTGAATTGGGACAATTCAGGAATTTCCTGCCACAACCATAACACTGTGCTGCTCATGGTTCACAGACTAATGCTGCTAATGTCTACTACAGCCATCCACTGCCATTTTCATATTTATTCCATAAATAGTTATGCTTATTCGATGTCACCACCAAAGTTATCTCATAGTTCTCTCATTTGTTCTCCCTTAAGTACTGTATAGTTAAATATTGCTAAGACATAAGCACATCTTCCACTGCCATGCTTGAGTTCTCACATTACAATCTACATAAGCTGTTAAAAACCATCACATATATAGCACACAGTCACAGTCTCTTTCCTTGCTGGATGTCACTGCTGCATGCTCCTGTTCTTTCCCAGAACCAAAGAAGCATGCAGTGGGTGAGAGAGTCTGGGCATTGGTGCAGGCAATGATGTTTTTGGTTCTGCTGTGCAGACCACTGATAGGTGCTAGAAGATTTGGCCATTCTAGACAGAGCCAATTATGAGGCAGAATATCAGTACCATGCATATATGGGCCCTGAAAGGCACATTAAGGACTAGGTACACTAGAAGGAACACCAGGTGAGTGCTCTCATGGAAAAACTAGAGATGTTCACATGACTAATACCTTTGGAGAGCTGGGAAACTGGCCTTAAAAGCACTGAAGAGGCTATACCCCTACGGAACAGGGTAGTTGCACAGCTCATTTACCAGAAATAAATTCTATTCCAATAAGTTTCCATCAAAGGAAATAGTCATGAAAATTATTTTTCTGAAAAGAAGTTTTATTTTCATATTGTTACTATTTCATGCAGGCCAGTCATCCTTTGTTTTCATGGATCTCCTTGTCCAGCATTCCCATTTTAGTGTCAGTTAATTCCATTTATTACACTGCCAGTTATCTCAGACATCTGCATTTCCCCACACTCTGTGCAGTGTGTGCCAATGCTGATAAAAAGGAAGCACATGTGTGGAGGAAGAAGCAAACGAATCATTAAATGTCTGGGACTGGTAATGAGACTAACAAAGAGCAGAGTTTATGTAGGCAGCTGAGTGGAGCACACTTCTCTAAAACCATTTGCTTTGGATCCAACCTTTGCTAAGAGCAATCAGAAGTAACTGTCACCCAATAGCTCTTTTGTAATCCAGATACTGAAAAGCACAGAGTTCAGGTGAGTTATTTCCAAACTGCAGGGATCCCAATCATGCAGAATGCTGCCACACTGGTCAAACTGGCTGTGGTGGTTTGACCCTGGCTGCATGCCAGGTGCCCACCAAAACTGCTCTGTCTATTCCATCCTCAGCTGGACAGGGGAGAGAAAATATAATCACAGGCTTGTGTCTTGACAGAAGGACAGGGAGAGATCATTCATCAGTTACCACTATGGATCAGAAACCCTCCACCTGGGGAAATTACTTGAATTTATTATCCATCAAAATCAGAGATGCATAATGAAACAAAACAAAAGCTGAAACAAAACAAAAGCTGAAAAAAACCCCCTTCACCTGACCTCCCAGTCCTTCCTGGGCTTAACTTTACTCCCAATTCTCTACCTCCTCCCTCTCAGCTGCACAGGGAGATGGGGAATGGGGTTATGGTCAGTTCATCACACATTTCTGCCACTGCTTCCTCCTCAGAGAGAGGAGTCCTCCCCCTGCTCCAGTGTGGGGTCCTTCCCGTGGGAGGGCAGTCCTCCATGAACTTCTCCAGTGTGAGTCCTTCCCATGGGCTTCACAAACTGCCCCAGTGTGGGTCCCTTTTCACAGGGTGCAGTACTTCAAGAAGGCATGAGGCTCCTCCACAGGCTGTGTGGGTCAATCTCTGCACCCTGTGGCCTTCCATGAGCTGCAGGGCCACAGCTGCTTCACCATGGCCTCCACCACAGGCTGCAGGGGGATCACAGCTCTGGCACCTGGAGCAGATCCTTCTCCTCCTTCTTCATTTATCTTGGTGTCTGCAGGACTTATCTCACATATTCTCCTTCCTCTCTTCTCTGGCCACAATTACTTCTCTGCAGTAGTTTTTTTCCCTTCTTAAACATGTTATCCTGGGGCATTACTGCCATCACTGGTGGGCTCAGCCTTGGCTAGTGGTGGATCCATCCTGGAGCCCACTGGCATTGGCTCTGTCACACATGGGGAAGCTTCCAGCAGTTTCTCACAAAAGCCACCCCTGTAGCCCTGCCCTGTCACCGAAACCAGGCCATGCAAACCCAATACACTGGCCCTTTTGGATCATTTCTGAAAAGAAATAGAACAAGCAGCAGAAATGACACAAGAGACCTAAGACATGAAAAACGTAAAAAATTGTATGGGATTCTAGCTTGGATCCATCATTCCTTGGGTCATTTCACTGGATTTTAGGTGAGCTTTAATGACCACTTTGTTATTTCATTTTTCATGTGAAATACAATTTTCTCTGAAAATGACTGGTACTTCTATTTGTACTGGGGTGACAGAAGCTCTATATTCTGCACTGGAAAAGACTCTGCTCATTTCTGAGAAAGTCTTATTACACTGATAGACAGTAACAGTTGCCAACAGCTCACACCTCCAAGCTCTCATTACCTTACTATTGCACGGAGTCTTGCTATTTCATAAATATGGAATAGCTGCTTGTTTCTAGATTTGATTAAAGAATTTTACATGGGTCTAAGGAAGATGGAATATTAATATAAAACAACCAGGATTTTTTCTTGGGAAAAATTGTCCCATACCAGCATAAGTGACTTGTATAATTTCAAAGAAATTCTGCTTCAGAAATTAAAATAATTATTCACATTTTCATTCGGGGTTAAATTTTAAAACATTCTAGGTTTATCTCACTTCACAACAGCAAAATATTGCATTGTTTCTGTAACACATACATTTACATTTTCTGTAATACAGATAATTAAATTCTACCCAGCACCACAAATAAACTTCACTTAATTATTTATCTCTTTTTTTGGGTTTTTTTGTTTGTTTTTTTTTTTTTCTTTTTTTAAACAGTCTTAGTGGACTGTCAGTTACAGAAAGAGGGAATTTAGGAGGACATTTAATAAAAAGCAGATTCTTTTCATCTTTTTCATTTGAATAATAAAAATAGCTACTAAGTCCTCATTTAGAGATAATTTCCAAAAACACAACTGTAGAATAAAAAAGATGGGCAGTACTGTAGCATCCAGGCAATAATATAGACTCAAGAAGCACAAATTAAGTTCCATTTCTGTTGCAGACTTTATTGTGACTGCATGCATGTTATTTGCATTTCTCAGTACCTAATGTATAACAAACAACACAAACATTGGGACGAAGAAAATATATTACTCATGGTAAGAAACTGAGGAAAAAGCCATACAGAAGCTGATGGCTGTGTAGCATATACCTATCATTAACATCTTTAAAAACTTCTTTTACAGATTAAATTTATTATTTATTATTTATTGTGCAATGAGCACAATAATAATGTGCTACCTTAACAATTGTTACTAAACTTTACCATATAAAGAAAATATACTCATTATCTGCATACAGGCAGTAATAAACTATAGATCCATACAAGTCTGAATAACTGACATCATATAAAAACTAACTTTGTGACATTTAAACTATAGAATGAGAAAACACAAATTGCCAATGAAGTGACAAAAAAAAGTTTCAATTCAGCTAATNTACTAAACTTTACCATATAAAGAAAATATACTCATTATCTGCATACAGGCAGTAATAAACTATAGATCCATACAAGTCTGAATAACTGACATCATATAAAAACTAACTTTGTGACATTTAAACTATAGAATGAGAAAACACAAATTGCCAATGAAGTGACAAAAAAAAGTTTCAATTCATCTAAATTAGCTAATATTAGCTAATATTAGTCTTTCTCTTCTGACAAAATTCATTTTTGTGAACTGACATGAACAGGACTGTGCAGCTTCTGTAGCAATGAAACCTGACAAATTCAGCCCAACTTCCTCCTTCTCTTTATGCAATCCCTTGTTCACAGGCTCCTTGAGCTCTGAAAAGGTGTGGATTGATTGTAGTAACCTGTGTCTAAGGGAAAAACACATCCTCAAACACATTTCAGTTCTGTCATAAAAGCTACTTCTCAATACCACAAATTAGTATTCTGACACCAGAAACATATTATAAAAACAAGTAGAAATTTAGAGGAATTTTATTTATTATAATGACATAGAAGAATGAAAGGACACCAGCCTCAACCCCATGCAGCTTTTATTGCCTAGAATTAGGGTCAGGGTTACACCTAGGGTTAGGGTCCCAAAAACCACAAAGCCCAGAGCTCCAGGCACACTGCAGCTGCAAAAGACATGCCAAGGGGAACACAAAACTGCCAAAACATGGCTTCATCCACATTTTTTCCTTTGCACCAACTTTAGCCCCAGACTGTTTTTCCTTCCTAGGTTTAGGGCTAGGGTTACACCTAGGGTTAGGGTCCCAAAAACCACAAAGCCCAGAGCTCCAGGCACACTGCAGCTGCAAAAGACATGCCAAGGGGAACACAGAACTGCCACAACATGCCTTCCTCCACAGCTTTCTCCTTTGAACCTGCCTTAGCCTCAGGCTGCTTTCACTGCCTCTCTCACTGAATGCAGATGACAACTAAGTAGAAATGATTGTTTGAAAAGGTGGTCTCTGGGTAAGTAGTACTGTAGCTGTTTTAAGCCTGAAGAAACTGGTCTATCCTGCAGCTTGTAGGAACACCAGTGACCACCTACCAATATTAGCATTTAGGTTCATTTAAACAGCATATATGAATAAATATGTGAAGGGAATGAGCTGAGCTGAAGAAAATAATGCATTATTCATGCAGCTAACAACACTTACTCATGCCTAGTATAAATTGAAACCTAAAAGTGCAAATCTAGGACACTGAGATTTTCAATCAATGCCGAGTTATATTTAAATTCAATCTAAGCCAAAATTTCTGAATTCATTTCATGTTTCAATTCAGCACAGAAGCATTTCAAACTTTCTCTCACTGGCTACATTTTGGGAAACATAAATTATGAATGTAGCAGTTTTTGCAAGTGAATGGTAATAATTGCTATGAGGATTTCACTTGAGATGCAGTGGACATGAAATTAAGTGAAATGCATTGCACTGGTGATTAGTTTAATTCCATTTGACAAAAATAGTCAATTTGAAAAGAAAAATAGTTAAATCACAAAAAAAAAAGGAAAAATGAGCACATTTTACAAGTGAGAAAAAAAAAAAGCTTGATTTTGCAATTCTATTTTCTTCAATGAAACACTCATATAACACCATTTCTTATATGTCTTGTTAACTCAAAACTGTGAAGAAAATCATTTTTAGAATATGATACCTGTTTTTTTGCAATCCTTGTTGTTCTAATCTCTCAGCAATTCTTATTTTCAAGATTTGGAAATCATGCTGAACTCCTACACTAAGCCACTGAAAAGCTAATTGGCATTTGCCAAGTGGAAAAATCTTCTTTTCTGTTTTGCATAATCAGGCCTCTGTAAGGACACTTTTCCCAAAGATACCTAAAAACTTCATCCCCTGACTTTGCTTAGTGTAAATCACCTAAGGAACATATGGCTGAGGGAAAAAAAAAAAAAAAAAAAAAAAAAGAAAAAAAA
>VZRH01004630.1:811910-842294 GCA_013397555.1 Urocynchramus pylzowi | reverse complement strand
CCCAAGAAACAAAAGGGGGAGGAAAAAAAAAAAAAAAAAAAAAAAAAGATAACAGACATAGCTACTGTCCTGAAAGAAGAGTTTAATTCAATGGGAGAATCTGGATCCACAAATTAAGAAAAGTCGTAGTAATTTCACCTCACTAAACCTACTTCCTCCTATCCCTATTAGATTTTCTTATCTGAATGCTAAGACCATTTGAAGGCAGAGGTGACCTAATAGAAGCCTCACAACAGCACAGCTCAGTTTCAGCTGGACCCTACTGGCACAACTACAAATTAATTTGCACTGAATGTGAGCAGTTCAGCCACTTCCTCTCCTCTCACAAGGCTGTGAAACAACAGGACAATGCAAATAAGAAATCTGAAACAACATTGCTTTTTCTTACTCTAAATGCAGCACAGTTTGCAGTCAACCTCACAGGCCTTTGCTTTCTAGCATTCCTGCCAGGGTGTGAGTGCACAGCACAGCAGAGCAGACACCCAGTGACTCTAAAAGCAGCACTTCAGCATAACACTGTACCAGAACTAACTGCTTGCTGTCACACAAACTGATGCTACTTCTGTCAGAAAAGGAAGAATATGAACCCACTGTGTGGTTCTTCCACATGGTTTGCTTTTTCCACTGAACAAGTCAATTAAGTTTTATGTAATTGCCATTAGGAAAATGAACTTGAAAATGATGATAAAAAATCTGCAGACAGATACAAAATAACTGTTATCATACTGGAAATTCTTTTTCTTTTGAGGTTTTCCAGTCCCTAGTGAGGAAAGCAGCTGTAGCTGAGAAGTTACTTCAGTTTACTTCCACACTGTCCTTCACAGGACTTGAACAAGAACTCTGAAAGAGCATAAATGAGACCAGATCTCCTAAAGCTGGAAAGGATTAAAACCCTGCTCCAGAGGACTTTGCACAGTTTGTCTCCCATTAAGAGTGTTAGGCAAAAGGTCTTGGTCAGTTAACATGTTATAGTTTCAGAGGAGTGATCTGGCAAGAGCCAGATTTAAACACCTTATAATGCATTAGTCACTCACAGTGTGAGCGGTGTAACAGGCAACTCTGAATTCCTGCTGTACAGAAAATGACTACACCACTGAGACCCATTTCTGAGCCTATTTCAGATCTGAAAGGATGTGGTGAAAATATCAGGCCAGATTTTGCTTTTTAAACAACAAATTCAGACTGGCCAAAGTCTATTTGCAAGAGCAAATAGAATACTAGCTGATCCAACGTTTAAGGCTTTACAGCTTCCTTGCTTCCAAAGAGAGGCACATACTGTGGTAATATGATTACAGAATTTCCAGCAGCTAGCACAGCCTTCAGGCAGGCACATTATTGGCAGCAGCTGCTCAAACAAGTACTCACCTCACTGTGCTCACAATATCCCAGCAATTGAAGGAGTGAGAAAATATGTCAATGAAATCAGCCTCCTCTGAAAGCTTGCAGAGTGTGCTTCCATAGCAATCCAACTACTTGATGTACAATTACAGTTGCCAATTTGGCAAACTCTTTTCAAGGTTATTTAAATCTATCAAGGTTATTTCATCACTGGAAAGAAAGGTTTTAACAGTCTGGATATAACCAAGTTAGGCCTAAGCCACTAACCTTCCCAAGCACTATGCATTTCACCAAATTATCATCCAACATAAAAGAGGAGAAAATTACAACTGTGTAAGGCTAAGATAAGGCTTTTGTAACAATTAATCTGACACAATTTCACTCTGCATATACATATAAATCCACTGGACCTAGAGTCCAACAAAACAGAAGAGAGCAAAGACTACCAAAGCAGAGGCTTAGCAGCTTCTCTCAGGGATTTTTTGCCAAGGCCATTTCTCTTCTTTTTGCTTGATTGGGTACCTTTCACATCTTCCTGCCTTAGAAAACATTTCTACTTGGTGGCCAGCTGTCCTAGCATGTAAAAAATTACAATCTAAAGTATCTCATGATTATATAGACAATTTAGACAATAAAATTTAAATGTACCTCAATGGATAGAACTTCCAGTAATAATATCAAAACTCACTTGAGAGTGCACCAATTACAAAAAAAAAAATAGAAAAAAAAAGAAAAAAAAAAAAAGGAGAGGTCATAAAAATGAATCAAATTATCTGAAAGACCATAGTCAAGTTATTAAAAAAACAGAAGGATTGCCACAGATTTTCAAAACAAATAGCTCTATGAAAATACTGAAAATACTCATTATGAATACACAGATTATTACATGCTAATGAAATCTGGACACACAGCACATTCATTTGCTATTACATCAGCTAAATCTAACTTAAAACACTTGACTTCTAGTCTGTGCTTTATACATCCCTGCACAAGAGGGAAAATATTAAATCAGTATTTGTGCTTATTGTGGCATAGATGTCTACCACAGCCATATGGTAGAAAAACAAATACATGAAAACTCTTATATTCTTATGTGTTTACATATTCATATTTTGCAATCACAATCCATGTATAGCTATATAATTTCTGATTTCCAATTCCTGATTTCCAATTCCACCCATGTAAGTATAATGACATACTCCAGTATTATTTGAAATCCTGATGTCAGTTTTGATTCAGCTTCCTTACTAAAATGACTTTAGAACAGAAAAAAGATGTTTATCAGGGATTTTAAAATACCATTATCCTCTGAGATCTATATAAGGTGCCAATACAGTGCTGATACAGTTCCAAGTAAGTCATCATAGCTGTTCTTTAATATCATCTGAAGATCTGGACCTTACATCAGTTGTGAAAGTCCAGTAGATCTAAACTTATGCTTCTTCATTGTTCATGACTCTTACATGTGCCAGCTGCTATGATTCCATTGGACCAGCACAGGAAGGTTTCATGCAAAACATTCACATAGGCCATTCCTCAATCAGCTCACCCCTATACAGGTGCAACAATAATGACCACAACAGAAAAACCACAGGGATTTCCTTTAGAGTTCTGGTGGCCAGAAAGCTCCATAGAGAGAGCTGTCAGATCATTTGGAAACCTCAAGCCAGTCCTGCAGGTATTTTTGATGCAAAAATGAAATTTCAAACTATGATGGGATTAAAAACCTGAAAATAAAGGGAAGAAAAATTTAGAAATTCCTCCTTCTTTCCTCTTTTTCCAACTGTCCCAGATAGGCAATTGGATTAGTTCAGTCAAAATTTAAACTGAAAATTTTATCAGATCTGAGCCTCCACCATTTCTAATTCTAACTAAAATAAAAGTATTGTTCAAAAAGCAATACTGTAAAGAAACTGAAAATTAAAACAAGTCAAGAAGACAACTCAGAAAAAACATTTTTTTCAGAAAAAGCCTTTGGTTCTTATGAATGAATATTATCTGATGATAAGGCATTTGCCACAGAACTCTATTTGATGGGAAACTTCTATAACACTGTTTTGCCATTTCAGATGAAAATCTGGAACGATGAGAATGCAAACAGAAAATCTTTTAAGATGCCATGTAAGATACCATGGGAATCCATTTATTATTTACTGCCAAGTGATGATATCCTAGGTGTTGGGGTTTACTTAGACATTTACATCTAAAATCCTCTGTTTATCTAGAAGAAGAACTAGCTGTCAGTGTTGTATGCTGGCTAGGTATGCTGAGTGCATTATCAACAGTCTTCTGCTTCAGCAAATTACTTTATTAAATTTTCCTGGCAAGAGCTTACTCTGTATGAAAAATGGATGTATTTGATGCACTTCCAAATTGTTAAGTGACACGTTCTTTACGATTCTTTAAAAGATTTCAAAGGACAAAGATATAGTGTGGAACTTCAGGTCAAAAAACTAGTAGATTTTTCACCAGGATGTTTTTGTTGAATAAAACACTTTACCATAGGTTATTTCACAGCCTGAACACATAATTGTTTTGTCAGATAAAGACATAAGGCTAGCCTTCATGGCCTGGAGGAAAGGAAAAGCTATGATTCCTCTGTTGGCAACATACAACAGTTAATGAATCCTCAGTACACTGGCATTTTTTCATTAAATACTGTGCAAGTATTTTCAAAGTAAAATCCCATTGGCTATATTTCACTCAGAGATCCTTTGGGGGCTCTTGTTGCTCTTTCAGTGTAACAGCAATAAAAAGATCAGTGGAGACGTGCTGATGAAATAATGTAGAAATGCCCACAAGACATCCCTGTACTTCACTAGACTGAGGTGTGTTATTTTCTCATAATATAGACAAAGATAAATTATAACTTGAAATACTAATTGCAAGTTTTGAGATTTACATTTCATTTAATCAGAATTTGAATGCATGTAAACATGAATCTCCTAACTCATTCTGACATTGTCTATAATAAGGAAACTGCACAGTAGCAGCTTTAACAATCTTTGTCAATGTAATTATCTAAGCTGAAGCTGAAAGGCCAATCTTGAAAACTGTGTGCAGGCTAATCAGGTAAATAGGTCAGAACAAAAGATTTTAGCAGTATAATTTTCAGTTACTCATACAATCATAGAATCATTTAGGATGGAAAAGACCTCTAAGTTTATGGAGTTAATCATGTTCACTCATGAGTTAATAATGTTTACTCTTGTACAGTACATGGACATGCAAAATAACTACAGCCTAATACAGGATTCTGAGCTCTTAAAGAACATGTTTTCCCATGGTTTCCCCTGTATGGATGGTAGATGGAAAAGCAATGATGAAAGCAATGTTTGGTATATCTATTATTGACAACTGGGGAAAAAAGGTAATTAACAAAGAGAAATTTCCAAATGTATACAGATGATTGAATGAAGATGAGATTGACTACAAAGATGTACAAACTACAACACACATACAGAAGATAATTTTAGGAAATGAAAGTGACAGCTTCCTTCTCTGGATTTTTGAAAACAAGAACTAGCAATTAGTCTGACATCTAATCAGTTACAAAGTTCCTCTAGAAATAGAACTGATCAGCACTTCAAATTTCCACTTCACAAGAAACAAAGGCATTTCAAAATCTGACCTCATTTCAATTCAGAATAAATGCAAGTACTCTCAATATTTCCTTCAAAATACAATTTAAAATTCTGTGTTAAAACTGGTTTTCTTAATGCTTAAAATTATTATTTTTATCTTATTCTATTGCAGGCACATGCTATATATATGTTATTGGATGATGTCAACACACAGCATTATTTATACTATCAATAGCTTTTGGGCCTCCCAGAAATCATATTTATAATTTCCTGGAGATGGACAGGCTCAGCAGTAGTTCAAGGAACTAGATGCTCAGCATAACTGTATGAAATTTTACAGACTTGAGAAAAATTCATCCTTCAGCTCATACAGTTCACAGGCTAACAGTTCAGTAACTTTGCTATAAACTAGATTGGTTTTTATTTGTGCTGCAATGAGAGTGTGGTACTTTGATGCAAAATGTATTGTTTTCCTTTCAGTCTCTAGTAGCATAATGAAGAAAACAAGCTTTTGATCTTTCTGAATATTCCTTAGATGCATTTTGCTCTGAATATCCTTATCTTCATAAAAGTATTTGTTACTTTATCAAATGCTCTTTATTAATCAGTCCTTGCACTCACAAATAAAGAAAAGACTAGAGATATTTCTCACAGGTGAAATACATGCATAATGGATAATCAGAGGCAGAGGTGTACACAGACTTAATTTATGTTATCAAATGATGCAAGCTCTCAGCTCTTCCCAAGATTCATTCTGCACACATCTGAGTTCTGCTTATGCTCTCACGTGGAACAAAATGACTAGTTCCCCCAAAACTGTTAAGGATTGTCTGACCATTGATGAGCCACTCTGGCAGTCTCACTTGGACAGAAGCCACTCCACAACTACACACTCCACACTCACAGAGTCAGACCAAGTTTCCACAGCAGAGTCTCAGACTCTGGGATCCTTTCAGTAATTTAATCATGGTACAACAACAGAATAACAGCTGGAGCCTCTGGGAAGGGATCCTGAGCAAAGGAACCCCTGGGCTTTTACACCCTGACAGTCAAAGAGCAGGGAAGTCTGGGGTCTTGCAGCTGAGTCCTGAGCTCCTGCCGTGTCTCTGAGTGCCCGGTGCCCTGGCTGGCACCACAGCTCCCCGTGCCCTTGGCTGTGCAAAGGTTGGTTCCAGCTCACGGCCTCTTGTCTGGGCACCAGAGCTGAACCCGGAGCTGGCACTGCAGCTGCTCACAGAGCTACCAGCACTGAGGTATTCCTCAATGAAACAAAGCTTAGGTGAAGGCCAGAGGATTTTTTTTCTGGGGACTTCAACCTAAATTTCCTATGGATAAAGTATCACTAGGGCTGGCTCCTTCCTCCTTATACAGTCTCCCAACACCATTTCAATAGACCCACTCTCAGCATAAGAGTACTCTCAAACATGTTTAGAACACCCTTGGCTGTGCTGGGTGGCCCCTGCCTGGTTATCAGGTGCCCACCAAAGCTGCTGTGTCTCTGCTATGACAACAAGCTTATGTGTCAAGATAAGGGCAGGGAGAGGTCACTCAGCAATTGCTTTGACATGCAAAACAGACTGAACTTGGGAAAATTAGTTTAATTTATAACCAATCAAACCGGAGCAGGGTAAGGAGAGGGAGAAACAAGTCTTAAAATATCTTCTCCCTTACTCCTCTCTTCTTCCTTGGCTCAATTTCACTCCTGAATTCTCCACCTCCCAGGAGAACAAGGAGCTGGGGAATGGGGACTGCAGCCAGTTCATCACACATTGTCTCTACCACTCCTTTCCCATCAGGGGCAGGATTCCCCACATTCTTCCCCTGCTCCAGCACGGGATCCCTCCCACTGCAGACAGTGCTCTGTGAACTACTCCAACATCATGTCCTTCCCACAGGCTGCTCCAGTGCCTGGGGCAGAGACCCTGGTGCCTGCAGGGCTGTTTCTTCACATATTCTGACTCCTTTTTTCTCTGGGTGCTGTTACACAGGTGTTTTCCACCCTCTCTACAAAGTGTTATTCCAGAGGCACTACCACTGTTGCTGATGGGCTCAGCCTTGGCCAGCAGTGGGTCCAGCTTGGAGCCTGCAGTCACTGCCTCTGTCAGACGTGAGAAGCTTCTGGCAGCTTCTGACAGAAGCCCCCACTACCAAAACCCTGCCACCCAAACCCAAAATACCCACATAAGTATGCTCCATGTATGCAGTACATAATCCTGTTAACATCTTATAGAAATGTCACTAGCAGCCCTGAGACAACCCTTACCTGACTGCAGACATTTTCAGCACAACTTGAAATTTCTGTCCCCAGAGGGACCAGATGCATTCAGTGCACATTCAGTGCATATTCTACAGTGATGTAGACAGTCCTGTCTCATGGAAATCACTATTAACAACACACTCCACAAATTGGAAGGCCATGGAGTTTCTTCTAGAGATATTAACCTTCACTCACCTGTCATCATGTTCTCTATTCAAAACCTGAGTTTTCCTCCTCTGATATGAAGAGTTTGATTTTATGGGTACAGTTGAAATGAGCAATGCTCTGTTCTGAAATATCAACAGTGAACAGTAGCTACTAGAAGGCTGCAGTCCCTGCTGGAAAATAGGGCATTGTTTACAAGGGGCAATGGCAATTCTAACATCAACAGACAGAAGTGAGTCTTGTATAGAAAAATACAGGTAGGTTGTGTTAAACATCATTAAAATAATGGGGTTTTTCTGGATATTGTTTCAATGAGAGGGAGGTAGAAAAACATGAATGAAATTCTAGAAAGGTAACATCAAAATGCAGCTGTAAAAGCATTAAGACACTAATTTCAAGCTAAGAGCAATCCTGCTTTGTTTCTGCTGCCCCCAGCTGCTCATTCCTATCTGCATCTTTGTTATATACATTGGCTTTGTTAAATAACCTGGCTTCAAAAAACACAATTTGAGAGAGTGAGCAATTGTACATAAGTGCAAGAAGTTTGGAAAGGACTTTTCCACCAATCATCCTGTAATACTGTGTTCTCACAGGATTACCATATGAAATTACTTTTATTTATTTTAAGTTTTGACTGGAATTCTTGAAATCCTAAGAAATGAATTTATCTTCTTGTGATTAAAGAAATAATTGTATTTTGGTTCTTTGGGGTATTTTTAATTATTAGTCAATAAATGGGGGAATCACCCTTAAGATACATTATTTCTTGCTTTTTCTGACAGAGGCAACCTACATAGACCTGAATTTTGCTTCAAAATACGCTAACAGCTGATATTGCTTCATGCATAAGCCTTTTATTTTCTTGCTTTTGCACACCAGCCTATAATACAGGAATTTTATCTCACAGCATAGTCTTATGAATTGGAACCCACACCTAAATGGACTATAAGAGTGCTCTAAGAGATGACCTTCAACATTTCATTAGTGCAAAAGCAGTTCTGCATCATCTTTAACAAATTGCTTGCTGATTACAATTTCACCATATTCTGTAAAACAACTTCACACAGGGCATAAATGGTACAGCTATACATTAAAAAATATAAAATCTTCTTTTATGGATATTTTCAAATAGAATATGAGGAGCAACTCTGGGGTTTTTTTTTAGTCCAAATTTTATATATATACATATACATATATGCTCCTCAATTGGTTCAGTTCTATGTTAGTGTGCAAAAAATAGAAGCATAATGCAGACATTTGAACTGAAGCTATATTTGCAATACCAGAACTGGAAAAATTATATGACTGTGTTCCAAGTACAACACTCCCATTATTCACAGCCACAGCAAATTCATTCACTATAAATGACTATTCACTGTGAGCAGCCAATGCCTTACCAGGAGAAAGTAAATGACATTCAAAGGTTTTTTTCTCTTATGGTGTCCCTTGGCACAGCTTTCTGAAAGGACTACATAAATATAATTGTATATTTATTCCCAACAGTGCTAGCATTAATAGGCCTTTGTATAAATACCTAAGAAAAAAACTTCATGGAAATCAATAATGAGGTGCATCAGGCAATGTGCTCAGCAACAAAAGGGATGGCTCCTGTTATCATCCGAAATTTATTTTAATTGAAACAGGAAATTATCGTGTACCAATAACATCAGTCACAAAAGAGTCTCTATTTTAGTGGAATAAATAAAAATACAATAAAGAAATGTTTTTGCTTTATCACATTCTATTTCCTGTTGGATATACTCAATTTGTTGACTAGGTTAAACTCACCATACTCTGATCCAACATGTAATTCCAAATAACCTTCAAGATAAAGAGCTACCTACTGCCAAATTAGTTTGAGAACAACACAAATAGTGGGTAAACAGATCGACATAATGACTTATAAAATCTCATCTTTAATATGAAATGTGTTTGCAGAAAGACAGACTGTCCTGGGAATGTTTTTGTAGTGGTCCTAAACTAGCAAGGAAAACCTTTACTGAAAGACTTTATGACTATTCACATTCATTTTAATCAATGCTAAAAAGTTGCTATTGATGTTTCTTGTTTTTATGATTCTGAAAGAAAATGATCAGGACATTGCATATCCTTTGAATAGGCACATAAAGATGAGCCACCCAAAGTAATTTTTACATCCTAAAAATGGCCTGCAGCCATTTTCAAGCAATTCAAAACTGAATTGTTTCAGACATTGAAGTTCTGAAATACTGGCTGGATCCCAAAGCAATTCAAGTGCCAAAAGACCAAGTGGAATTATTTTCAGATCATTATTGAACTCGCAAAGCATTTCCAGTATTTCTACTTTTTGATTGCTAACACAGAATTCCAGCCTATGAAGTTGTAACGTTATCTCATCATTCCTGAAAAACAGTATAAGTGCATGAGCAATGCAATATGCTTAGAAAGGCTCTCTCCTGTCTGCAGGCACAAAAGTAATTCAAATACTTATCCCTATGGTATCCCACCAGGCTTACAAGACATGACCAACACCACAAAGTGTCCCAAGTGGATGGCAGCTTCTGAAAGTGAACAAATGTTTCTGACAGGAAGCAAATTCCTGTGAAGAGCTGCAAGACTCCTTTGCCAAAATTTAGCCTTGAACTAGAACATCATATTGCTAAAATCGAAAAAAAATCCCTTGTAAGGAATATATAGGAAATATATAGGGTCATATACAGGGAATAGAAATGTCCTTTTGCCTCCAGTTATTACATAATTAACCAGCCAGCTGCCGAAGTTACCATTATCTCAGTTCTGCTCAACACTAGTGTTTGTTTCACCACTCTCTTAAACAGACCTGTGATATTATCATAAATTTAAAAACAGAAGAGCAGCATAAACTACATACATAGGGTAAAAACCTCATTATAAAAGGGAATTTTTTATTACAAAACTTTAGCAGATACAGCAATCAAGTAAACCACTTTTATAGCAGAATAAACAGTCAAGGTGACAGTGCACAGCTGAGAGCGGGGGCAGGGTCTGTACCTGGATCAGCCACTAGTGAAACAATTTGTAAAGCTACAGTCTCAGACTGACAACCACAAAGCAAGCAAACAAATAACCAATACTGGCCACTGAAAGGAAGAAGAGAAAACAAAACCAGAAAAAACAGGATTACAAAGCAACAAAGCTATCAGAAAGACTCGAGTAAAAGTAACTCTTGTGAGCCTAGAATTACTGACTTACTGCCTATACTGAAGTATATTATAAACAAGATACGGAAAGACCGTGACAGAAATGGACACTGAACTGCTCTTTTGTCCGAGGAAGATGCTGCCTCTGCTCTGTGAAGCCTGTTGGAGGCTCCCAGCTGAAGACAGGGCAGCGCAGGCACTCCTGCCTTGGCTGCACAGCCGCAGCTTCCTGCAGCACCGCACGGCGGGAGGAAGGCAGCGCTGCAGCTCTGCGCGCACCTACGGCAGGCACTGCTCACCTGCGCTCCTCTCACTTGTTTGCATCTTCTCACTTCCTCCTGAAGAGCTTCTTCCGCGGCTTTTCAACAACAACAAAAAAGATTACATTTCTCCGAAATATATTGATTGAAAACATGCTCCTTAGCAATGTTGCCTTCCAACCACAGCCTCTTATAATGCACCGTGGGAAAACTATGTAAGAAGTCTCACAGCTGTCAGTAGTATGGGTGCAAAAGATCAAATCTTTTATCCTTAGATCTAACAGGCTACCAAACCAAGAATCTGATACATTTCTTTTGGAGAGTAATAAATCAACTCCCACCCCAATTCCACCTTGAACTCTCCTACTCATATGCTAAGAAAATTTTTAACTCCCCCTGTCTATGACAGACTGAAAGGATGCCAGAGAGATCATGTCAGTAGAAACAGAAAATAGTACTCCCATTAAAGGAGGAATTCAATTATTTGTCCAATATCCTTCACCTCTGCTTTAGTTAGCTTCCAGAAACAGCAATAAGGAAGAGTAACCTCAGTCTTACAGTAAGCTCCTTCAAGAATATATATATATATATGTTGTATATATATAACAACTTGTATTACAAGAGAGTAATGGAGTCCTGGATGCTTGTAACATAAGCCATGTCTGGGATAGATGATTCAACAGCGAGATTTGAGACAGACACCGAGACCAAGAAATTTGAGAAAGGTAAAACATTTAATGCAATAAAGGAGAAGACAGCCTAAGGTTGCTAATCAAAACCTGGCAGTTCATCATTATGGTACCTAATAACTCACATTTGTGTAATCTCTGTTGTAGCCCAGCAAACCTTTCCTTAAAAAAGCAGTACCTTAAAATGGGTTAGATAAGCAGTAGAGACGCAAAGTTCACACATTTACTGAGGTTAAATAGACGTGCATCTTTGTATTAAACTACAGATAAAATGTCCTGAAAAACATTTGAAAGGGAAATCAAGGCCTAAAATGTTCATAAGTGATATTGTGCTGCAAAGAGGCCAGTGCCCAGCAAAATCAAACTACAATCTGAATCTACAAATAATGGGAGATCCTGACAGAATGCTCAATAGTGATTTTGCAATACTTTCACCGGAAAGGTTCAAAGCATATTGACCTTCAAAACATCCTTTCAATCTTATGTGTTTGCTCTGGAGTTTAGAGAGGTTGAGCCATCTGGGTAAATTGAAGGGGAGAGGTCTCTGTTACAGCTGAGATAACCCTCTCAGGTCTCACTGGTATTGTTTTGCTCTGGGGTGGATTTCTTGTTAAAGTCTAAACAGGGAGTCTATACAGACAAGTGCGATTTTATATTTAGACATCATTAAAGGGACAGTTTCCAGTAAGGAGCTTTTAGTGAATGAAGTATCACTAGCCCTAATATATACTATCCTCACAATTACAATCATGAGAACAACAAAAGGAACAAAATCATTATAAAACTAACAGAAAATATGAATCAAAAAACTTATCAGATCTGTATTAATGTGGCAGTTGTCAGTCAAGACCGTCGATGTCAAAGAGTCTCAGTGTTCTTCAGACAAATTTGACCTATTTCCTGCACAATTCCAGAAAACATCACTTGGAGCTCACCCATTTGGCTATTCCTCCAGCCGGAGTAGGAGCGTGGGCAGCCCCAGCCCAGCGCCAGCGGGTGGCAGCAGCGACCCAGCGACCGCAGCAGACGCGCTCCTGCTCATCACTGATCAGCATCTTCAACGCACAGCAAGGCTCACTTAAATCTCCCTCCTTCCATTTGCTTTTGATTGCTTTTGTTTTCAGGTCCAACGGGAAATACATTATATGCATGAGTGTGCAGGTGGTTTAATTGAAAGCTTTCATAATTTTTTTCTTTGACTGAGAAATCTAACCTTGAAATGGTCAGGCACAACCATAAAGTACCAGTACTTTGGGTACCACTGAAAAGAACACCTTTTCAATTACATGGCAACATCTTCTGAAACAAGGGACACAGCTCCACAAAAAAGCTTTTATCTCACTACTCATTCTGCAAACAAAATACAGAAGCCAGGACTTCTCCACAGGAGATGTGGTGGGAGGGCAGGCTCCAGCTGAGGGAAGCTGGAGCATACAGATTTGTCAGGAGATTCAGCAGATTCACTAGCTATTATTTCTTAATTTAAAGCGACTAATTAAACACATAGTCTATCTCCTTTCAGTACAGATACATAAAACTCACAAAATTAAGCATTTTGTTGTTCAAATTCCACTCAGTACCTATATACATATATATTTACTTTTAACTTAGACTCATTTTGAAACAGGAAATGTGTGTCATCTGTACACATTTATACAAATTTGTAATCCTTTAATCATTATCAAACTAAACTACTTTACCAGAAACTTCTTTTGCATTGCAAACCTGACTTGGCCCTTCTTATAAACACCTGAACTTCTGAATCTAAAATGGATTAATTTCTGATACATGATTAAAGCTATTTCCTTATACATGCACTTCAGATTAATTGCAACAAACTAAATAACTGTGTGACTAGATAAAAAATTGAATTGTACTTATTTATTTGAATGTATGCTGAAGTCATAGCCAAGACCCCTACTAACAAGCCTGGCAAAACAAAAAAAGCCCAAACACCAAGTTTCCTCACCCACACTTGGGTACATTTATTCCTCCTCTGTCTCAGCTATAGATCCTCTTCTTAAACACTGTTTTGACTCATTCCCATAATTCTTAACCAAACTTTCCCAGTCAAAAGTGGCTACAGGTACTCCAGAAAGGAGTCCTCAAAACAGAAGTGGAGCTCACCCACAAGTATAAAAGCCACAGTCCTCTACAATTCACTAGATCCAGGCTTTTGACTTTAAACGTGGGTAAGGTCCTTAATTCCAGTGGTGAAACATGGTGGGACACAGGAGAACCTAAAGACTAGACACATTGTTAGAAGACAGGGCAGGAATTTGAGACCTAGGTGAATGCAGTGAGACACAGCTTGTAACAAGGATAGAAATGTGGATAGAATGCTCCTGGGCCTTATGGCACTCATCATTTGGAGGAACAGCCTGAGAAGAAAGAGAGGGCCAGTCACCTTGTTTGGCTTTCCTTTGGACACTGGATTTGGAGGCAAGCGAAGAAATACTCACCCATCCACCTGACTGCTGTGTGTGTCCTGTTCACCAGGAGGCCATGCTGGGATTGCAATTTCTCCCCACAAATACTGTCATTAGAGGTTGCAAAAAGCCTAGAGATTTGTGGCATAAAGAAAGCTACTGCTTGCAACAGTGGGATTTCCTGTGGGAGATCTGCTTCCCCCACCTTCTTCTCAGCTACCAGTTCTGCAGAGATGTTAAATGAGCTTCAGTCTCTAAATCTGTCTGCAGGCCTCTCCTTGCCTCCTCCATCTCTACTCCAAGAAGCTCTTGGAGTTACACTCTCCTTCTGTCCCACTGCTTGGTGCTCACTGATGGCCAGCTTATCCTCCAACACCATGAACAATCTGAACAAAAGATCAGTTGCTAAAAAGAGATTATTTATTCTCTTCAAAAGGATTTGTTTCCCACAGGGTTTCTTTCCATGACTGTCTTCAGCTGAGTGAGGATGACTTACCACAATAATCATATTGTTGACCCTTGGTGCTGCTCAGCAGATGAATCAAATGCTTCCTGGTTGTAGAGGTGGTCAGCCCTTCTCTGCTGCCTACAATAAAGTTTTGCTCAGTCCAAATGGCAATGCTAGCAGGCTGGCAGAAGTTCCTAGGGAGAAGGAGCCATTGCACTGCAGCACCAGCTATGAATGAAAAACCTTCAGTTGTGCTCCTTTTCCCTGAGCCCCGGGCAGAGCTCAGGCTCGTGCTCTTGCTGTTGAGATGGAAGGGCTGATTGCACAGAGAGCAATCAGAGGCAGCAGTTATGAGACTGTGGAATCTCTCAGCTTGAGGCACTGAGCTTTCTCTCCTCCACTGGGAAGATGCATTCAGGCTGACTTGAATTTTGGCCTGATTCTTATGACTTTGCTAAATAATCACAATAAGCTGGGAAACACAGAATGCCACGGGCAGTGGCTACAGAAGAGCTGTCAGGGACTAGAGTGAGACTTGTGTTTTCTCAGTGATAAGGAAAGGAAAGAAAAATAACAGTCACAGAAAAGTGAATGGAAGAAGTATTTTGTTTGAGGATGAGACCAAAACTGTGATGAAGCACCAGAGCATTTCAAGTGCTCATGACCAGCAGACAGAGCTTTAAGTTTTCCCTTCTCCATGCCAACTCACCGAACTTGGAATTGCTGGTGGAGAATTCATCCACAGACTTCCAAGAGAATCTATGTATGGAGATGGAAGACATGCAATGAGAGAGAGACCCAGGCTGTACAGAACATTTCAATGGAGAAAAAAACCTCTCTAAAAGAGGAAACTGAAGCCATGATTATTAATGACAATAATCACTGACAGCTTTTCACTTTGCAAAGAAATAAATGGCTTAAAGTTTCATCAGGTTTACTAGAGCAATTCAATGAGAAACTAGGTTTTTTTTATTTTTGAAGTTGGACTTGTGTATTGTATGCAGTGGAAAGTGTATACACATTGTTATAATTATCATTAAAATAACTTTGAATTTGTAAATATTTAATTGTTAATTGCTATGAAAAGTATAATTACTTTCATGTTGTAACATCTTAATCTGGCACTGATTAAATTATTTGTTTCCATTGTTTCTCAACCACATACACAACAAGGATTCATTCTCTGCAATGTCACAAATTTCACCAAATCTTTTGTAGATTATTTTTCCAAATCACAAGCTTGTTTAATGTCCACTGTTAATAATGCTATGGTTGCACATTGTATTTGTTTCATAGACGTGAGGCTGCCAAATGTCTCTGATGTCTCACATTAATGATTCTGACTTGTTAACACAGTATCAGCAGTGCAAACAAAACCTGAGATTCATTTGCCTATTACACCCTGAAAAGAAATTGTTCCATCTTCTCTGTTCTTGTTGCCATAGTTATAATCTGCTGGTAATTCTACAGATTTTTTGTTAACTAAGATAAACCATAAATATGTGTTGAACTGGAAACAATTCAACTATTTACATTAAAAATGTAATCCACTTGATTTGATCCTTTAGCTGCAGTACAACAAGTCTGCACAGGGACTTACAGGTCTACAAATATTAAACAGATAGGAAATGGATAAAAACACTAACAACCAAAAGAGGAGGGGGAAAAGAATCAGAAATTCATGACTGATAGTAATGAGTTCCTCTAAATGTAGGTGTGATGAAAAGGATTTGGCTGAAAGTCAATCATATCTTTCACCCTCAAATTTGATATGCAAAGAAACAAAAATGCAAATGGAATGAAACGGACAATGCTGGTCTAAATATTCTGATCTTAAGCAAACCAGAGGTGTTGGTGACTATTATTTCACTATACCTCCACAAATGCCTGAAAGATGTGACAATATATTCAAAATATATCACTGAAGTTCAAATTCATTGTAATCAAAAGGAGTAAAAATTACTCCAGTTTGGGTGAAGTGAAGCCTTTTTCTTTTTCCTCAGCAAAGCAGAGAACTGGTAAAAAGTATTTTTGAATACTAATTTCTAGTTCTTATAGTGCTGGCTTCTCAGGATTAAAACACAACTTCAAAAATGTTAATCCACAAATCCCTTTACATGCTGGTACTGGCAGATGCATTATCTTCTCAAGAAAAAAAAGGACACAGTTGTATAATTATATGATATTTAAGGATACACAGAAAATCCTCACCTTGACCTTTCCTACCTCTCTTGCCACAAGTCTAATAATGACAAAGCCTATAGCAAGTCAAGACTAGATTTTGAAACCCACATGAGACTGGGCCACTGCTCATTTCCCATATTCATCCAGTAATTTTGTGTCACATTTCCTAGCATTTGCACATCATAAGACAGGGAAAGCAGGATATAGTGGAAGTGCAAGAGTAGAGGTAAATAATTAGTTATTAAGCTTCCTTTTTATCGGGGCACAATTTCAATGACTGAGTGTCAAGCAAAGATTTATTGAATTTCTTTGCCTAGTTTGATGACAGCTTATTATAGTTACTGGGAAACCTTTCTTCAAAGAAAATAGTTTTAAAATATGTACTATTTAAAAGGAAGAGCACCTTTTCATAAGATCTAATATTCCTTAAATATTTATTGCTTTGTATTTGTGGTGTGTAGGACCTTGCTTAAGACTCAACAAAAAACCTCAAGCAAACCTCTGTCATAAACAAGAAATGTTCCCACAATTAGCACTTCTGTTTTCTCTTTATAAAGGGCTTTCCTTTCTCAGAGTCTCTCAAAAATTTCATGGATGCCAATCCTTTTTTTCAGAGCACAGACACTAAACAAAGAAGAGTCCAGTTTCTTTATTTTGACTTCCACCCAAACAAATGTCTGTAAATTACAGAGGTATGACAAAAAAACCCCAGAAAGCTTGTTACCCTTTCCTGTACCACAAGAGAGCATCACAGAAGTCTCTGCATCATGAACTCGCACACTTATTTTGATTTCTTGCTGATGATTTTTAATTATTTAAATGGAACATTTAATATAATAGTTATAACAAATTTTCTTGTTATAACTACACCATCCATTTTTGAAAGAATACCTAGTAAACTATGATAAACTATGATCATAACTATGAAAATATGAGAGGATGTGGAACTTTCCAAAGAAGTTTGGCAGTCCAAAAACTTTCCTGTCAGTCTTGAGTGGTCTTCACAATGCTTGGCATAATACAGGCTCGTAAAATCCATTTGACCTCTTCCCTATGACAAGCATTGCAAAAGATGAATGGTTTGGATACATCTTGTTTGTAATATATTGTACAGTAGTCTCAGATAAAGCAATGTGTGACCTTAAAGCAAGAGTCATGTTTCACTTTTGCACTGCAGGAGAACACTTAACCTTTCAATACTATTGCATATAAATGACTGCATAATGGTGGGTCACTGCTAGCAAGCAGTGTTGCCAATGTGTTAACCTCAGATTCTAAAGACAGCATTGGACTAACAGTCTACAGAAAACTTAATCTGTCTCTCAAATAACTTCTCCCATGTCTATCATGGGATAGAACTGAACTCCTGGTTACCAAGAGTTCATTTCTCTCCTAAGCATTCTGCCACAGCAAGACATTCTCTGTCACATCCAGAAAGCAGCCTGAACCTTTTGCAGACTTAGGAACTGGACATGGAATCAGTGCTGGAAACTGCTAAACAGCAATGAGGTTTGGACACTGCACAGAAAGGCATCCATCACTAGAAATGTTCTACTAGAGACACATTTATATCCCCCTGTAGGGGTTCTGGTGACCCTGGGCAGAGCCCTCCTGATGGTGCTGTGGGGACACTGCACTGGTGCTGATTCCCCAGTCTCACACAAGCTTTAAGCTGAGCCACAACTGCTTGTCTCCCACACAGGCCACGGGTTGTGCCTGTACCTGGCCACCAGCCCCATGGACAGACCCTGACACCAGGCTGCCCCTCTGGCCTGCTCTCAGCCCTTCCTCATCTCCATGAACTTGCCTGGTGATTGCTGGGCAGTGCTTTACCCTGGGTGCCTCCCACCCAGACCTGCCCTCCCACCATGCCCAGACACCACAGTCCTGTTCCCTGGCTATCCATGCACTTCCCTCTGCTGGGCCCTGCTCCCCTCCCCTGTGCTTACACACACCAGCCTGGTTGCTCCTATCTGAGGAACACATCCACCCTGAGCCATGGGACAGGGGGTGAGCAACAGCAATAATGCACAGTCCAAGGAGCATTGTTAAGGTTATCACCATTTTCAGTCACCACCTCATTCTGAAAATAAAGTATCCTGCATTTTGAGATGAAATGGAAGCTCTTCGAGATTTTTTTTTTTTTGACCAGGTCCATAACCAGGAGACTTTTCAAGAATCATAGAAGGGCTTGAGTTGGAAGGGACCTTAAAAATTATCTAGTCCCAACCCCTGTCCATGGGCAGGGATGCCATCCACTAAAACAAGTTGGTCAGATCCCTGTCCAGCCTGGCCCTGAACACCTCCAGGGATGGGGCATCCACAACTTCTCTGGGCAACCTGCTGCAGTGCCTCACCCCCCTCACCATAAAGAATTTTTTCCTAACATGTAATCTAAATCTCTCATCTTGTAGTTTAAAACTGTTCTCCCTTGCCCTGTCACTATGTTTCCATATAAAAAGTCACTCTCTCTCCTTTTTGTAAGTCTCCTTTAAGTAACAGAAGGCTGCAATGAGGTCTCCCAGGAGACCTCTCTTCTCCAAGATGTCATTCTTCTTTCTCTGAGACTCAGACAATCTTCTCTCTTCTCTGAGACTTTTTTCTCTGAGACTTGGGGACAATCAACACATCCAGCTTCTTTGAGAAATGTTTCTAGGACTATAAGGGCTCAAAGAGGCTCAGAAGAAAAGGCAAACCACAAGACATTTTATTGTTATCAAGTAACAGTCAGAACCGGGTATCCAGCCCGAGAATGCCCAGAAGGTGCAGCTCTTTTAGAGAATTACACTGGGTATCTTGGAGATCAGTTACATAAATTGCCTGAGTGGAAGATATTGTCCAATGAACAGAGGAGGTTCACTGGCACAGAGCAAAGCTTTAGGCAGAATAAAGTGTACCTGGTCATGATGCAACAGGAACATACATATTTTCTTTGATCAGGCCATTTTTAAAAATAATACAACCTATTTTCTGAGCTATTCTCTTGAAGTTTAAAAGGAGCTAAAACCATAGTTGAAGTGAAACCATGGCCCTGATTTCCTACTTAAAGCTTTTCAATTGCAACTTGATGCAATTTTTCAATTTGAATTATTATTAAAGACTCAAAAGTCTTTAGGAAAATTACTTTCTCTTCTGCCATGTAGCAAGGATCTGCTTAAACTCTAGCAGGAGAATTAAGCTTTCAGTCTTAGACTGATTCTTAAACTAAAAGTATGTTATTAGCTATGTTCATATATAAAAATTTCTAAACATGCATTAGCTATGCGATGAGCAAGCTAGAAGATGTACATTTGAATGAGAAATATCTATAAAACATCTCAGCACCTCAAAAGAAAATTATGTAGTTTTAAGAAGAGCCTACATTAAATAAAGCAGGACATGAAGTAGATGTTACCAACAGCTTTACAAAACGTTCGATTTTTCTTTAGCATTGAAAGTTTGATACTTTGAAGCAAGACTTTCCCACTTTTTATTCCTGTTAAGACTCTGCATGGGTGAGAAGTCAGACAAGAGGCTGAAATAACAAAATTTAAACTGGAGCCTCACCATAGTCCTGGTTAACTCTAGAAGAAGTATTTCTGCATTTTTTGATGTCATAAAGACACGTAAGAAAGGCTGGAGAAGCAGAATGAAGCCTGGAAGGTACATGTCCCATCTCAGGATGACATTCCTCATCAGACACAGTGCTTCTGCCCTGGGAGGAACAGACAATAACAAAAGCCCAGCACTGACTGGGCTCTGTCCTGACAATGTTCATAGTTAAAGTTTTGAAGAAATTATTTGAAGGTCCATTAAATATACTCTCATAAGATTATTATATCTTTCAGTTAAAAGCCCTAAAATCCTATCTTCTATGCCATAAAATAGGCTATAAGGCATAATTTTCTGAAGACCCTGAACTAACATTGACATGGTATCTCCAAACATGCTTTCCAATCTCTTTTACCAGTTTTTTTTTTTATAAAATGTACAACTTCCTATTAAAAACTTATATCAGGTAACAACTAAAGCCTACTTGTATCCTCTAAAAACATTAGAAAATTAAAATAATATATATAAAACAAATTAAGTTTGAGAGCTTTACAGCAACTGTAAATCTTGAAAACCAAACATTTTTATGCATTAGGTGACTATGATCCCTTTTCTGCTGCATTAAGATTTATTTGTTGTCTCAAGTAACCAAAACAAACTAAGGAGTAACAAATGGTGCTATTAATAAACAGTGGTCCATACAGATCGAGTTTATAGACCTTTCTGTATTTTTTCCCCTCTCTCACTTTATTCTCCAATTCTATTAACCAGTCAACTTTTGCACTTGGTGTGTGGAAAAGATTATATGCATAAACCAATTAGAGGATTGGAAGCGCTTTGCTCCTATAAGCTAGAAAACTAGTTTACTCCTGGTGAATGAGCTAATTGAGTACTAGCAAGCTGGCAAGCTTTTTATATAGCACCACAGACAACTAGAACAGTCAGGCAGAGAATCTAATCTATTACATAAGCATTACACAAGGACATTAACTGGCTCTTTCCTGCAGCAATGCCAAATTTAATTCTGATATGCTCTGGGTTTCATTATATCACATCCCGTGTTTGCAGTTAATACACAGGACGTAACTGGCACAGGTTTTGTGCAAGAGCTTATGCCAAAGGAAGCATATTTCTGAAGAAACTGTCAAGGTGCTAAAAGTTAACATTGTAGTTCCACCACACTTTGCTTGAAATCTAAAAAAATTACTATGAATACAGGACTTCCTCCATTAAATCTTTATTGGATTAATTATTTACCTGAACATTTCAAAAAGCAATAAATACTGTTCTAGAAATTGATGAGCCTCAAAAGATCAAGCAATCTAGTTCAGAATGGAGCTTACTGTCTGAGATCAGCTGATGTACCAAGCCCACACTTAGCTCCTGCCTGAAGTGAATCCTTCTGTGATACGTCACTAATATATTAACAAGTAGCTCTTGTACAGACGTACCCCCTTAACCTCTGCTAAATCCTGCTTATCCCTGGAACATGTCCCTGATGGCAAGGTTGAGCAGCTGGACAAACTATGCCTCTCTCCATTTAAATGGAAAGGTTTTCAAAGAAACAATCAAACAGTAAGTCAAACTGCATTTAGTGGGCATGTTTTTCTGAAATCTATGGGATAAAAATCTAAATCTGTCAATGTCAAAGGCACAGCTCCCTTGACAAAAAGCAATAGAAGTGGACATGGCAGATTGACAGATTCAAAGGTAGATTAAGAGGAGAGATGAGAGGAAGCAGCCTCTGAACATGGGTATGATGTCAATGGAATACATATATTTTCCATCATCTTTACTTGTGCTTTGCAAGGTCCTGGTTCCTTAGGAGTTGTACATAAATTGTGCACTCATGCCTTATGCAAGACAAAAAATACAGGACGGCAGTGGGAATAGCAACAGAGCTCTGCATTTGCCTTTCTTCCTTTCCGTCATATATGTTTTAAATCCAAGTTTTTTACCCATCAGACTCCTAAAGAAAAATATAATACATTAATTGTGAAGAATGCATGGTCCAGGGTGAACATCACAGAGCATTAAAGTGAGGAAATAGTTCCTGTATTCCAACCGAGCCTCTAATCTTGAACTTCTGATTTTCATTTGTTAAAAATCAGATTAGATAAGGATCTAAGATACACAAGACTTTCAAGCAGAAGGAAATGGAGAAAAATTAGGCAAACCAAAGTTCTAATTTAGCTACAAGAGCCCTAGAATTTAAACAGCAATAGAAGCACAACAGGCCTAAAAGCACAGAAAGAACAAAGAAGAAGCCCTGCAGTGAGTCCAGGATGAAACAAGCAGTGAACATAGACATATTGTCAAGGCCAGACTCAGCAATAGGCATCAGTCCAATTCCTTAAAGAGTGACACCAATTTGGCCAAAGGCAGCAACAATGAAATGGTCACATGTTAGCTAACCTCTCTTTGGACAGATTATCATGCTGAATAAGCATATGTGATCCTAGGGATTACATCTAGTTTAGACCAACAAGAGACAAAGGAATCCCCGATGTATTTAATGGGGCTGTGAATGCCAGGACATCTACTCCACAAGCCTTACACCTGCCCACATAAAATTAATCAATAAAATATAAATTCTATGCCACACCACAGTGGGATTTTTGAGAATGCACAATTTCACGCATCAAAATAAAAGTGCTAAATAATTTTAAAACAGGCCTGTCTAATCCAGCACTGTGAATATGGGATATGGAAAAAAAGTATTAACAGAAACAATACAGCATATGGGGCTAAGACATATGCAATTATTAGAAAAATCCCAGATAATCTAGTACATTAGGGGTAGCTAGGATCATGGATCTCAAAGTCCCTCCATTAAAAAAATCTTCAGAGGATGCTCAGACACAAGAGGAAAAGTATTGCAGAATGTCTAGAATCAGTATCTTCCTAAACCAGTACAAACAAAAGGATCCAGAAAGGATACTGTAGCATGTAAAAAAGAAAATAAATAAAATAACCAAAAAACCCAACTCCAACAGTATTACAAACAGTAACAGGTAATGGTTTTGTCCACTGTACCAGAAATGTCTTCAAAAAACAGGGTACACTGCAGTCTGCTTATGTAAGCATCCCACAGAAGCTACTTTACAGGAAAACATCTTAAAATGTACATTGAATTTTCTTTCAGCCATGAGGAGTGATCAGCAAGAACTAACTATGCCTCTTGGGAAAACACAAACTAGATGTCAAAGCAAAATTGATTGTAGAACTGTGAGATCAGAATCTTTCCACAGGAAAATAAAATCACCAAGACAAAGCAGATAATAAACCTGCCAACTCTATCCATTAAAGTTTGAAATTACAAATCTGGATGTTCTACAGCTAGAACATGCTATCCCAAGAGATCCATATATACTGTTCTTTACCTGAATGCTGAACATTCAAAATGCTAAGCACTATTACAAGGAGAGAATCAGTGGAGATAACTCTTAAAAGGAGCATATTTCCAAAATTCCTCTTAGGTCTGCAGAGGAAGAATTAAAGAAATACCTTTTGTCCCATCATCACAAAACAATGACTCCCTCTTCTCTTCCTCTTTCCCTTTCTGCTAGAGTGAAAATAGAAATTAGCCACACAAAACAGATACACTAAGTTTCTAAAGAGGTAATTTAAATTAGGGATTTGCAAGCATGGTAGTAGTCACAACAGCAAATTGTAAGATTCAGGATGGTATTGAATCAAAGGTAGATAGACTTTCAGAAACATAAAGCAATGTGTGCACATTGTGCCAACTGAGAACTTATTTAAAAATAATCCTCCAGTGCAAATGCAGAATTTCAGCTGCTTCTTTACACTACAAACTTTGTAGTATAATCTCCTAGTGTGAGAGCATCCAGCAGCATTCCTAAACAGCACTCTGTGAAACAGAGCAGCTCTGAGCACAAGGAGTTGAAAAGGAGTTGAACCTGCCTTGCACATGTTTTAGGCACTTCCTGGTAGGCACTGACTTTCATATAAGGGTTGACCTTAAACTACCAGCCACAGTTCCATATTCAAAATGTCTCACAACATGAGATAAACATTTTCTTAACAGATGAGTCTTCATCTCCCAGCTGTTTATAGTATCAAATAACCTCATCATGGTGATAAACTCCCCACCTCTGTGCCTGCAGTCACTTTACAAGAGATGGAATAGAATTGTTCATGAAAACATGAAAAATGTGTTATTTATATTATTTTAGTACTATAGGAAGAGCAGATGGGATACTGGAATACTACTGCAAAAGAAAACAGGACAAAGATAATAATCAGAATAGAGGGAAAAAAATCAGAATCTGTTCTGAAAATACATGGGCCAATTCTAAACTTCAAGGAGGGACCTAAAAGCTAAAAACAGTAAGAAAGAATTTGGAGGCTTGGTGGTTTTGCTCTCACAAGAGTAAGTGAAATGAATTATTTTTACCATTTTCACAAACAAGCCATAGTAATAATTAATTTTTTTTTCTATCTGGCCAGCACAGCTAATTTTCATGATAATTTTTTTAATTGCCTCAGTAATCAGGCCATTCAACACTGTTGACCATGTGGTGCTGATATGAAACTCATTTTTTCATGAGTTTCTTCAATCACAAAAAGCTTCTGACAGTGGTCTTCAATTTTTCTCTTAGACCTTTGATTTTACATACACCACATCCAATGACACAACTTCCCTAAGTATATTTAGTATATTCAAAACAAGATTATTTATAAAGCCTCATAATTTCATTCTGTCTGATTGCCTTCCCACCTAGATTCTTGTCTGATTGACCCACACCTAAAAAGAGAAGAAATATTTATGTTCAAGAGAAAGACTAAAAAAATAAAAAACCAAATGTCTGAGTAGCAGGGATGACTTTGTCCTCCTTGATTAACAAGCAAATGAAAATTAGCTAACAGAATATGCATTGTTTTGAGGCATCTTCTGACAGATTTCCAATTTCTCTCCCTCTCTGCCATGGTTAGTTTGGTAGGTAATATATCACTTGCCCACACAAACCCACCAGTATGTCCTACAGATCCACTTCTGGTAAGGCGATATCCAACTGAATGGAATAAGGGAGCTGGCCTCACACATTCCTGTTGGTCTATCCACAGTCTTGAAAAGCCAAAATGGAACTAAATAAAAAGCAGCAATTTATATCCATGGAAAGATGATGGAGAAAATAATTCTGGAAACCATTTCCAAACACATGAAGGGAACACAGGAGCTTGGGAGCAATCAGTGTAAGTTTGCAGAAGGGAAATCACGCTTTAACCATCTGATAACCTCCTACAAGGTGAGCAGCCTGTTGGATGAGGGAGAGAGCAGCTAAAGATGTTTACCTTAAGGCAGACCCTATAACATCCTCAAAGACAAGCTGACAACTTAAAGGCTAGATAACTACACAGCTTGAAAATTAACTGAATGGGCAGGCTTGGTGGGTGGTGATCAGCAGCACAAAGTCCAGTCGGAGGCAAGTCACAAGTGGTGTGATCCAGGGATCATTACTAGGGTTAATACTGTTTAACAGCTTCACTAATGACCTGAAATGATGTGACAGAGTGCCCCTCAGCAAGTTCACAGATGATGCAAAACTGGGAGGAGCAGCTGAAACACTACATAGTTGTGCTACCATGTGGGACCTTGACAAGCTGGAGAGTTGGTTCAAGAGGAACCTCATGAATTTTAATAAGGGGAAATGCAAAGTTCTGAAGAGAACTGTGGAGAAGAATAAACACAGGCACCATATATACCAGGGACCAACCTGCTTGAAGGAAGCTCTGCAGAGAAGGCAATTGGGGTCCTGGTGGACAACAAGCTGATCACAAACCAGCAGTGCACTTTTACAGGGAAGAAGGCCAACATCATCCTAGGTAATATGAAGGGCAATGACCATAGGTCAAAGCAAGTGATCCTCCCCCTCCATTCAGCACTTGTGTGACCATAGTTTGGAGCACTGAATGACCAGGACTGGACTGCCCAGTACAAGAGAGACATGGATTTAATGGAGTGAGTCCAGCACAGAGGTGATTAAGGGACTGAAGCATCTGTTGTATAGGAGAGGCTGAGACTCTTCAGCCTGAAGAAGAGAAAGTTCAGGCACATCAATGGGTGAAATGGATTGGGGAAGGGTATAGCTCAGAGCTTCACCCATACTCATCAGAGGGGGAGTTGAGCTAGGTGACCTTTAAAGGTCCCTTCCAAGCCAAATTATTCTATCATTAAATAAACACTTGATGCAAGGAAAGAATGAGTGAGACAGACCTTCCAGTAGTGCCCAGCAACAGGTCAATTGGCAACGGGCACAATGGAAACACAGGCAAGTCCACGTGAACACAAGACAACACTTCTTTACTGATGAGTGTGGCCAAACAGCAGCACAGGCTGCCCAGAGAGGCTCTGGAATCTCCACTTGTGGAGGAATTAAAAATTTGACAGCCATGGTCATAGGCAAATGGTTCTAGCTGACACTGCTTGAGCATAGAGACTAGTCTAGATGATTCCAACCTTCCTCTCTGACATACAGATATGAATGAATAAGTGAAGTTGAACAGTCAAGGATATCCTAAAAGCAGAATTTGTTCCTCAGATGTGTTCAGATAAACCCCAGGGTTACTGTCCCTCCTGATATTCAAAGAAGATTGGTAAGGATGTGCTTTGAAGAGTTCTATTACTGAGTGGATGATTATGTAAGTTGTATACTGTACTACTGCATTTTTAATAGGGAACATACTGTCAACACCATCTTTTCAGGCAGCAGACTATAATCCCCAGGCAAGATAAAATCTGCTGTTTCCACCAAGTTTCTGCAGGCACTGTGGAGCAAGCTGACTTGGAAACTGCTGCCTAGCGCCTAGAGGAAGACAATTCTTACAGCTTGCTTCACAGGTCTGGTAGGAAGTCAGCTGAAACTTGGGAGGAGCCAGAAGCTGATGATTTGCTGACTGGTGTTACCACGTTTCTTTATGCTTAATGCCTCGTCAGCAAGGCAGCAGGTTTTAAAACTCATACCCAACTTCTTTTCCATGCCTTTGAGAAGTATAGGTTTGATACTGTGGGTTCTGGTAAGATTGAAAAAAAACAGGAAAATGCTTGATATTTTAACTCCAAAATGTTATCTTTGCATAATCTAGAGTATGAATTTTAAAAAGGCCAGCTGTTGTATGTTATGCAACTCTTACCCAATAGTTCACTGAATATAAGGAATTTTGCACCCGGTAAAGGAATATAAACTGAGACTTACCCATGCAGGCAGGCTTCATAGCAGAGCAGCTGTGAATACCCTACATTATCATGTATAATTTAATTAAACAAATAATTGCTGCCAGAATGTTGAAATACTTGTTAGATCACTCATCATCTGCTGTTTTATCAGCAATGGTATAAAAATTAGCCAACAGCCATCATTACTTGTGGATGTTTAGGAGAAGGTTAATTTCAATCAATCAAGAGGGATTTCCTAATTAAAATACTTAAAGATGTGCAGGAATCCTGATGCTTCAAAAATTCTCAAATGATGAGCACAGGAAAGGTAAGAGATTGTACATACAAATGATGACGTACTATCTTTTTACATAAAAATTGAGCTGAAAAGCTAAAGATTATGTAAATTAATTATGAAAGCTGTAGATTCCTCTCCCATTTGCTTTGTTTGCAGATTTTATAGTGCCTTGATGTTACAGCAATAAAGCAGGATGACTGTGCTTAGCCTACTTACCTTTTCTTGCAAGGACAAATCTTTTTTAACCATCTCTGCACAAGGCAGAACAGCACAGCAAAGTATCAACATAAGGGTTGGATGATTTAATGCAAACTGTGTCATCTGGCGGGAACTTCCAGTATCTGAAGCCACACTTTTCACTTTTGACATGGCAGAGAACATACTGCCCTATTCTCAAAAACTCATTTAACTTCTCTATGGAATGCCAATATCAGAACAAGCTGCTAACCACAGTTTTAAGACCTTTTTTTGGACTGCTAACCACTGTTTAAGACCACATAATTTACAAAGTGATGTAACATGAATTCCACCTAACTTCAGATTCACAATATACAGGAAGACTTCTTACATTGTCTGCTTTTAAGGTAATATAGTATTTTTAGGTTACAATAGTTCTCTACATACACAACACATCCTAGAAGAAACACCATAAAACTTACATGCACCAAGTTCTGTAACATGCTACTCCATGCTCTGTAATACATGCTCTGTAATTACCTACTAAGAAATAGGCAAAATACCTGTTGTAAAATGGTAACAGAGAGAGGGTGACAAGAAACATAGAGTGAGAGACAGAATAACTTCATAATTACTTTCACTGGAAAGCATGCAAAGACATCAACAAAGTAATATTGATTGCAGTATCCCTAATTCACTAATGCCACAATATATCACAACATCACTAATTCGATATCACAATATCACTATTAGTTTTCCCAGAGAAGTTGTGGCTGTCCCATCCCTGGAAGTGCTCAAGACCAGACTGGATGTGGCTTTGAGCAACCTGGTCTAATGGGGAGTGTCTCTGCTCATGGCAGGGAAGCTGGAAACAGATAATATCTAAGGTCCCTTCCAGCTCAAACCATTCTATGATTCTGTGATTGTAATTCCCCCTGATTATTATTCCCAAGTCCATTCATGTTTTACCACCACAAACCAAAGGAGATGGTAGTAAAAATACATATGAGGAGGAAATCAACAGCTCCTAAGCACACATGGCTGGGTGCTAGGGAAGGGGCATAGTGGCACAAGCCAAGCAGTGGCAGCTTGACAAGTTCTAAAGTATTCTATTTGGAAAAATGATGTGATGATTTTGGTTTCTGATCATTTCTTTACCCTTAGCTTTGTTTCAAACTAATTTCTTTAGATCATTATTAAGAAAGTTTGCTCAGTGGGTAATTTCACAATCATAAAACCTCTTGCCTTTCACACATAGGTAAGATAAGATGTTGTCATTGAGTAATCTTTCACCATATGCAACTGCCACTACACTTACTGCTATTTGAAATGTGCAAAGGAATGTTTATTACTTGAATAAAAACAGTTCAACAGAACTAGGCACCACTGAGAAGATGAGGCATTTAATTATAAGTGATGTTTTGGATGAAATATAAATTCACCTGCTGATTACTGTACCACTAACTAAAAGTGGTAATAATAATAATAATAGTGGTATGTCTACCATACAGGGAAGTGATAGGAGCTGAGAGCATTACAGCCCATGCAGCCACTGTACTTTACATGTTCTCAAATCAAGAAAGGTAAATCATAACACCCAAAGGCCTCTCTACATATACTAAAGGTTATTTTGGCAGGGTCAATTAAACTTCATGAGCATCTATGCTGCCAGAGCTGAAGCACTTCAGATCATGAACTGTTTTATTTCAAGATAATTTAGCTTCCACGTACTACACTGCCTTCTGGAATAAGTTATAAAGCAGATAATAATAACAGTCACACACCCTCAGCCTATGCACAGCACTTAGTGAGAATGCCAGCAGTTGGTTACTATAGATACACAAAGCAAACCATTTCCACATCTCAAAAGTGCTCAAGCCACAGCCCACTGCAGTAAGGCTGTAACGTGGCTGGTCTACAAGAGATACGACAGTGGCAGGAGTAAAATGGTGAAAATCACTCTCTGCATTAGCACATAAACCTGACCTCACTGCAGACACACAGCATTCCATTCCTTCAGGGTCTGAGGGATGTTAGTGTTGCATGAACACTAATAACTTATCACAACTATACACATGCCCAACATTCCTTCCCTTTCCTCTCCTGGTGACTGATTCAAAACAAGGCAAACTACTGGAACTGAATGTTACATGATGACAGCACTACCTTGGGTTATTTCTTTGCAAGGGAGCTCTACATCCTTGGCCACTATACAATGGAGTGCTAGAACAGTGCCCTGTCAGGACTTCTGTTACAGTTCTGTCCACAAGGTGGTTTTTACATCATGTCCACTTTGTATCACACAAGGAAGGATTTCACACACATTATCACAAAGGACAAAAGCTCTTTGTCATCTCTTGTAGTTTCATACTCTATTTCTTTAAGCAACTCTTCTAATGAGGGAAGAATGCATCATAGGAACTATGCCAAGAAAATTCTCCTTAGGAAGAGTGTGAAGTAATTTACAGTGTGTGCAAACTGTGCTGAATGTTTCTTATGCCCAGGCAAGATATCTATATTTAAAGAATGTGATAACTGCTTAACTTTGCAAGTATCAGTATAGGCCAACCTTGACTGGAAGACAAAGACATTCTAGGTTTGTAATATTTACCTCTCTAAGCATGAGCCTCATCAGTAGACCCAGACTTGAATATTTAAGTTTAAAAAGGAAAGGGGGGGGGGGGGG
>VZRH01004630.1:788027-811893 GCA_013397555.1 Urocynchramus pylzowi | reverse complement strand
TTTTGGGTTTTTTTGGTTTTTTGGGTTTTTTTTTTTGAGGGGGGGGGGGGGGGGGGGGGGGGGGGGGAGGTGTGTGTGTGCAAAATTTCACGGCTAAGAAGTCAGCAGGTACCACATTTAAACAGGTATGCAAATAAAATCTATTATTATTCCTTACTAATTGTTACATTTCTAAATGACTTCAGGATTTTACTGTAAAGGCATGAATAGTGAATTATCTCAGGTTGAAATGTAATATAAACAGGAGTCTATCAGAGTATTTTGTAATTCAAAATTCCTAAACTACACAGTAACTCCTTATTTTTCTTTCATCCTTTCCTCTCTAGAGTTTTATAAAGCCTCTTCAGAAATAGTTTTGTGATTGTGTTTATTCTGTCTGTTGAAGAAACTGTCCAGTCATTAACAGCTGGGTTTGTTGAGGTAACACTGACAACATGACATTTGACACTAGAGAATAACTGTAAGTTTGAACCTCACTGTGAAAGAAATGTGGTTGCAGATACAGAAAGTATGAAAAGGACAGACAAGTGATTAAGAAAATTATCCTAAGTGACCCAGACCATTTAGCAGTCAGTGAAATTCATGGTATTTATCACACAGATAACACTCTCAATGAAATTAGCTGATCATTTTTGATTAACCAGATATAGCATCAATAAAATACTACAATAATGTGCACACAGTTCTTAGAATTCATATTAAAAAGTCTTGCCAGATAAAATATATAGGTGATACACTACTAATCTGTAAATAATTCTTAAAATTGATATTAAAAAGTTATTCCAGTGCTATGCCTGCCATAGTATTCTAAGTGTCTTCTGTAATAAGGAAATTCATAGTTTAATTTAATAGTGTAGCATGCCCTGAGGAGAGAGAAAGTATTTTCAATAAAGAGAAAACATCTGCAAAGACACTTATTTATAGAGGCATGTGATAAACAGACTCATGTGCTCATTAAGTTAAAAAAAATCCAAACATTCTTTCCTGATGAATTAGCAAAGCTACCATGTATCATAACTTAATAAACCTGTATTTCAAGATTTCTTATTTATGTGTTTGCTTGGCCTTGCTTTCCTTTTATGTATCAGCCTTCTCAGTGCTGTAACACAATTCACTATTTTGGTTTGAAAAGCAGTCAGACATGTTCTAAATTTCCAGCACAAGAAAACTAAGCTTTGTTAACAAGTAGACTTTCTTAGGTATAGCACTTTTAAATCAAAGATTACAAAGGTTATTGTAAGGATAACCTAATAATGGAGGATCAATGAACTGATTTAATTTATTTTTTGTTTTATTTTATTAGTATTGTGCAAGTATCAGTTTTCCTACTCTGAAAGCCATTCTGAGTCAACAACACAGGAGACATTTTGGAGAAGTTACAACAAACTAAAAATATGAATTCTTATTACTGCCTTTTATATCTTATGAAAAGGCTCTGTTTCAAGATTTTTTTCACCAAAAGTTATTTCAGAAAATTACTTGCAAAACCAGAGCAACTGATGAAATATGCTTTTTCCTCTGGCTTTTTTGGACATTGAATATGCTGCCACAAGGCAACTGGCTAAGCAGCAACTATCAGGGGCATACATGTTTGCAGATATAACATTTAGAGTTATAGGCAGTAAAAAAATAGAAGAATTCAATAAAAATTAAGGTAGAAAATTCTTAGCCAAAAGAATAGGAAAAAATTTCTGAGATGTTTGGACTTCTGCTAAGGGACAGTTTCTCAAGGAACACAATTGCAAGTCTCAAGCTAGGATGTTCACAGCTCAAAAGCTGGGTTACAGCAGGGCACAGCCCAGTATGGCAGAGAGGGGAACTGCAGGGCCCAAAGACCCATTCTGTCTTGCATGACTGTACAGCACAGGGCTCCTGGATGTGAGCTCCTGCTCATCTCCCAGGTTTAACACAGAACTGGAATCACATTTTACAGAATCCCTATGTCTCCAGACACATTCCTCCTTCAGCCACACCAGATCCTTGGTGAATGCAGATCGCTCAACAGGGAAGGAAGGCAACCTTGGTGGTTGCCTTTCTTCCACAAGACCACCTGACACAGCTGGGGGAAAAAAAGACAAGTTTAGGGTACACCATTATTTCTTCTGGTCTGAAAGGATGAAAAAAGATTTGAACAAATGGATCCCAGTTTATTTTATTTATTTTTAAAAATTGCACAATTTGAAAGAAAAATGTGATTCCCCTATGGCAAAGGAGAGCTAATGAGGTAATTAATATGGCAAAGAATGACACAGAGAAACAGAACTGCTACTGGTAATATTACAGATTCTTGTGAAAGACAAACAAAGAAATGATGTGGAAATGATTAAAGACATTAAAAAAAAATTAAACACTTTTAAATAACCATCATGGAATTCAAATGTCTTGAGACACAAAAAACTATTACTGTTTCCAAGAAAATATCAAGAGAAATAATTTCCTTAGTAATTCCATTCCAGATGAAAGAGTGATATATTAACACTGAAGAACTGTACAATAACTGAGCCCTGAAACCACTCAGTAAATCATTTAACAGAGTTTGGCAAATAGTATCAGGAAATGCTTAAAAAAAGTCTCTCCCCTTCAAGATCCAAATCACTGCATATGAGTCTGAGGTACTAAAAAATTCTTTGTGTAACCTTTATTTATTATAAAGGAGAACTATTACAAATTTGATTTAGTTTCAACTTCCCAAAACGTTTTCTAGATTTTAAATTTATATTCTGTAATCTTCTTGTTTTCTTATTTATTTTTCCCAAAGTTAAACAGTTGATCACATACCCAGCTTCAGGTGCTGGCATATAAATGCAAGGTGCAGCAGGAAGTGACATAAGTAGTTCATCAGGTAATCTCTGATCCTCTACTCTACCAAGGTCATATATTTCTACTAAAAGAATATTTCAGAAACCAGAACTCTTAAGGTGAGACTGAGATTCTTATCCCAACAACTTCAGAAAGTCTAATGAGTCCTTTGTAGAGATGTCCATTTCAATGTCAAGAATCTCATGTAAAGGTGTGCTTTTGTCTCTCAAATCTCTGCACAGCATTATCAGCGAGGCATTGGGCTTTACTTCTTGTTGTAACAAGTCATGCTGCTGACATACAGCAGTTTGTTCAGGCACAAAGGGTGGGGGGGAGCCTCAAGTGCGTCATAAATTATTTAGTAAATATATCTTGAGGTGAAAGGTACATACAGAATGCAAGATAAATACACATCTTAAAGGAATAATAAAAATAATTGTAACTTGTCAACAGTTTGACAATGTGTACTGTTTACAAGTATAATCCAATCCTAGCTGGATCTTCAAAGACTGAGGTCATTGTCAGAAGCACAATTCCTGAAAGTTCTTTTGCACTACTCCTGAAAGCTGTGTAATGGAAATATTCTTCATGGAAAATCTTAGTGTCATTGCTGTGTAATGCCAGCATTTTTCAATGTTGCCCTTACCAGTGCTAACACCATTTGATATCCTCTAGGTTTGAAACCATTTAGCAATAAACAGTGCTGTATGAGAAACACCAAATAGCACCACGACCAGGAAGGACAACTGTCAAAAATGTCACACTTTTGCCCTTATATACTCATCTTACAGTGTGAATTCTGATTGTATTTATATTCTGTTGCCGTAAATTAGTTTTCTCTAATCAATATGAAAAGTTGAAGTTTTTTTATTACTTTTCTCTTTCCACAGAGCTTTGCTCAGGCAAAGCCATTGGTCCTCTGCTGACATTCCACTGAAAGCACATTATAGTTGAATAAACATGAGCTGCCAGAAATTGTGGATTTGCACAGAGGATTTGGGAAATCTGTGAGTAGGCTTTATTGTATGTAAGACAGACTGCACAAAGAAACAGCACTCAATGAGCCAAAATTTAAGATCTTAGAAGTCTCTAGATTTAAGCTAGCAAATGCTTTTTGAGAATCTAGATCTCTAGGTTTTCTTAATATGAAAACCTTATTTGAGGGATAGCTTAGCTATGGTAACTATTTCATTCTGAAAAAAAAAAGTTTGTTTTTTAAAGGTTAGGTAATGATTAAAAACAGCTCCTTCTACAAGCATAGAATACGTATTCATATTACTTAAACAGACAGTAAACCAAAAATATTACTTTCCTTTCTGAAACCAGGTAAGATGTGTTGGAAGGTTCTTGTGAAACACTAGAGAATACCACAACATCTTGTCTTTTTATTCTCTTTTAGCTCACTGAAATGCTCCTGCATACAAATCTCCAATTTGCCATTATTCTTTTCTTTCATATACATTTTCAGCTTGTACATCTCCCTGTAACTAAGTCAGCTGGTGTAAGTACATTAGTAAGTAATGTGACAGCCATGGACTCAGTTGTGTTTTATAAGCCCCTGGAAAGCTGGGGAGTTTTCATGACCTAACACTCATCACAAACCTACACTTCTTTTGGCATTACTTTTCTAACCACAACTTGTTGGATAGGATTCCAACTGGCAGAGTGAATTCACATTGCAAACATCACCCTGAAATTTGTGCTGGTAGTTTGCATGTAATGTGTGCTGGAATAGACAGTATTTGTGTGGTGAAAACAGTTTACTCATTTGGCACAAAACGATGTGATAATGCCATTCATCAGGAAAACATACAGATGGCAGTTGGATTGTTCATATTCTATATTCTCTCTCTCTCTCAAGTAAAGTTGTCTTGTTTGGTTTTCATGATGATTCATCTGATGCTGCCTGGTGGGCAACTCTAGTGCTAAAAGCCCTGTGGGGACAGAGAACACAGCCTGGCAGGCATTACAGGAGTTCTCTGATGTATAAATTCACACTTTCAGTAAAAGCTAATACATTTCTAAATGCATTCTTCTCTATTGTAACTTCCTTTCTGAGATCTCTATGACATCTTTCATGCTGTTGTCATATGGAAACATTTTATGCTTCTGCTGGAATATCAGTTCATAAATCTCTTTCAAAAGAAGGATAATTCTGAAGACATTTCTTGAATTCACTGTATCTACTCTCTTGCTTTGTGTATGTGTATTTTTCAGTATGTGATCAAGAAAATCTGTAAGACTGACTGACAGACTGACAAATTCTACCTAATTAGTACTCACCAGATTTGGCCAGTCATCTTCAGTCCTTCAAGCAATGATCTGCCAGTGCAAAGTCTTCCTTCTCTCCTTCTAAATACCTGAAGATTTGCCTGAGTCTGAGAGAATCATTCAATGGTATTATGTCTCTCAACAAGTCTAAAGATAAATCAAACCTGAAGTGGAAAAGTGATGTGATATAAACTGCACAAAAACTAAGCATGATATTAAAAAAAGAGTGGATGTGCAAGCAAAGTAAGATCATGCGAAAAAAACTGCATTCTGAATGCTGTCTTGGGGAAAAAAAGAGACTTTGCAAGATTATTACATGTTAAAAAATCCTACCAAACCATACAAATAAATTACTCATTTAAGATAGGTTGCCTTCAGAAGCAGGTTATTATGACCTGCACTACTAGACTAAATGGGAGTAAAATTCCTTTTAAAAAAACACTTTTTTTTCTCCCAGATAGTTCCAATTAGGACCTTTTTTTTCAAGAAACAAAAACAGTAACAAAATTATTTTAATACACTGCCATACTATAACTAGATAATACACCTACCAGCCATATCCACCAACACACACTGTATTTTTTCAATGTCATATACACACATACATTTGCTATGCCAGAAATCAAGCTACAAAAATGGCTTGCCCATTACAGTACAGGGGATCTACAAGAAAGACAGGAATAAAATTCAGTTCTTGGAAGTCCCTGTTTTAATTACACCATCCCCTTTAAGAATTCCCTGTAGTAAAAAAAAAAACCAAAAAACAAACAAAAACCCATGTTTTTATTTTCTTTTTTAAAAGAAGCTCTAACATAGGAGCAAACACTGCTGAGTTTTGAAGTGCTTTCAGATTTACGCTTGCCTAATAAAATGAGAACAGAAGTGTGAACAGAAGTTACCCTATAAGTTTTAGAAATACTTGGCTAGACACCAACCACTGTACTTACATAAGGCCATATAATCACCTGACACTTGTAGCTGCCTCACTGATTTTCCAAGAATTTTAATCCTCTTTTCCTGAAACTATCCCTTTAGTGAGAAAATATGTTTATTCTATTCCTTATATGCTTGCTTTGCAGACAAACATTTTCATTTATCAAATAGAACAATAATATTTTCCACTTTCAAACATGAGAAATCAAGAGATTTCTTTGCACAGCAAAGTACAAAGTGTGTCTTGTCACATACAAGGGCCCATTCCTTAACTGTGCACTCCCAAGCTGCTTCTACACATCTAAAAGCCTTCCTACAGAATAATGCAACTTCCCAGCTCTTGCCTTGAGCCAAGGAGCCAGGCCACTATGTCAGCAAGTAATGCCCACATGGTGGGCACACAGCAGTTAGTGCACTGTGCAAAGAGCAGACCAGAGATAGCTGCTTGATGTTTGGAGACAGAAGCAATCTTAACTTCCTATTACCAGAGGTTTTGGCTTTCCAGACTGTTTAAATATATAACTAACCTATTCATTTAGCTTAAGTTTCTATTTCCTGTTAGATACAAAATGTGACGAATAAAGTTCCTTGTCCCATTAAGCCAGTAGAAGTTTTAACTACAGACTTCAAAGAAAGAAAAATCTGTCTCCTTATTGTTTAAAATGTTTCTGACTAGTCACTATAAAACTGGAGCTACTCATTAACAATGATTTTGGTGTCTGGCTTTTTTGCATGTGTAATTTACACTTACATCCTGTGTAATAATTAAAGGTTCTAAAGTGACAACAGAAAGTATTCAGAAGTGTGTGAGCCACAAAATGCGGGAAAGTCAGAACAATACTCCAGGGAATTACTTTCACTTGAAAAAGGATTATTGCATGCTTTTCTTACAACAGAATAATAGACAGGTTGAATTTTGACTGCTGGAGGTCTTTGGTCCACCTTCTGATCAAAGGAGACTGAACTAGAGCAAGTTCTCCAGGCTCTAGTATACAGACTCAGGTTTTTAGCATTTCCAAGGATGATGACTCCACAAGCTCTCTGGGTAACCTGTTCCAGAGCTTGACCACCACCATGGTTAAAAATATTATTCCTACTTTTTATTTCAGTTGGTGCTCATTGCTCTTGTTCTGTTAATTCTTGGCAGTGGTGTCAACTTGAATTTGTACATATATTGGTGGAATATTTGGAAATGTCCACCGTTGCAAAACCACCAGCACAACTCCACTTCTGCTGTACAAAAGGTCACTCAAAACATCATTCACTGTCAACAACTAGTTTGTCAAAGCAAATTTAAATTCCCACCATACTCCTACACAACCACTTCCTACTAATACTCCTGCAAGAGTTTTTTCCCTAAAAAACATCTCTCATAACACTTCTATACTGTCTGAGGTTCCAGAAAACAGAAAGGGCTTGTCATACAAAAGGGGTGGAGAGTGGGTGATGAAATAAGCTGTGCCTAGAAAGTCAGAGAAAATTCTTAGAAAACAAGTACTACTTCTGTGGCTACATGATACATAAAGTAGGAGGAAAAGGAGGAGAGCATGAAATCCATGGCTGGAAAGAGCCACTGGCAACTCTGCAAAAACTGCCATTTTGTGATTTCCAACACTTTCCTCCCTCAACATCAGCAAAGCAGCAAAAAGAAGGTACCACAGGCTGTACACTGTGTTACAGCTCTGGCACAGATAGAACATAAAGTGACTGCACCAAGCAGCCACAGGCATCTGCTTCCTTTGTCTACATCTAAAGACAGACCTCTGTGGAAATTTTTCTAGCTCAGAATGAGCTGGTAATTTGTGGCTATGCCAGACATTTATTGCCCTAGCACTTGTGCAGATACACTGGTTAAGACAAGAGCAAAAGGCACAAAACCGTGCACACGGACTTTATTGCACCTTGACCCATTCTGCTCTGACACAACACAACTGCAGGCCACCAAAGGATGTGTTAAGGAAACTTTCCTGTCTGACCATTCAGAAGCCACTCTGCCAGTTACTCTCACGCCACCCCAGCTGGCACTGAGGTCCCTTTGCAGCCACACACGCAACTCTCACACAGTCACACCAGGTTTCCCTATTGGCTCAACTCCAGGTTTCCCACAGCAGAGTCTCAGACGTCTGGATCCCTCAAATATTTTAATCACGGTACAACAACAGAATAACAGCTCGAGCTGGTGTTGCCAAGAAGGGGCTCCAAAGAAAGAAAAACCTGGGGTTTTACACCCTCACAGTCAGAGCACAGGAAGATCTGGAGGTCCTGAGCTCCTGCCTGTCTCTGAGTGCCCGGTGCCCTGGCTGGCACCACAGCTCCCCGTGCCCTTGGCTGTGCAAAGGTTGGTTCCAGCTCACGGCCTCTTGTCTGGGGCTCTCAGCACCAGAGCTGAACCCAGAGCTGGCACTGCAGCTGCTCACAGAGCTACCAGCACTGAGGGTGTTCCATTCCCAAGAGCCAGAGTATGCCAGGCCAGGAGTCAGTTGCCTAAAAGCACGTGCAGGAATATTTCTCTGTGTGAGTGTAAGCAAGTCCACACTCCTGCCCAACACCTGAAACATCCACCATCTCTAATATGATCGAAGCTGTGGTGGCCCAGAACTCAGATGCCTTCCATGGGGATTATGCAGATCAAGAATGGGAACTGTCCTCTGGGACTCATGACATTCAAAATCTAACGACAAACCAAAATAAAGTAAATATAATGGTGCAGTTATACTAATTTTATTTAGTAAAATTCCTACCTAACTGAAACAATTATGCACAATAAAATGAAAATAGTTTAAAAAATAATCTGTTGCTCCCTGTTACTAAAAAAATTCTTTATTCTTTTTGCTGTGTTCAATAACTGTACTGTTCCACTGAAAACTTCAATGCAAAATGCAGTTCATAAAGCTTTACAGCCAAACTTTTCATACTAAATAATTACTTGAAAGGTTGGCAGAAATCTCTATTTTTGTCTTTTATTTTTGCTTTCCTAAAAGTGCAGCTCTTTTGCATTCAAATGTATGTTGCTTCTGGGATGCATTATGTATGACAGAAGTTATTAAAAATTGTTTACAATGTTAGACCATTAGTTTTGTGCAAATAGAGCTGACTTTAGTTTCTTGCTTGAAAGGTTTTTTGACAAATAATGTAGTTGTTAACTGCCAACTTTCTAGTGGGAAAACTAAACATCATTTCAAACTATGATTTTTTTTTTCTCTATCTCATCTGAAACATTGTTCCCAACTAGCTTATTAAACACTGAATAAATATATCTCCCACTCAGCACATTTACCAAGTCAAGCAAGAATTTAAAATTCCTTTCTTCTAATCGCCAAGCCTGCAGGAAAACATCTGCCTGAAGATATGTGAATCTTCTTCTTCATCATGAGAAACATGTTCTGGCCAGAGAATTGAGCTTGTGAAGCACAACAAGTACATCAAACCCTTCTAAAATTCCTGGATGGTACCATCCTAAAACAAAAAACACTGAGAGTTGAATTTACATGAAATAAAGCATATTATGTCCATTGTTCCTAAAGAAATAAAATTAATTCCAAATTTTTAATAATTCAAGATGCGTATTTGTTTGTCTGCAACTTGACTGAGTGGGCAAAAATTAAAAAAAAATAACTTTTGTTCTATATGGAATGAAAGAAAACCAGAAATTTGATGCTGCCTTAGAAAAAGAACTTCTTAATCTCATTCAGCACTATCTAACACCTTCCATGATAACAGTGGAATTTTTAATAATCATCATGATTTTGCTTCACAATTTTTAATTGCCTTTGAGCATATTCACAGACTTTTTTTGCTAAGGCCTAATCCTAACTCCAGGAGCCAAGCAGTGGAACTACAAGCTGGTATCTCCACTGCAGGAGAAATAGCAGTGTCTTCTCAAAGCAGTCAAAGCAGGAATACAGGTGAGCACAGGTGATACTAATGGCACTAACACTGGTTATAAAAGTTCAGAAGATCCTTTCCTTTTCTATAACCTCTAATATTCAGTGGTGATCCTGACCAGAAGACCACTGTACTCCAAGGAGCAATGACCCCACAGCAGGGAAGCAGAGCAGCTCCCCCCAGCCCCATGCTGCATGTCCAGCCTGGCCTCCAAGCCCACCTTGGGCAGCACGTGCCCTTGGCTGCAGGACAAACCCAACCAGCAGCTCCCACTTGGTACCAGTGACTCCCCCTGCACATCCTTCCCCTGATCTAAAAGTGCAGCAAGCAGTTTTAAGTGAATATCCCTTCTTGTACACAATACAAATTATGAATCAATCAATCAATCAAGCTGTTGACTCATAGGAAATTTTTGGAATGCAGAAAAGCACACTGCACCACTTTTACAAGAGAAGTCCAAACAGGGGCAAAAGTAGTAATTTTTATGCAATTTTAAAAAAATCTATTTAGATATTTAATATGTAAATACTTCGTTCATGGGTACATATAAATATTTTTGTGTATATATTTTATTTTAATAGAATAATAATATGAGAATTGTAGGAATAAGATATGCAGTAGAAGCAATAGTAGAAGAGAAGGTATAATCCAGTATTCTGAAAACTAAAATTTAAAAAAAAAAATCAAGTAACTCAAACTTCTAAGACAACAACATTGTACAAGTCCTTACTTCAAAACAACAATCAATCTAACTATGGGCATTGTTATTTCTTATGTAAATCTCCTTAAAATTGTAATTTCTAAGCAAGATTTCTTAATATAGTCATTCCACGGAGAAACTGTTATTTGCAGTAAGAATGGATAAAGGCATTACATCTTTCTATTTGGATCTACAGAAAGGAGGCCATCGTTGCAAAATGAAGCAGTACCAAGACTGAAGGCTTGTTTCAAATTTACTGATGCATATTATCACTCACATGCTTCTGTCTGGGCCAGGAAAGGAAGGATCAGAGACTGCTTACAGTTAACACCCAAAAAGGCAGAGCACACAGGGAAATCTGAGCTATGGTACAATCTGAATACAACCTATATTTTTCTTTAAATGATGCCAGAAAGAAGGAAAGCAGCTACATCCATGACTTGCCAACTTTACACCACTGGCAAAGAGGTGATTTCAAGGAAAAGAGGGACATCTCAGTCCCATTATGTAAATATACATGTTGGATGTCTTCGAAAAATATACTGTCAATTTTGCTTCTTCCTTCCCAATAATTACTTATTCTACCCAAACTTCCCTCTACAAATACCTTTTCTTACAATGTAAATCTTTTACAATGAGAAAGACCTCTGGGTAAAAAAAGACTTTAGGCTGACGCCTTCTTTGCTTCTCATTCTTGACAGGCAAGCTCTGCTATGCTGTAATTTACCAGCAAGTAGCTTATTCAGAAACCTTTCGTTCTGATGTATTACTGTTTACTTTACCAGAACAGTTTACTTAGCTACTATGTCTAAGTTATGACTCAGCCCTACAATCATTATAACCTGCTTTTAAGTCTGAAATCAATTACTGACCTAACTATTAATTTTGTTAATGGTGCTGCAGAACTCAAAAATTCTGAGAGACTGTTACCCCCAGGAATTAGTCCTGTAAACACTAGTGTTCCACTAACCATTTTTATTAAGGTGATCCAGGTACCAAGGAAAAGAACCTCTGAGAGCATTTTTTTAAGGAATCACAGAATCATGCAGGTTGGAAAAGACCTCTGAGATCTTTGACTATCTCCACCTTGTCACCTATATCATGGCACTAAGTGCCCCATCCAGTCATTTGTTGAACACTTCTGCAGATGGTGATTTCACTGCCTTCCTCAGCAGTCCATTCCAATGTTTAAAAAAAACAAAGAAAAACATGTTGCAGCTTCTATTTCTACAATTAATAATAAATATTTACATCTAGTCTGGATAGTTAACTTTTGGGTTAATTTTATGGCCAGGAATTAAGGTGTTAAATCAGTACCAGCAGGAGGATGAAATATTACAGGAACAATGAAACTTGACAGAGTGAGCCATACATCAAATCTCCACAGCTGAGAGCCCCAGGACACAAAGCAAGTACTTTCTAACAAGAATGCTCTACACTATGTCCCAAAGAAAAATTATGGCAACAGCTTGTCAGGTTTGCAGCTCTCCAGTGAAGGGCAAGCATGAACTGGGAGTTAGGCAGGGCTCTCAGATGATCTACCAATACCAGCATAGACAAACAAAAATGTAAAACAGATCCAGCACGTCAGCAAACCCATAAAAAGCAGCAGAATAAGCTGTTCACCTAAAAAAACTGTGATTTTTTTTTTTTTTTACTAGAGGTAGAAATATGAAGATAAATAAAATACACTACCTGATTTTAAAAATAGTCTCATATGCATGGACTTATCACAGTCTCTCACCCCTTGTGAAACCCTTCCAGGGTAATCAGAAATTGAGGGATGCAAATCATTAAAAAAGATTCCAAAAATGTAATGGTTGTATATAATATGACAAGGACAGAACACAACACATAGAATCCTTTTGGGATGGGCTTTTTATCACAGAGCCTCCTGTGAATAACTGTGGTCAGCCTAGACACAGTATGACTGAAACTAGTCACAACTGCATGGACAAATTATGTTCAATATATATTTGAGTTTAAAAAAAAAATGTTGCATTGCATTTTCAGGAATTGAAAACAAAATTAAATGAAGTCTTCTTCTGTTTCTAGATAGAGTATTTGTGGACAACAGCCAAAGACCAGATACTCAATTATTGTCTTCTATAAACACGGTGAAAGAGACATACAGGTGGGAGGAAGACTGAAACACAATGTTCTTTACACAATCATGCTGAAATGAAAAATCTGAGTGCTCACTTCTCTCCTGTATGATCCCATGCTCCATTGGAAAACATTGTCTCATGGAGAGTAATGGTCTCCCCATTGAGCCCTGTCATCTGGTGTCTCTGGCAGAAGTAAAATAAAGGTGTACATTTCCTGTAGCACCTTTGTAGGAGAGGTTGAAAAGATGTGGGTGTGATATCTCAGCCTACAGCACACAATGTGCTGCTGGTGATGCTACTAATGTTCAAGAAGCAAACAGGTCATAGGTTACAGTAGTAGGTACAAGCCAAAGTAGAAAAAGAATATTGAATAGTCAGAATAAACAGTAACATCCCTTTTGCTGCTAAAAGGTAAACTATTGCCTATAAGGTGGTTTAATTGGATGTCTTCTGTGACTGTGATTAAAGTAACTGCTTTTTGTTCAGCTCATGTTCTTTACATAACAATATATTTAGTAAAGAGTACTAGTCAGAGTTTTGAAGAAAAATCATGTATTTCCTGTTCTCTTTGCTACAAAATATTTGCCCAGTCTCTAAAACCTCAGAAGGAAGGACACCCATTAGACAAGGGAAAAGTGGATATACATGCAAAAACTCTATGGAACTCTATGAATGAGAAATATCTACAACACAAGGAGCAGTTGCTCCTCTGATCCCAAAGAGCTAACCTAAGAAGAATAAGTAAACACGAATTTTGTAACTTTAACAACTCCTTCAGAATTTTAATAGATTGCTAACTATTTTATCATTAGCTAGATTTATTTAGACTCAGCAATTTATCTAATACTAGCAGCAGTGCAATCCAGTAATAACAAATGGATTTGTTTGGTTTTATTTGCATTTTCCCTCCACTTACCACTATAAGGAGGCTGCCAAGTATTTTCTGATTTCTACATGCATTTCTTAAGATATATTTTAATTGACTGAAACCCTAATTGTGCTTTTATTATTGGCCATCCAGAAATGAAAGGTTTTTTCGAAGAGGCTAGATATCAAGCATAATAAGCTTTTTTCCTTCCTTCTACTTTGGTTTGAGATTTGATGTTACAATACAGGCATACCTTATTGCAAATATGATGCAATAACTTTAATTCCCCTTTTTTTTTTACTTGTATAAGAATGTAGAGCAATAATTATTAAAAACTCAAAGAGATTGCTCCTGTTTGGCAAACTATATTCAACACCACATGTATCTCAATATTATTTATCTCAGAGGACAATCATAAAGAGATACAAAACATCCAGCTTGATAGCAAGGAATATATTAGAGAAAATATATATATTTTATCAGGAAATATATTAGAAAATATTAGAGAATATATAAACAGTTACCAACATAAATTGCTCTTTAAATACCAAGTTAGAATATAGAACACATGTCCAAAATCATTACCTTTTCTTTTGCAATATATTATTTTTAAAACAACCAGCCTGTACTTTTTCTGTAGAGTGAATACATAAAAACTCAGAAAAAAATTGTGAGATATTCAACATAACTGTTAACCAACAACTTTCAGGTGAAGGAAAACATACTGATAAACATTAAAAATGCTGACTTACTTGCTTTTTGCACACTTCCTTAATGAGCAAGTTTTATTTAAAAAATAAAAAGCCTTCTTTAATTGAAGCCTTTTCAGTACTTCCTTGGCTATTATTTTGGTTGCTGTTCATTATTAAATTACAGTTCTGCACTAAGAGCTCCTGCACTTTATCTCTTTAAATTTAGTACTTCACACTGTAAGTGCATTGCTCTTTGAATGATTACAATTTATATTAATAGGAGCACATTTTCCAGTGAATTTTTAGCTATTTTATAAATCTGTAGATTATATGCATCTCTCCTACCAAGCAACAATGGCTGAAGGAAAGAGTCTGATCAGTCTAAGGTTTCTCTTCCTGAAGGAAAGGCAATTATGACTCATGTCATATCTGGAGCTAAGTTACTTTTTAAAGCTGGAATAATTTAAAATATGACCTTCTTGATCACATTTTTAAGTTTGTTGCCTTGCACATGTAAAAGCATTCCGCTATACTTTAGAATCTACAACCACATATTATCACATACGGGAAAAGAAAAAATACGATGAACATAAAAACAGGGAAACGAGAGATTACACTTATTAGAGTTTCCAGGATAGTCAGTTCCACAGCTTCAAGGTATAGTTACCAGACTTACCAAACCCCAGAAATGCAGCAGCATTATTGGAATTCCTTAGAAACTTAAGTCAGGCCACAACACAGATAACACAGCGTGCTTAAAATTCACAGCTTAGAGTCCTCCTAATTGTAGGATCCAATAACCATCCTGTTAAGGAAAAAAAAAAAAAAAAAGGAATGAGGAGCAGGGCTTGCAGTACTCTGTTAAATCACAGCCAGGGTAACAGAAGGAAATGAGAAAACAAGAGCCTCCTATACAGCAACCCATTGTTTGTGTTTCCCCATTAAACACAAAAGATGCAAATCAACAAGGGCAGAAAAGTGATCCTACCCAGCAAGAGACAGGGCCATTGAAAACAAAGATGATCCTGCCCTGTTCCTGTTAAAAGTCATGCCACAATGAAGCAAAGAATTCTGTTGTCTGTAGGAACAGAAATGGTATGCAAGAATTATCCTTGTATCAATAATCTAACAGAGAGGCTGTTAAATAAAAGGTTATGCCACCTCTCCATCTTTCACGTTAAAATCAAGCAACTACAACAAACTAAGAATTTCAGAATGTGACTCTGAGCCTGGTGTGGCCTGCCTGGTGTACACTGACAGAACAGCGTCCTTGAACTTTTCAGCTGAGGACTGCAAATGGCTGAATGTGAAGTAAGTGCATAAACTGCTCTAGTGGCTGCACACTGACTGGGAACAAAAGTAAAATCTGAAACACTCTAAAAAAAGATACAGATTACAATCAAGGAAGAGCCTTGTGATTTCAGGCACTCCTGGGTTAAGCAGCAGCTGCATGAGCTGCGATCTCATTTTTTGATTTAGGAACCTGAATTCTCCATAAACCTTTCCTTAGGTATTTAAGTCCTTTATTGGATCAAGCCAATAAACTCTCTCTCTGTCTTTACCTAAGTATTTTAGATCCTATTATGTTTTGCCTCCCTTTTTATTTTTAATGAGATCTTTATCTTTCTACCATGTAGTTAACTATTTATCCTATGTGTGGTCATTTTTTCTCACACTAGTGCACACATAATTACTGTGTAATTAAATAACATACTATGGGGCTGGTTTCTTTCAAAAGTACTGAGAACTGATAGCTCAAATTTTCTCAAAGGGAATTAAGATCCCTTGGAAAATTCACACTGCAGTGTTGAACAGTAATGCTAGAGACAGTGGTAGCAGTCTAGCTTTGTTCAGCTCAAATTAACTTCTGAGACCAAGCTGCAAATGCAGCTTTGTGGCCACTCATAACTAAAAATTACTCAAAGCCAACTTCTGCCTACCACTGTGTTGCACAAACAAGGGTTAGTGTTTGTTCAACTGCAGTGATGCTGAGCATTTTTCCATTTAAAAATCTCTCTGCTGGAACTATCTCACTAAAGCCCCAAAAGTCTACTAAGCAACACAGAACAAACTGAAACAAAACAAAACCAAGTTGGTTTTCAGTATTATTTCTTAGCCAGGGCTGAAGTGACTCAAACATCAAGCATCAATTTTAATGACTTTTAACTACTTTAGGAAAAAATAAATACCATAAAGCTGAGGCAAAATATTTTTATTCATGGATGAAAAAGTAAAAAAGTTGTTCTAAACGGATCTGCTTCTAGAAGTTGGAAATTACTGTGGATTCTCAAGAAAAACTTGATTTTCTCTAATATGTATATATCATCACTAATTTTGCATATCATGGTTTTATGTGAGGAGGGCTGGAAGCCAGAACTGCCAAGGTCCTGGTTGCTGACTCACTAGGAATTTGGAAGTTTTTTAACTGCAGCTACAAATACATGGCAGGAGGCTATTGCTATGGAGCCAGGAACTGACCTTTGACAAGAAATGGATTTCCCAAAATCAGTTTCTTGTTCCACAACAGGGACTTTATCAGATTAGAGACAAGTGGGGACTAGTCCTACGATAGAGCTATTCTGGAAATATACAGAAACCACTAGTGCTATCTTCATGCATATTTGGAAATGCTTCTCATGAAAACTTATCAGATTATCTGAATAAATACTCTTCTACAAAGCGTTGCCTTCCTGATTGATGGCTAACTTTTTTTTTCCCTTTTAATTTGAGAAAATGTTTCACTGGAAAATTTCAACTAACAGTAATAGAAACTGTAAATTCATTTCACATATGCTACCTTGGTCACCAACTGGCATGGTAAATAAGCAACAATTTATAATATGAAGCAATCTGAAGCCATTCTCCAGCAGTTAACACATGGAAGGCATGACTATGTATGAACTGTCTGCAGGTTGTTATGTTGCACACTTTCCTTCTGAAACAATTACAAAAAATATTATTAGAGAGATGTAAAGAGATGTTGAATGTCTCAGAGAAGTATTTGGCATGGCCATTTTCACAGGGCTGTTTATACTAGGGTTTTGCCAGTTTCTTGTGTATGGTTTTTAAAAAATAATTAAATGGCATTCAACAAAAATTTTATCAGTAGTAATAAGCTTATTTCCCATGAGAGGATTCAACTTCAGCTCAACTGGACTTTTCCCACTTAGAGCAATCACCAAAGATATAAGCATGGCCTGTTCTGTCCTTCACTGGATCCACCTGAAGTGGAACATGCCCAGTTCAGCTAAAGCAGTGAGAATGGCAGAACAGCCATTTAGGAGTGAAAAGCAAAAGGTAATGGTTTAAATAGGCACAATCTCTGGGAAGTCTCCAGTGCCATGCATGGTTTGCAGAGGCAGGGCAGCAGCCATGAGCACCTCCTCTCTGGAGTGCCACTAGAGGAAGCTCAAGGTGGCTAAACTCAGATTTTGCTGCTTTCTCTCCCCACCCAATTTGGCAACCATGGAAGTAGTGGCTAACATGCCTCTCTGTGGCTCCACGAGGTGGGTATGGATATTTTGCTGCACTGACAGCAGCTACCTTCTCTGTCAGTCCTGCCAGCATGTTGGGTATCCTAATCTGGGCACAGGGTTAGGATGCCTCACTCCTGTTGTCTTCCAAAGGAAGAGGTTGTTCCCTCTCCTTCCCTCACACTTCTCCAAAGTCTTCTTCCCTAAGTGAGTTTGTATTTTTTCCAGAGACCTGGGGGATATTTCAATTGTGGTCCTGGTGACTTTGCAACTGTTCCTTCATCTCCCTGCTGAGATGAGACACGCTGAAACATTCACTGTGTAACAATGACTGAGACTAAGGGGTGGACTCAGTAGTTGAAAAGTTTAGGTAGCAGTTTGTCAATTATTCTTCTGTTTACTAACTTGTTTCTGACTGATTAACTGTTTTCTGTTTTTCAGACTGAATCCAGTCCCTTGCTATAACAGCTTAGCACGTCAGGTAATCCCTGTCCTGGCATTAACAAGCGCTGTTTGACAGCGTGTAAATCCTCCCACTGTTTCTCAGAAACCATCCCATAATCTCACTTCAGATTCTCAGAAGTATTCTCCTAATCTAAATTTCTTTTAGTCATTTACTTCATAATTTTTCTTACGTGTCACTTGCTGTCTATTCTCATAAATCACTTACATAGGGCAATCATGTCCCCTCTCCATCCTCATTTTGGCAAGACAGTGGGGGAACAAGCATTTCTTCAATTCTTGCTGTATGGTAAATCTGTTCCAAATTATCCTTTTTTTTCCTTCAGTTAGTTATACTTCCTCTTTTTATCCAAATAACCTGACCAGAACTGTCTGTTGTGTGACTCTATATGAGAGTCACGTATAGCACGATGAGTAATTCCTTATCTCAACAGTAAAAAAAAGTCTAGGCTTACATCAGTTTTTTTATAACTTCCTGTTCTTTCTCATCTTCTATCATTTCCCATTAATAAACTCTCAGGATCTAGCAATATTTTTTCTTAATAGATGTACATGGTTTGATACTTGCATGACTACAATTCTTCCATTTCTACTATTCCAGTAGCCACACAGGTCGGTTTCTTTCTGTCTGACATCTTTCTCCTCAGTTTATTGACATCATTTTCTTACTCGCTGCCAAACCAAAAGATCAATTTCCTGTCTTTTTGTGCCAGAGTCACTGATGAAAATATCAAGTAAAATTAGTACTAAAGCTGATCCTCAGAAAATGCATATGAAGTGTGTTTCCAGACAGGAAGCTCTTCCTATCTCATCCATTTTCATAGGCTTTTAACAGGATCTTTCGGACCTGACAACATTTTAGCAATTCCATCTTACTCTGTTTCAGTCAAAATTCTCCATGTGGCTCATTATATCATCTGCATTACTCAAGTTCAAAGAGATGAGAGCCTGAGCACTGCCTGTCTGCAGAATATAATTTCCATTACAAGAATAAAAGCAGACTTAGGTTGACTTTAGTCTATGTTAGGTAAATTCAAGGGTTATGGGTTATGGTATTCATGTTAGCTTCACATCTCTCTTTAGTTTTTCACTTGGAAATGTGTTCTACATCCCTAATGTACTACTGAGGTAGCTTAATTGTCTATACTTGGTGAATGCCTTTTTCTTCCTTCTTGTAAGCAATACTATGCTTGCTGATCTACAGCCAGTGTCACAGATTTTTTTCCCCAGAACATCTGATGGTCATGGCTGTCAGTTCTGTCATATTTGGAAACTTAGTCAGCTCAGCCTCCCCTAGCTGAGATTTTATCTCCTTAGATAAAATCTGCTCTAAACTTCCATTCTTTTAATACACTCTACCTTTAACCCCTGAGGTCAACCTTTGTCATTTGTGTTTTTAAGACAAGTATTGCTGCCATCATCATCATCAAAGTGAAAGAAATCTCATTTAGACAAATCTCAAAAGTGTCATTGGATCTATTGAAAACAAGTAGTCTCTGGCTGGAGAGAAAAAAAAAAATCAGTCCATAACATTGGTATATTAAGACTCAAAACAGTTGTTTTTGGAGATAAGAGACTTCTCAGCACCACAGACAAACTAGCACTCTGGTAACGGGGAAAAAGGAATGGGGATCAGCACCTCCCTGGTTCTGGGTGTCGCTACCTCAAGTCCAAAATCACCCAGCAGGAGCAAGCTCCTCAGGGCTCTCTTGACAAAGTGGGCAGACACCTCCAAAACTGTAATTGAACTGAAAATGAGGACATAGAATCAGAGAATCATTTAGGGTCATTTAGACCCCTCCATAGATGGTGAGTCCACCACTGCTTAGGGCAGCCTGTTCCCATGCTTGACCACCCTTCCAGCGAGGAAAGTTTTCCCTATAGCTAATTTATACCTCCCTTCAGGCAACTTGAGGCCATTTTCTCATTCTACTGCTTGTTTCTTGAGAGGAGATCGACCCCTACCCCCAGAGCATTGATCAAAGCATGAAACCAAACTTGTCCCAGTACTGAGCCCTGGGGAACCCCACTAGGGACTGGCTGCCAAGTGGATGTCACTCTATTCACCACCACTCTCTGGGCCTGGCCATGCAGACAGCTTTTCAGCCAGGAAGAGTGCACCTGTCCAAGCCATGAGCAGCCAGTTTCTCCAGAAGGCTGTGGGAAACAGTGTCAAAGGCTTCACTAAAGTCTAGGCAGACCAGATCCACAGTCTTTCCTTTAGCCACTGGCCATTGCCATACTATTATGCTATGAAGCAGCATTCAGATTTCATGCTGAACTGAAGGGAAATCCCAAGGAGCACTTGATTGTTTGTTAATTAGCAGTTTATTTAGACAGCTAAAAACTGGTTTCATGCAGCAGAAGTCACTGCATTTAACACATTTCATAAAAATGCTAGAATTCTTGCCTTTGCCAAAAGAAAAAAAAACTAAAATAAATCTTGTTCATTTAAAATCCTTTTCTTTTTTGGAAAGACTAGTCTCTGGGATGAACTCTAGTACCCTCAGCTGCTCCTTGTAGGACTTATGTTCCAGACCCTTCACCAGCTCTGGTGCCCTACTCTGGACTTGTGCCAGCACCTCAATGTCCTTCTTGCAGTGAGGGGCCCAGAACTGGACACAGCACTCGAGGTGTGGCAGCAGTGCTGGGTACAGGGGGACAATCACTGCCCCAGTCCTGCTGGCCATGGTATTGCTGACAGTGTTGCCCTGTTCAGCTCACCATAACTAACTTCTGAGACCAAGCTGCAAATGCAGCTTTTTCACCACTCCTAACTAAAAAAAATATTCAAACCCAACTTTTGCCCACCACTGTGTTGCACAAACAAGGATTAGTGTCTGTTTTACTGCAGTGATGCTGAGGATTTTTCCATTTAAAAATCTTTCTGCCAGAACTATCTCACTAGAGCCCCAAAATTCTACTTATCAACAATGAAAACCTGAAACAAAACAAATCATAGTTGGCTCTGAGCATTATTTCTTAACCAGGGCTGAAGGAACTCAAACATTATCAGCTAAGGTCTTCAAAAGCCATTAAAGAATTTTAAATATGGCTTGATATTTCCTTTTTTTTTGTTGGGGTTTTTTTCCCCTAGAATAAATGATATTTGTTTCTTGGTAGAACAAATAGTTTTCAGGAATATTATTATTTTCTTAAGTATGACTCTTATTTGTCTAATCTAATCTTTCTCCAATTAATTTTATTTTGCCTTTGCTACACGTATTTTTGAGAGAAGTTACAATAGCTGGGTAACTAGCATCTACCTTCACAGAAAAAGAAGAGAAACAGCCAGAAAGCCATTATTTCTATTAGAATACAACTACATCCTCTGGGTTAATGACTTATTCGTGGGGTGTATGCCTAGGGCCTGCAAAAATGGGGCTTGGCTCCAGATTTCCAGTACATAGGTATTAATTTAGGTTCACTGCCTGTTCCCTAATCTAAGTTGGTCTTGATTTACTTTTATACTGCTGTTGATTTCTGAAGACCTTGAATCATAATCTTAGTGTGTGTGCTTAGTTTACCTAAAGTGAGGTCAAATACAACTTAAACCACTGTTTTATTGTCATCTCATGTCTAATTGGCTTGCACACACTACTCATACAAGGAATTGCTTGGAAAAACATCCAACCAGTAGCTTAAAAAGCATAAGAAAGGAATTACTTCCACCTCACTGTACTGAAGGCACAGTGCTTTGCAGGTACCTTTCTGAATGAGAACCACTAACTCCCATAACCAGCAGTACAATACTGCTCTACAGCAGGAGGGGAAAGGACAGTCCCCGAAGTCTTTCTTAGAATGGCCCACATGAACTGTGCAATGGCAAGGCTTTGTTGTTTTAAAATACCATTTATCTGACCCTACAAGCAGGGAAAAAAAAAAAAAAAAAAAGATTTTTGAGTGTGCTATTTTAATGGAGTGGTGGTGGAGCTGCATGTTATCTAATCTTGAAAATGTCTTTTTTTCCTCTCTTACATAACTATCACATCCTGATGATAACACAGTGAAAAACTTGAAATTTGAGGGCTTTTTCCTTGTTTAGTTAAATATGCCAAAGGTGGAATAATACACCAAAAGCAAAGCTCACAGAATCAAGTGTAGTTCAAAGATATAAGACTGTCAACATTGGGTAATATCACAGTCTAACTAGGCCATAATTTCCAACAGGGATAAAAAATAATGTCTAGAGAATAAGGACAAGGTGAATATATAGTCTAGCTTTCTTGTAAATAATTTCTCAGATACCAGACATTCCTACAACTGGTGGGAGCAATACAAAATGTCAGGCTCCCTACCCATCTATTCATCCCTCCTACTTCAAATCCCTTGTTTTACTGTTTCAGTTTTGAAGATGATGGGAAAAACCTCAATTCTTCTGCTCCAAGAAGCTAATGCTGGCAAAGCCATGAGCATTTTGTGCCTTTCCACTGGAAATTATGTAAAACAGCTGATTGCATTGATTGCACTCATGATTGCTAGAATCACTAATGTATGAATTTTTAGCAGAAACACTAATGTATGAACTTCTATAGGAATCACTGGAAGTGGCAATGATGGAAACATGTTTTCATTTCTACTGTTTTAAATTGTTTCATGAGAGGACAGCCTTACTATCCTAATTCCAATCCCACAAGCCCTTGGGGTTTGTCCTGTTTTATTTTTCTTCTGTATTTCCATGAGTAATCTAATCTGAAATGCAAAATAAACCACTGCTCTCTTTAACAGTAGTTCTTTCAGAGTTTTGTCCAAATTGACTAAGTCAAATACTTTGTGAGGGGTCAACTCACTCTTGACATGTCCACACCAGAATCCATAATCCATTAAAACCATTCATGATAATTCAAAGCAATTCACAACTTTCCACCACAATTCAAGTTCACACTACAGGTATCTATTTTACTTTGATCCTTAGACTGTAATTTCCTAACTCACTCAATATTTTAATTAGTTACTGTAAGAGACCATCTTTCCTATACATGTTTAAAATATACCCGTGGTCCCCTCATGCTTCAATTACCAAAGCATATTTTTTCTTTGACTTTAGGAACTCAAAAGCCACTGTAGAGGCAAAAGATGGCAAAAGATGAAGCTCAGAGTAGTTGAGATCAGACAAAACACCTGGATGTAAATCCAGATGGGTCTGGTTATGCCACCTTTGCCTACAGCTCTCTTAACAACCTTTAGCATCAGCTTCCAGCCTGCCATACACGGAATACGGCTGAAGATAAATATAGTTTGCTCGCTTCGTAAGGCCGTATATTAATTTTCCTGATGTGCAAGCTTTCCTTGGAAGGTTTTAAAGGTACTGCTATATTTATCTGAAACGTCCGGATTTATGACAGCCTTCAAACGTTAAAAAAAAAAAAAAAAAGGCACCGCAACAATTATAAATACATAGCACTTATGCAATAGGCTTCAAGCTTCCATTAGAGGCTGGCATACAACTGGAAAGCCTAAGCATTTCCCCACTGTGAGTGACTACTTCAGGCGAAGCAGATCAGGTGCTTCCCCGCAGCGCCCGCCTCTCGCACACCGGCGGCGAGCGCGGCTCGCTGCCGGCCGGGCTGGCGGCACAGCGGGCGCGTCCGACCCGTGCCGCCGGGGCTGGGAACACTCGGCCAGAGAGGGGGCGAAACAAACCCTAAGGACAAAGAGCTTTCCCTCAAGCTTGT
>VZRH01004630.1:750268-787095 GCA_013397555.1 Urocynchramus pylzowi | reverse complement strand
CCCCGCTGCGCACCAGCGTCGTCCTCAACCGGCTGGCGGAGAAGTGGTTCCCGGGCGAGTGCGAGAGGGCGAGGGCCGGGACTCGGCTGGAGGAGCTGCTGACCCAGGGCCGCTTCCGAGAGGCGCTGGGCGCCGCCAACCAGGCTCTGCGAGCAGGTAAGGCTGAGGGGAGCGCTCCCTTCCTCCGCCCGCGCCGCCCGCCAGAGCCGCGCGGTCTCCGCCGCTGCCGCCCGTGTCCCGGCGGGACCGGGACGGGCTAGCAACCCGTGTCCCGGCAGGCTCGGGGAACTGAGGGTGTGGTGGAGTCGGTGGATGTGCCCTTATCCCCGAGTGCGGGACCGTCAGCGATCGACACGGGCCGGTGAAGAGCGTCCGAAGTTTTGCGGAGTTTGAAGGGATTCGAGGAACCTCTCCATTGGGAGAGCGGAGTGGAGGGGACGCGCGGCTGCCCGCCCTTGGTTGGGCGCCCAGCCTGGTAGCGGGGTACACCTGCGTGTGCTGACTCCAGAGCCGTGGGGGGAGCGTCCCGCAGGGGCTCCGCCGTGTCTCCCCCCGCACGCTTCTGTGGGACTTGTTTACAGAGGAGTCCGCGGGCTCTGCTTCGTTTTGTGTTGGCTAACCGCTGTGCGCGGGCAAAGAGAAATTCCGTTGGTGTATTTAACCTTGTTTCCTGAGAGAGAGACCTATTTTCAGTCTTAGTGTCACCAAGACAATTCCCAGCAGGCCGGGCCGAGTTGCATAAGCAGACAGGCACGGAGGGGGACAGGTTGTGTAATGGCAGTGACATCATAGGTGGGTGTGGTTGGAGTTTTATATAGTGTTGAAGAGGGTCCAAAGAGGGGAGGTAGAGGCACGATTTTAGGCTGTCCTGTATCCGTCGCAATGTAGGTGTCGGGCTGGTACCATGGGCTCTTGAGATACACTCAATTTTTCGAAGTTTACTCTTTGTAGAGAGAGTCAAATTTGTGTGATTGATACACCTAGAAGGATCCAGCGAGAGATTCCTTTGTTGTTTTAATTTGACTATGGATTTTAACACCTGGTGACATGGGAGGTTCTGTTATTAAGTATACCAGGATTTTTTCTGTTCAGTAATTCAGAAATTAATATTTTTTACAGATAAAGTGTATTACAAGTGTTTGTTGCAGTGGAAGAAAAAAAAAAAAAAACCAAAAGCTTGCATAAGTCTAATCCTTCCAATCTGTTCTGGGGAGATACATTAGGTCTAGTTCCAGAATAAACTGTTCTCAATGTAGGTGGGATTAAGGAAGATCGATGTTATATGCTTTTTGTCAACCTAATTTTAAGGGGTTCAGTTTTGGCTGTTGATTGTACTTTATTTGCCAGGGTGTTTCCGAAGTGTAGGTTACAGGATGGATTTTAAATCTTGAAACTGTAAGATGCAGACTTCTTCCTGAAGTACAGCTTTGACTCATACAGGTCACAAAGAAATCTCTGTAGTCTTCAGGGTAAAATTGATGAATTGAAGAACTACTGATCACATATGTTTACAGGGCTCCTGTTTCATGTTTCAAGACTGCTTTGAAAGAATAACAGAGTAAAATAAAAGTTTTTATTTTAATAAAATAATTACACACTTTTTGTTAATTTTTCTTTTATGGATTTAGGAATATTATTTAGATATTTATGGGGAGAGAATTTTGAGTCTTTTTTATATGAATCTACATTTTCCATTTTGGCTTCAAAATGGGTTTAAAATTTGAGTATACTTACCAGCTGTGATGCTTACTCAAAATTTTATTCAAGTTCAGTACATGTGCTAGAATTAATTAGAAGGTCAGTTTAAGGCCCATTGTACAGTTCTTTCCTGTGTCTCCAATCCTGAAAATTATCAACATTCCACATATTCTGGAAAAGATACTGAAAAACTTTGGGTGTCAGAGTGTAGACATACATTAAATGTGAATTTAGAACTGTGGATTCACAACTACAAATTGAAGATGATTCCAGGCCAATAGATAAATTAATAGCTGCTGGTATACTTTCCATCTTCCTTCAGACCTTGATTTTTGAAGACACTTAGAGATGGAAAAGATGTAGCATAAGAAATATATTAATGTTTAAAATTATTCATGTTTCGTTTCAGAGTTTCCTTACTACTGCTTCATCTGTTTCTTTTTAATTCACATAGTTAAAAAGTTGTGATAAACATAAATCTGATGTCCTAAATAAGGCATTGATCTGAACCTCTTCTCAAATGGCATCTTTTCATAACTTTCTTCTGTTTCTGAAACATTTGAAAAAGCCATATTTGCCATTGTGCAAAAGTGATTTTAAAAAACCATAAGGAATGTTAACATTCATATAGTTAGTATATTCCTTGCAGGAGTTGAAATGAAATAGTTTAGTTGAAGGAGATCTCTTGAATTAAAATACAAGTGCAGCTTGCCTTTAATCAGTGTCCTGAAACACACCACTGATGGGTTGAATTTGGTCTGAATCTCACTCATTCCTTCTGGAGTGGACATCAGGAGATCTGTTGAGCAATCAGTCTCCTGTTTAAGCAGAACAAATACTGTGATCAGAGCAGTTTGCTTAAGGTTTTGTGCAGCTGGATCATGAAAACCTACAGGCTGATGATTCCACAGCCTTTCTGGGCAACCTGCTCAAAGGTTAATTATCCTCATAGTGAAAAATCTTTTCCTTATTTCAAGTCTTAACTGACATTGTTTTGGTTTATAACAATTGTCTCTTTTTTTTTTTCACTGTGTACTTCAATAGAGTCTTCTAGGTAACCCAATTTTGGATTCTGAAAAGCTGTCATGCTCTCCCCATGCTTTCAGGAATTACTTTCTGCTAAGCAAGCCCAGTTCTTTTGACCCTTTTTAAGGGTTGTGTGTTAAGCTCTGATTATTAGGGTGGCCCTGTAGTACTGTGTTAATAAATACTGTGTCCCAAAGTATTTCTACGTAGTATTTTTGATGTGCATGTCTTCTGTTTTGAAGAATTTGCCGTATTAAAAACCATATAGAAAGCATGCAGAATGAGATCAGAGGGTAGTCTATTTATTGGTATGATTGTACTTACAGTAAGAGCAGAATGCTTTGGAAGTAATACAAAACTCAAGAATGCATATTGACTGTGTTCTTGTGTGTACACCTTTGTATACTTTCCTAGTAATGTAATAATAACTATTGATACATGCAGCTCTACACTGCAAATACTTAGTGCATTTTTTTGTTAAAATAATTTGTCTTTGGGATGCTAGAAGTGAGTGGTTTTTGTATTTACAATATATTTGGTCACTGAAACTGAAAGTTCAAGAACTAGTTATGTTTCTAGTTCTATCTTTGAGCCAAAGATTCAAAATTAGCTTGCATCCTGTCTTTAGCTGAAAAACATAAAAATATATGCTGAAACATTGCAAAATTGTTTTTTCATTGTAACAAAGCCTAGAAATAAAATTGTGGTTTAAAAATTGGATCTATAAATTTAGATAAAAACAGAGACTTGTTGAGGTTGGAAAAGACCTCTCAGATCATGAAGTCTAACTGCTAGACTCAGCAGTGCTGGACTATCTCTGGACCATGTCCCTAAGTGCCATATTTATATCTTTTAGATCCCGCCAGGGATGGTGTCTCCACGACTGTTGTGGGCAGTCTGTTCCCATGCTGGACAACCCTTTCAGTGAAAAAATATTCCCTGATACCTATACTAAACCTCCCTTGACACCATTTCCTCTCATTATGTTGCTTGTTACCTGGGAGAAGAGAGCCAACCCTATCTACAACCTCCTTTCAAGTAGTTGTAAAGAGTGATAATGTCCCACCTGAGACTTCTTTTCTCCAGGCTAAACTCAACCTTTTTTCATCAGCTTGTGCTCCAGAGCCTTCACCAGCTCCATTGCCCTTCCCTGGAGTCACTCCAGCACCTCAATGTCCTTGTTATAGTGAGGGGCGCAGAACTGGATTCAAGGTGTGTCCTCACCAGTGCTGAGCACAGGGGGACAATCACTGTCCTGATCCTGCTGGCCACACTAATCCTTATCCAGGACAGGGTGTCTTTGGCTTTCTTGGCCACCTGGGCACACACTGGCTCATGTTCAGCTGCTGTCAACCGGCATTCCCAGATCTTTAGCCACTGGGCAGCTTTTCAGCCACTTTTACCCCAGCCTGTAGCACTGCAGGGGATTGTTGTGACCAAAGTGCAGGACCAGGCACTTGGCCTTGCTGAACCTCATACCAATAACCTTGGCCCATTGATTGAGTCTGTCCAGATCCCCCTGCAGAGGCTTCTTGCCCTCCAGCAGGTCAACACTCCCACCCAACTTGTGTCATTTGTGAACTTTTGGTGCACTCAATCCCCCTGTCTAAATCGTGGATGAAGATATTGAAAGGACTGGCCCCAGTACTAAGCTTTGAGGAACACTGCTAGTAATCATCTGCCTTTGGTCTTCTGAATATTTAGACCCAGTTTGTCATATCTATTGATCATTCAATGACTATTTGTATGTTCAGCAGCAGAGGTGGGATCTCAGCTAAGCTCTTTGTTTTGTACTAGTTCAGTTGGAATCATGCTTTCCTCCTGGAAAAAAAAAAAGTGGGTAAAATGCTCACCCGCTGTAAACTTGAATTAACATTTTTATCTTTGAACTAGCCCTCATTTTCCCCCTAGGAAAAAAGGCTCAGAGTTCTCAGGTCATGTTCTGCACTTGAAGGTCTGAAACAGACAAGCTTCCTCTGATTCTGTGCAAATAGGCAGCTTATCAGAGAACAAAGACCTGCACTTACTGCTGCCTCTGGACAAAGGAGTTCGATTTGCTCCTAACTCTGTTGGACACCAAAGAGTCAAATACAATGGGGAAAACTATCTGAAGAGTTTAATCTGAGCTCTCACCTTGCTAGGCTATAGCAGTCACAAAACACAGCCACGGGAAATCAGGCTTCAGAGTTGTTCTGCTTGCAGAATTAGTGTTTTACTCAGACAAAGAGAGTTTCCCAGACTTCGGTTAAAACAACCATTTTCTCATGTCAAATGAGAAAATGAAACAAGCCGGCTTTGGCAATATTTGTGTTTGAGGGCGAACTGTCAACTCCAAAGAAAGACAAATCAGGAAGACGCTCTAGTTTCAGCTAAATTAATTCTTCTCTGATTTTCTTAACCCTTTATTTTACATTAAGATCTTTTGACATGTAGCAAATACAAAGCAGTGTGTTACAATCTATGGGAACATTGGCCAGTATGCTTTTTAAGTGTAGAACAGGCTAATGTTGGAAATTTATGAGAAGTTATACTAGGCATCTAGAATAAACTAAGAATATTAAATTGAAATTATAGCCTCCAATAAAGCCTTTTTTGAAACAAATTTAAGAACTATTTGATTTTAGTATTGTTTACAGTAGACCAACCTTTGTCTAGTTTATTTCATTCAATGAAAACCGGCTCTATTTTTAAAAACAGTTAAGACCAAAACAGTGTTCTGTCATTTTTTCCAAGCAGCAACTGCAGTTATGTTACAAAACTGTAGTTTTAGTGGCAAGGAGATTGGTGTCCTTCCCATTTAGAGGTAGCTGTAGTGAAAGTGCAAAATGCTGTATGTTGAACATGAGAACTTGTCCTTACTGAACACATTTTGCTTTTTTCCCTGCTCTAGAAGTTCCACTACTACAGCTCCTTACAGCAGGGCTGCCAGCTGGTGCTAAAGGCTTTCTGAAATTGATTATCTGTTTTTATCACATAGTGATAAGGCCTGGTGCTGGTACCTCCCAGACAGATGCCACTGTGAAAGTGGCATCTCCAGCCATAGTCAGAAGGGGTCGGGCACTATAAAAACGAATTGCAGTCTGCAGAAAAACTGGGGTATTTGAAAGCAAACTTTGTAATACTTAGGCTTTTAATACAAGTGTGGTGAATTCCCAGGTTTCTGTGGTTTTGATTGGGTATACTGTAAAGATAAAGTTTACTTAGTCCTCAATTTTTGGTGTCCCAGCAGTACTGAGCAGTGCTTTGTGAGCCTCTCTGTTCAATATTTGAAAATAAATTTTCTTGATGCTGCAAGATACATCAGAATCCAAAATTTGTTCCTTAGCTTACAAGACATGAACTGGGAATTACTGCCACTTTTGTTAGCCAAACACTAGGGAGTGAGTGAGAAGGTACTCCACTAATTTTGGAAGTACTGTACAAAAAATTGAAATTATGACATATCACTATGAAAACAAATTTAATTAAAAATGATGAAATTCTGATTTTTAAAAGATTTTACCTAATTTCTGTCTGCAGATTCCAGTGACTTGATGCTAAGAATTTACAGAGCTGAGTCATATGTTGGCCTCCAAGAATATAAAACAGCCATAGAAGATCTAAATTTTGTTATTTCCAAAATGCCAAATTGGCCAGAGGTAAGTTGGTATGAACTCGTATTTTTTCAATATTGTGTTTGTAAAATTAATAACTTCCAAATAATAATTGCATCGATTTAAAAACCTAAGCCAGCTGCTTTAAATGTTATCTCTTAAAACATGCAAAATGCTAAAAGTCATCTTTAAAATAGTTAACTCGTATGAGACAGGCTCCTGATGATTGTGGCAGGTTAGGGCTCGTTGACAAGTACACTGAGAGTTGGAGTAGTTCATGGTGATGTAACCTGTAACAGCTGGGGTTTGGGGCTTGTTTTGTTTAGTTGTTGATTTTTGTTAACAGAGGGACACTGTGCTGTTTTAGCTTGAAAAGTTTATCTTCAAAAAGCCCAAATAAACTCAATGGGAACTGAGCTTTGCAAGTAATACAGGCAGCTGGGGAGTCTGTGGTCTTCAGAATGCATGTTTTTGCACTGTCTAAACTCTGAACTCAGCAGGAGCAGCAAGATCTTGCCACACAGGGGAAGATAACTGCAGTTGTCTTGGTTTCTCCTGTGTTCAGCAATTCTGTGGCTACTGCAGATTCATAAAGCCTCCTGCTTTTCACCTCTCAGTGTTGACAGTACTGTCTACTTTTTACTGTATGTTTGGAAAGAAGCATCACTTCACTCAAGTGAGCTTGGTTTGATGGATGGATTCCTGTAACAATCCTTACCTCTGTAGGAAAATAAACTGTCTGTAAGAGGAGGACTTGCAAACTTCCCTTCTTCAGAATTCATGTTAAAGGAAGCTGCCCAAATCCATCAAAGATGATGCATGTCCTCATCTGACAGTCTTGTTGAGCAGATGTTACTGTTCATACTATCAGTCATTCTGTAGAAACTGCATTCTGGGGTTTGGTAGAGTCTTTTCTGGTTTTTTTGTTTTGTCTTGTCAGGGGTTTTTTATTTGTTTGTGTGTTTGTTTTTTAAGTTTAGTTTCTGGCCCATTATCCAAATTCCTATATACAAATAGATATTGTTTTAACTTTTTTTTGATACCTGTTGGCTTTATCTAACTTTTTCTATTACTGTCAGTGCAACTTGTAAAAGTTGAGATAAGCTCTTAGTTCCAATGTCATCTACTTTTGAGTAGGTTCAGCAAAATCCAGTAGTCTTTCCTCCCTGTTTTTTTTCTTTCAAGGAAAACAATATGCAGATTTTTTTTTTCCTAGCTGTCCAGTGTTCAAGCATAAAATATAGTTGGAAGAAGCAATTGATTCTGAGAGTGCATTGTTTTGTTTTCAGAATATAGGTTGAGATGTATGTAAGGGGTGAACAGTTGTGTGGATTGTTTTATTTGTATTCACCATTCTGAAGGCTGGAACCATAAGGCTTTTAATGAAAGAGGGGGCAGAAAAAAGTATTCTGTAAGCTGTTGTGTGAGGTTATGTAATAATTTGCATTTCCTGTCCCTCTTCTTCCTCTCCAAAGGCTCACAGAAGAGGGAAGTTAAGGGCTGACTGAATGCAGCACTAGTGAGGTTTTTAACCCTTTATATAAGACAAAACAAGTTAACTGGAAGAAGGCTCACACCAGCCTATCCCATGACTCTTTTCAAACACTGTAATGCATGTGAGTTAGACAAGGGATGTGGATCAAGCACACTGCACAGTTCAAATTTGTTAAAGCTGTATTTATTCTGTCATGGCAGGTTCTAATTCTAACATTGTTGCAATGCCTGTAAGATGAATACTACAGTTCCCCCTATTCTCTACAAATGTTTTTGTGGTATCTGTTTCTCAGGTCTATTTTCAGAAAGGAAAAGTTCTGCAAGACTCTGGCTTTGTAGGAGATGCCTTACAACTGTTTCTACAGTGCTTAGCCCTTGATGAGGACTTTCTTCCAGCCAAGCTAGAAGTAGAAAAGGTAATTTTATTTAGGATACTGGATTCCCATCTCTGACTTGTCTCCTTTATGAAACTCCAATTATGATAAACTTTGAGCATGTAAAATCTTCATTATATACAGAAAACGTTCAGTTGGCTGATTCCTTTTAAGACATTTTTTAAATCATACATTGAAGAGTTAGTCCCTATGTACATGTTTTACATACATCTTGAAAAGTACACGTGCACTTGAAGTTACTAAGTGAATGTGTAGAAAACTGGAAAGCAGGCAACATGTGAAATTTTCCAAGTTGAAACCCTCTGTGCCCAGAGCACAACAGTTTTTTCAGTGATAATAAAAATTTACTTTGAAAAGCTGCATAATACTGAATTGATAACATCTAACTCTGTTTGACATGTAGTAGAAAAGATTTCTAGATAAATTTCTTTTTTAGCAATGTAGGTTTCTGGTTTTTTTCAACTCTGCCTTCACAGTTACTGCTTGAATAAAGATCTGTTCATGAGAATAACTTCATGTAGATTACCTTCTTAGTATTTGATATATAAATTCATAACAAAGGTATGTCTGGATTCTTTTTCATTATTATTATTAACATTGAGCTGTTTTTTCTAGATACTGTGTGATGTTTTGTCACCAGAGAAGTTAGGTGAGAGTCTGAAGGAATCTGCTTGGAATTCACCCCATATTAGAAATAAACCTTTTATACTTGGTTCTGAGGTGACTGCATCTTACTGCAACTTACAGCTTTGTCCTCCACAGGTAATAAAAACTCTACAGTAACTTCTCTCTTTGACTGATGTGTATACATCAGATGTACTGGTACCCTGATTTGTCATACTTTCCAGAGTGAATACTGATTTTATTTAATTGGCTAAATTGAAGGAAAAGAAACATGGTTTGGGAGTAATTTATTTTCATTTGTAGTGTTAAAACTACTCATTTTACTTCACTAGAATGACTAATAAATACAGTATTAGAAGGTACTGAAGTTTGATATTAGGGACTTCAAAAAAAGAAAAATACAATTTTTCTATTTTTTTTAAGCAGATTAAATACAATTTTTGTTTTGTTTGAAGCGGGCGAAGATTTCTGAATTGTTAAGCAAATTTGAGTACTGTCTTGATTTAGAAATTTTTCTAGTTAACTAATAGGTACCCACTAACTGTGAGTATCAGTTTGGCTTATATATCTTTGCACAGTCATGTCTCACATACTTAGATTTGTGTTACTTTTAGAATACAGTTTGCTTCATCTTATTGTTACAGAGTTTAGGAGGATCACATGTACTGGAGCCTGTGAGTGGAGGCTTAAATCGTGCACAGTCTGCCCATGCTCTTAACTCAACAAAAGACCTTGCCAAGGAAGATGGCTTAAAGAGAGTGTCTTCTGAACCCCTTCTCTCTGGCCAGGGAAAAGGGGCTTTGTTAAAAAGAAAGCTTTCCTTTTCAGAACAGGATACAGTTGTATGTGAAGATGGAAGAAACAAACACAAAAAGCAAGGAGGTAAACAGTCACTTACTGTGAAATTTGAAATATTTACTGCCTTTTGGCTTTGTTTGAAGAAGTATCTTTTCCTGCTTTTCCTTAGAAAGTACAAAAAGGGACATGACACTGGCTTTTGGAACAATCCCAGGGGATTTGATTGATGTATCAGATTTTGAGTGCTCTCTCTGTATGAGGTAAGATTTTGTCTTTGATTTAATATTAGTTACAGATGCTTGGCTGTGCATATCTGTTACAAGTACAAACCAAGGTACTTGTAAGTTGTTATGAGCTCTGATATCAGTCAATAATTTGCAGCTTTTCGCCATCCCTGCACTGAAATGTGTATTTAAATGTCACTTGCTACAATGCTGTATACTGTAGGACTATTTTAATCAAGATGCCCTTTTAGTTAAACTTGGCAGTGTTAACTGGTCACCATCAAAGGACAGGATCTTTTGTGATTAAATGGTAGGGTTCTTCAGTCAGTAAAACTTATTTTGGGAAGGTTAATGCTTAGAAGTATAGCCTGGTAATGTGAACCTTGTATTTGTCTGGGAGACATAGATGCTTCAGAATGTTAGTTTGCTTCAATGTAGCTGATGTTGTATTTCATAACTCTTACTGAATAATCTTGATTTTCAGAATAAATACCATAAAACATATGGTGTGTACTAAACTATTCATAGTTATGTTATTAATATGTAACACTGCTGTTAAAACAACCCAGTTTCTCAAAGAATTGTGTAATTTTGTGTATTCTGAATCTCTATGTAGGGAGACCAAAATCTTTGTATATTGAGCTAAATATTTAGTTTTGGAACCTGGAGTTTTGGAATGTGTCCAGCTTCATCAGAAAACAAAACAGTGAGTGCTGAGTAAATGGAAACAAACTGCAGTATAGAGGAAAAAGTAGAATAAGGATACTTGGGACTAATTGTTTCTTTACTTTGTTATAGTATAACTAGTCTTGAAAATTCAAGAGATTAATCACTGACATTTTCAGAAAAACACAGACTGGCCATGGCATCTAACTTCTGATAATTTTGTTTCAGGCTATTCTTTGAGCCAGTAACAACCCCTTGTGGACATACTTTTTGCAAAGGTTGTTTGGAACGATGTTTAGATCATGCTCCACAGTGTCCTCTCTGTAAGGAGAGCTTGAAAGAGGTATTGTTTCTCAGTAAAGCTCACAAATACAAATACTGTATAATTTTGAAGGCTGTTTCACTTGAGCCCAACAACTTGGATTTGCTTGGGCTATGGATTACTGCTAGAATAGAAAAGGTCTCAGGGTTTTAGAGGTTTTATGTTTCTGTGACCATTTACTTCAGTGGTGTAATTCAATTCTGCACATTTGTAAACTTTGGTATCTATTCAGCTAAACCCGTCTGTGATTTCTATACACTTTTCTTATTGGTATTGCTGTATATCCTGGGAAATCAGTTCTGTCTCTGGTAAGCATAGAGATACAAACTAAGTTAGACATTCAAATTGTCAGACACTAAGAGCTTACACAGAGAATCTAATTTTCAAATATTAGAATCTCATTAGGTTTTAATTAATGAAACAAAAACTTCAGAGCTGTAAGTTTTCATAAGTTTTGTTATATTTCATAGATCATATTTTTATAAAAAAGCTGCATTTTCTCAAGCCTTTTGTTAAGATTCATGAAAAGATTTTTCTTTTAATTGTTTACAGTACCTTGCAAGCAGAAAATACAGCATCACAGAACTGCTGGAAGAATTAATAATGAAATATTTGTCTGATGAATTATTTGAGAGAAAAAGAATTCATGCTGAAGAAACTGCAGAACACTCCAAGTAAGCTTCCTGCCTTGAAAAACTGGAGAAATTAGTATGGAAATCCTTTTTAGAAATGTTTTATTATTTTTATAGTCATTAATTGTGGTATATTATGGGTGCAAGAAGAAGTATGAAGCTTGTCCAGGTCCCTCTGGATGACATCCCATCCTTCAGTTGTGTCATCCACACCACTCAGCTTGGGGTCATGAGCAAATTTGCTGAGGGTGCAGTGGATCCCTTTGTCTGTGTCCTTGATGAAGACATTAAACAGTGCTGGTCCCAGTATGGACCCCTGAGGGACACTGCTGGTCACTGGGACTCTGACCCATTGACCTGTACCCTATGGGTGCAACCATCCAACCATTTGTTATCCATCTAACAGCCCCCCAATCAAATTCATCTCTCCCCAATTTGGAGAGGACATTGAGGGGGGAACTCTTTACAGAATTCCAGATAAAATGACATCTCTAGCCCTTCCCTTGTAACTCCATCACACAAGGTCACTAGGTTGGTCAGCCCAGGTTGGATGAGGCTCTGAGTAACCTGATCTAGTGGAAGGTGTCCTTGCCCATGGCAGAGGGATTGGAACTAGATGATTTTTAAGGTTCCTTCCAACCTAGGCTATTCTATGATTCTATGAAACACCTTTCCCCTTCCATTCCTCTTTCTGCATGCACTGTCAGGGAGCTTTGGTTTTAGCTTTGCTGCTGTTAATGAAATTGTCTTCAGTTGACTGCAGAGTCTCAGAGACTTAAATTTCTTGCAAAGCAATTCATGATACACATTAATCTTACACAGATAGATGTTATAAAAAATTGTTGGGAATTTTGTAAACATGTTTATCTCACAGAGTGTTCTTCAAATACATAGAGCATCATGTATTGTAGATATGAATGTTGGAAAACTATTTAACACTATAGGTCATGCAACTTAATTTAACAGAATCTGTCCAGTAGAATTACTTTTTATAATCTGAAAGGCATTAAAATTAAATACCCAGTAATGTTTTCATGATAACTTGATTGTATCGACTATCAACTATACATACTTGATAAAAACACTTTGTTTTTCAGTTATGCCTGCTGAGGCATATTGCAAGGTGCAAATTATACACTGGGTTGCATCTTGTGATCTGGAGTCCCTCCTTGAAAATAATCTAAATGGTGACCTAGCTACTATGTAGTTACTTTTTACTTAGAGGAAAACTGTGTCTCTGAGGGCATAATTGCTTTTATAGCTCAAACTAAATTAAAAATGAAAAAGTAGCTGACACCCCCCACCCCAAAACAGAGGCCTTTGTTCACTAACTAGGTACTCACTACCTAGATAACAGTGAGTCTTACTGTCCAGTATGTATGCAAATCAGTACATAGGTATTCAGCCACTGTTACTGGTACGTGGGTTTATCATTCATGAAAGTTTCTACAATGTATTTTGACTTTGAAAAGAGTGCTTTATGACCTCAAAAATAGCAGACATACTGAAAAAAAATGTATTGTCTTGGCATAGCTTAGTGTTCAGATTTTGAAGGCGTATATTTCTTTTTATGTTCTCTTGAAGCTTGACCAAGAATGTTCCAATGTTTGTTTGCACTATGGCATATCCTACTGTGCCTTGTCCTCTACATGTATTTGAGCCAAGATACCGACTCATGATTCGCAGGAGCATGGAAACTGGAACTAAGCAGTTTGGGATGTGCATAAGTGATTCTCAAAATGGGTAGGTTTACATCCTAATTCTAAGCTTCCATCGCATTTGTCCTTTTATTTACAAAAAGTGTCTTTTCAGAAGTGTGTAATTGCATTACTGACAAGGTCTCTTTTTAGTTTTGCAGATTATGGTTGCATGCTGCAAATTAGGAACGTTCATTTTCTGCCTGATGGACGGTCTGTTGTTGATACAATTGGTGGAAAGAGATTTAGAGTTTTACGGAGAGGGATGAAAGATGGTTATTGCACTGCAGACATTGAATATTTGGAAGATGTTAAGGTATCAGAATGATGTCTAAATACTTAGTAGTATTAATATATCAAGATTTTTGCTTGATTTGTTCTTGAAAGCTCTCTTTCAAATTTGTAGGTCCCTAGAAGCTAGCTTAATTTTTTATTACTATAAAACAAGTAAGAAAACCATAGTTTTTGTTTCAACAATACTTTGAAGCTATAACTTTAAAAATATCAAAATACTTTTTACCATTCAGTCAATAGCAAAGTTACCAAGAAAAAAGAAATGTATCTAAATATAGTTGAAATAGAGTGTTTTTTGATTTTAGCTGAAACACCTTAATTGTTTCTTTATCACTAATCATATCTTCATAACTTTCCTCCTACAGGTTGCTGATGAAGAACTAAAGAAATTGAGGGAGCTTCACAATTTTGTTTACAATCAGGCCTGCAGTTGGTTCCAAAACTTAAGAAACAAATTTCGCACGCAAATTCTTCAGCATTTCGGACCAATGCCTGACAGGGAGGAAAATATACAGGTGAGACATCATTTAATATTCATTATTAGATGCTTATCTCTAAAAATAAAAGCCCTATCACCAGCTGCTAAGTACTAAAAAAAACCAACTCCCACTTTTTTCTCCAGCTTCAGAGACAATAAGGCTTGCAGCTTGTTTTTCTTACAATGAGCAACAAAAAGCAATTCTGTTGCTGGTCAGCAGATTCTCCAGGAAAGGATGATACACTGATGTGGAAATGAAACCAGTAAACTGAAAACACTTTAAGTTCCAGTAGCAGTTAAACTGTTAATTTGTGTAAAGCTGTTAGAATTCAAAGTGAAAATTTTATTTTCACTTTGCAGGCAGTTACCTTTGTCAAAGAGGCAATCACAAATAACACGTTCCTCCTTTCTGAGCTGATGCCATAAATTGCTGCAGCTGCTAGCATTTGACAAATGTTTCTTAAGAAACTAACTGCAGCAATCTATTTTGACAGTTATTATAAACAGTTAATGAAGGTGAGATCCTGAGGGAGTGGAGGCTGTAGAAAAGTAACATTGAAAAATATGTAAGATTTGGTTTTCAAAGCAGAGTTTGATGTGAATTGGGATCTCGGGGGAGCTTGTCCCTCAGCCATCTGCTCCGTACTTCTGTGAAACTGTATTAACCTGTCGCGGTCAGAGGAGATGGAGAGATGACACAACACTTGGAGGTTCATGCAGCAGAGAGAGCTGTAGTGGCATGCACAGCTCCTGTACAGGTTATTCAAAACTCTCCACGTTCAAACCTGATTGGCTCAGGTTTGGTTACCACCCAGCCCAGTGGACAATAACTGCCTGCTTACGCTGTCATCTGCCAGAGAGCTGGCACCCGCTCTCTGTGGTCAGATCCCTCCTCCTCTCAGTGCCCTCTCTGGGCTTACCAGGTTGAAGTCAGCAATCTGTGAGGCTCACAGTCCAGCTGTTGGCCAGCATAGTTCCCCCTTTCTGCTTTCACAATATAAAAGCCGTGTTCATTATCCTTCAGCAGGGCACTTTGCAGAAAGGACAGTAAACACGGTACAAGGACAATGAAATTCTTCACTAAACTTGACACGCTTCATCTTTCTAGCTATTGGTGTGCCTTATCAAAAGTTTTATGATCATGTCTAGGAGTTATCAAAGGCACAGTTCTACTGGGTGGCATGCCACAGGCTAATTACTTATAACTTACAACTTGAACATGACAAACAAACCAACTTAAAAACTGTCTGAGGTAACATTTAAAACCATCAGAGGTAGCATTTCCTTTTGGTGGTAATATCCTTAAAGTGTCCAACTCTTGAGGTCCCGGTGAAGTCACAGGTGAGTTGCCTTTCCAAAGGTTTTAGATTTTTATCTAGCTGGTGCAGAGGGTTGTTCTGGTCAGTGTTGTGTGGTGTCTGCTGTGGGGCTGTCAGGGAGGCACTGTTGGTTGCAGTCCCCAGCAGAGCGCAGAGCAGGTCGCACACCCCGAGCAGGTACCCATCCAGTGCCGGCATCTGGGAAATGCGTGCGTGCCCACGCCTCCAAGGGACAGGGCCTTCAGGGCTTTCTCATTTGTTAGTGATGAGTACCTAACTGGACATCATTAGAGGACTGTAATGATAAGAAATTATTTAAGATGACAGGGTTTTGGGAGTTTTGCAATATTGTTAGATGGTTTAAAGTGTACAGGGATTTGGCCACCCTATTCTGCGGGATCTCACCACATTGACCTGTCTGGGGGGACTGTAGATGCTGTAGAGGCCAGTGCATGAAGTCAGAAGGGATTTTTTAGAACAATTTAACAAAAATAGATTTAAAATAGCATACTAGGAAAGAGGAATAAGTGTGCAAAACCAGAATAATTAGCAGGGTAGCAATACTATGGGTATGTACCTGAAATTTAAAATAGGACAAATATGTGTCAGCTGTATGGTAACGGCAAGTAAGGAAATGTTATCCTGGAGTGTACCACTACCAGTAACAATTTTGCAAATCATTTGAGGTGCTTAATATTCTCTGCAGTGGTAGGACCTCTACTGAGGAGTATTAAGTCCAGTTCAAGGCCTGACATCTAATGGTTGCTGTTGGTAATTAAACTGCAGGAAAAAGGTACAGAGTTTTAGCTGCTTAGAAGAAACTAAATAAGTAGTCCTGCTCAGTCTAGAAGGTAATGAGAAAGGAGTGGAATTGGGAGGTAACAGAGAAGTCATCAAATAATGGTAATTATAATGAAAACATTAGGCTTCAAGAATATTCAAGCCTTAAGAAAAGCATGACAAGTATTAGATTTAATTTTTATCAGAGAGGTTTGTCATTGCGTGGCTGTCCTGTACTTAGCCATCTTTTCCCAAGGAATCTATGAGCTCCCTATGTTGTCTTAAAAATAATTGCTTTATAAAGCTTAATTTAAGTGTACTTTGTTTGACTTCTCAGTTAAAGAGAAGAGATCCTTTCAGCACTCTTCAAATCTCATAGATCTGGAATTCTCTAGTTAGTATTAAACTTTAAAGTAGTCTTGTTCGTTGATGACTTTGTCTTTTGATGTCTTCATGGTAGTCAACTATACGACATTGGTTATTGGTAACCAGCTTGTGTTTTATTTCTAGGCAATGCCCAATGGTCCTGCTTGGTGTTGGTGGCTTCTAGCTGTTCTCCCAGTGGACCCCAGATACCAGCTGTCAGTTCTCTCCATGATGTCTTTAAAAGACCGACTGATAAAAATCCAACATATACTCACCTATTTTTCTAGAGACCAGTCCAAGTGACTAACCGCCTGGGTCTTCCTGAAAAGTTACTCTGTTCTGGTTGTAGTAGCAGCTGGAATTTTTGCTGCCTTTGCACATCTAGCACTGGTTTGAGAAGTGTAATGGAACTGTTTTTTCTCTCCACCCTCCTGGCTTCCTGAACCCCCATGGTTCATTGGATGCACACTTTCTTCAACTATGAGAGAAGACCACTGACAATTGCACAAAGTCAATCCAGCTAGATACGTTTTTCACGTTATCTACGTTAAAATTTGCACTATGTAGAAAAGAACCTTTTGGAGACTTGATCATTTTAGGAGTTGACTTTTCTAAGCTATGGAAGTGCAGGACTTAAGGCTGACAGTCCAAGTTTACAACATTGAGGAGGTAATAAAGGTTTTGCAAATGTTTGCCTCAAACAACTGGTTTTTTGCTGTTTGCACAAATATTTGAAATATAGTATTGAATGTCACAGTTGGATATTACTACTCTTGTTTAACTAACTTGACCATGAATATGGCACAGATTTTTTTAAGTTATCTTGTAAATGTATGCATCACAAAACAGGTGACATGAACTGTATGCTGAACTGAGAGCCAACTTTAAGGAACAAATGCAAAAGAACAAAAAGGTACTTCTGTCTAAAAATACTTAAACTGTGAATATGGTTTACATACCTAGGCCTGTACATTTTAAAGAGGAAACTGAAATCTAAATGCTAGTACCAGTTACATTTCTACTGGGCTTTTCAGGCTGTTCTTCCAGAGCACACACGTAGTTTGTAGAGCTTAGAAGAAGAAATGTAAAGTGTGAGCGTGCGTGTGTCTATCGGGGATTGTGCATCCAGGATTCAAAAGCTTAAAGTTTTATTTGAACCTTTTAAGTTGGTGCAAATGTGAGTTCTATGCCTTATATAAATAGTAGAGCACACTGCAGTGGCGAGGTTAGCATCATGCTGCCAATAGGTACTTTTTGTAATTAAAGGTTTGCATATTTGTGAATATGTCTGATACTGGCTTTCTTGTATGTAAATCATTTGTAAAATATTTCTTAAATCTTGCTTTTGCTAATATATTTAATTTTCAATAAAAGCTAAAAATTTGTAATATTTTTAACTTTGTCAGAAACTTAAAATCACTTTCCTTTTCCATATGCCTCTATTCTGGGATCTTAAGTAAATCCAGAAGCTGCTGTTTAACCTACAATAAGGTTGTGAGTACTTCATGACATAACTGGTATGTTCATAATCTGTTTCTGATTATAGTACCTGTCTCAGACTGATTATTCATCAGACAAGTTTTTCCTCATGTCCTGCTTTTATTTCTATTTCATTTAAATCAGGTATGAACTTTGCATTTTTCAAAACTTAAAAGTTGTAGGAAACTGTCCTTGCAGAGCAGTGAGGCATTTCACTGACTTGCTAGTCAGATACTCTGGCCTTGTTCTCTTCTGGAGTTCAAGGCTGGAGATATTACAGGCAGCCTGAAATCTGCTGGATCATCTTCCAATATCAGTGTCTGTCTAGGGTAAATTTCCCCTTTAGGGTATGACTAAAGTCCTGGGTGAATATTTGGAAAGCTTTATTTGCATAATAAAAGAAGAAGGGAATCCTCTGGTTTTCCACTTCTGTATGCTATACCCTTAGAAATGTAATCTTTGTATCACCATAATCTTCTTAAGAATGCAGGTGACAGGATTTTTTTTTTCCTTGGCAGTGAAAAGTCCCTGTAGCCAGGCTTGAAATGCAGGTGACAGGATGTGGTAATTTTTTTTTTTTCATTCTCACCAAGCTCTTGAGTTTGAAATTCAGTATATGAGTCCTTTCAGTATTCCCTAATGTGCTGAAAGATGTGGCTTTTGAATGTCTTTACAAGCTCCCATGACTTCTTAATACAGTAAAAGTTCAGCTGTCAATTGGGTTGCACTGCCCTGTGCATGAAGGAGTTTTACTTCTGGAATTGTATAAACTATGTAAGGCAAAAATTTATTGAAGAAAAACAACAACAATATAAAAAGGAAATTTACTGGGTTTAACCAATGCTGCATTAAGGCTAATTATAAGTAACCACTCTTCAGTAACCATTCCACAGATGTGATGATTATAGGTGCTCTTGGGAATGATAAAAAATTGAGATTGGAGATGAAAGATTTTTAAGAGATTTCTCAAATGAGAGTTTTTTAAGTGGATCTTTTATGTACCAGATTGTGTCATTTTGTGCAGTTACAGTGGGGCAGAACAACAAACTCAATGTTTGCAAAGTCCTTTCAGTAAATAGGTTGGAGAGAGTACCATGCTGTACTTTGTATATTGTATTTTCTACTTTCTTACAGTTATTCTTTAAGTTTTCTTCCCCTCCCCTTCCCCATCACACAGCATGGGTTCTTTAGCTATCAAACAATAAAACAGCAGCTGGCTAAGGACAAAGTTTGATCACCTTATATTGTTATAGTAAGGTTCAAAATCAATGTAATTAAGCCTGAATGGAATGCAAGTGATCTAGACTTGGGGAAAAGGAGAAAGCTCACTTCCTGTGCAGGCAAGGTACAACACCATTAATGATTAGTCTTACCTGATGATGAGCAACAGTCAACAAAAGAGTCAACCTCTCAGTCTCCTTTGCTGGGCAGCACTCCTGGACCAGCCAACAAGAGCTGTCCTAAATTACTGTTGGGGCACCTTATTTATGAGATTGTGACTTCTTTGTTCAGTCATAAGATTGACAAGTTGATGTAGAAATGTTCGTTGTGTAAGCATGAGAACAAAATTCAATGTGTCTCAAAAGATTGGTGATCCATAAATAGCTATACAGTGTGTATGTATGTTAATATGAGAGAGCTCATAAACTTCATTGTGATGGGGTGGAGTCACCATACTCAGAAATACCTGCCTGGAAGTGATGTGTATTTTGGCAAGGACTTCTTCTGAGGTTTTTTTTTAATTATGGCCAGAGATCTCACTGAAATTCTTAATTTATGATTAATATTTACCTCCAGCCTTTTACCAAACATCATTTCTTGTAACAGCTTGCTGCCCTGGATGAGCACTGATGAACATTCGATTTAGAAACTTCCATTTTTTGGTATGAAATGGCAACTTCATATTTCTCCATCTAACTTGATTTTTAGTTTGGCAGTTGGCAAGTAGTTGTCACATTCATTTGAGCAAATTGTTTCTTTGTGGGCCTTTTACTGGTCCTAAGTTTCTTTAAGGACAATGTGCAAAGATGACTGTAAGATGTTGATGGGAGTGAAACTTGAAGTGATGTTAGAACATTAGTAGAAAGATGTTTGCTCTGAACCCCATGAAAGATGAGGCCAGATTCAAACATTGCTATATGCTTTACAAAACTTGGTCATCTTTTTGGTTTTTTAGGTGATCTAACCAATTTCTTGGAGCTCTGCATCAGTACATGTGGGGTGGGGTAAATATTTGCTAGATACTCAAATTGTGCTTTAGAGTCACTTGCATTAATGACAAATAGACAGTACAGTAGGGTAGAATGACCTGCACAGCTGAGTCCTGGGGAGCAGCATGAGGGAGCCCCACAGTACCAGGCTCTGCTCACCTGACATTGGGGCAGGGACAGTTCCCAGAGGGAGTGGTTGCCTTTGAGTACTCTCAGGAGCAGTAGCCAAACCTCATCTGCCAGGCCTGCACCTCCCTAAGGCTGAGATGTTGGATTTTCAGTACTGGCTTTGACTGTAAAGACCTGGCTATCTACAACTGGATTCATACTGGTTTCCACTTAGTAGATGAAATACCTTTTTAAGGAAGATAGTATCCATGGTATCACACTGCAATCTGTCCATCATCCTTTCATTTATGTGCTTTTCTACAATTAAAAATCCCAAAAAACCTAAAGCTGTAAAATGCTTAATCATAGGATTTAAGATATTCTAAGGCCTTTACCAAAACAAAACAAAATAGAGTCCATTGACCCTTGTTTTTTGTGAAGCTTTGCTTTCCTGTCTGCTCATGACTGCAACTGCTTTTACGAGCAAAGACAAGTAGCAGGATTTCACCATGGATTTAAAAAAAAATCCACTCATGACTGTAGAAGTGATGTAGTTAAATTTGAGTCAGAAATGCCTATGAGCATATGACAGGCTCTAGGACAAAATGTCTTGAGTGTTAGAGAGAAAGTAGTTGGTAAGGAAGTCTTCACAATTCCAGTTGAGGGGTTTGGTAAGTAAGTTGGAAGGATGTTCTATATTGGAAATAACTTTTAAAGCATCCTGCATACGAACCTGTACTAGCTGTGAAACTGGCCATTTAGTAGATGTCTAGTGTTAGAAAAGGGGAATGATGTAATGGGAAGCCAGAGGCTGTGCCATATTAAGACAAATACAATACTTTCCAATCCAAACAAGTTCTCTGGAGCTTGGCATCTTAATTATACTATCTGTGTTGGTTCCTTGTGCTCAAGAGCTTTCTACTGTCAGAATATTTTTATCAGCATAAGGAGCTATAAGGGGCAAGGTGGGCTACTAGCTTCTCCCTGATAGTGCTGTAAGGGGAGGGGCAATGTTTCTTTTTTTCTTGTTCCTTCTTTTTTCCCCTCTTGCATCAGCCCTCACTTGGTTCTGACTGAGGGCTCCCTGCGGGTGCCACAGCCCATCCTCTTTCCCCTGCCAGCATATCAGACCCATTCACCAGATGCTCCAGCTGCCTGCTGGATGAAATCTGGGGTCTGGGAAGCACCAAGTGAACGACAGCCCATTCTTTTCTGTGAAAAGCTCTGTCGCTGAAAAAGACTTGAACTTCATGCTTGACATTCACAAGCATCTGCTGAGCTTCTGGCAGCTTGTTTGCTGTACTATTTTTCTGTGAAGATATCCTCCTACTGGTGATGACATCTGTCATCAGGAGGGGAGAGAGAGAGAAAAGCTGTTAGAGTTCATTCTTTTACCAACTTCTGTGCAAATGCATCTTCATTCCTTCCTAAAGAAGTTTTGAATTTTACCTCCCACAGGGAACAACAAGTCTGCTTAAGATCACCTTTGCACTCAGGGAGTACCCTTCAGGAAGTAAATCCTGTCCCACAGAAAGCTCCCCAGTGTAGCTGAACCGACATTTCCTAGTCATCACACAGAAGAAAGATAACAGGAGCTGTCTGAGGCCTGCTGTGGGACTCCCAAGGCAGAAACCCAAAGCTCTAGATGCAAGCTCACTTAAGGAAACAAACAGAGACCGTGTGGGGGAAAAGGAGAGGTCGTGATCTTCCTTCCCACAGATCTCTGCACGCCTGCGGTGCTTAAAGCACTCTTCTAAGAATTGAGGGAAAGGTTATGTTTTGTCCTTTCCTCCCACAGCAAGGGGATCAGATAACCAGGGTGGCTGTTCTAACATGTAGAGTGCATGTTAGGTTTGAGTGGATAGATGTGCTTTGAGGTCCCAACTGGAACACTAACTTTGTGTATCCTGATAAGGATGGTTAGTTAAGAGGCTGTTTTGCCCTGTTAAGATCTAAAATGCTTCTGCAAAAGTGCAAGAGGAGATGCTTAAGTGGCTTTAGGTCCCTCTCACCCAGGTAGCCATTGCACAGCAACAGTGAGGAGCTTTGAATGCTCACATCTAGATCACAAGTGGAACAGGGATCTGGGAACTGGGATTGCAATACAATTCTAGAGGCTTTTCAGCTCTGCAGGAAATTCCGAGTTTGTGCTGGGATTTTTTTTGTTGTTGTTTTTGTTGGGTTTTTTTAATTAGTCCTCGATGAAACTTTTATAACTTTCTCCTCTAGTACATACTTTGAAACAAATCTTGAGTGTTCCAATAGTTACACTTTATTTTTGCCTGTTCACAAAAAAGCAATCATTTTCATGGGTAAGCTTTTGGAAGTTTTGAACAAGAAGTGTCATCTGAAAATGCACAGGCCATGCCAACGGCAACACAATCCAAATACAGTGCAACTGGCACCTCTGATTTTAAAACATGGCTCAGAATTTCCACCACTATTTCACAATTAAGTTGCAGTGCTAAAGAAATCACTGAGGCTGTTCCTCCAGTGGAGGAACAATCATGATTTTTCTTTTGGTATGAATTCCTTTAAAACAGGGACTGCCTTAATGCCATCCCCAAGAAGTCTAAAGCACATTCTCTCCTAGGCCTTCAATTGACTTTTACAGCTCCCCACAGGCAGCAGATGTTGAAAACATACCTTCAGTGTTCTGGATAGATGCTTTAACCTTTGAGCTGTGGATGGAGAACAAGGCTGTGGGAGCCATGAGTGATTTTTCCCTCACTTTTACAAAATGGGAGTTCTTTGGGTGTGGCTTTTTTTGTGGAAATGAAATGATGTTAACAAGTCTGAGCATTAGCTGCCACTCACCTGTACCTGAAGCAGTGCAGGATGTAAAAGAAATTCTGCCATCAGCACTTCCCTCTGCTAAGTCCAAACAGTTCTTTGCTGATATCTTTAAAGAACATTAACTGTTAGCAGTTACCTGCTTAACTAGGACATGATCTAATTCAGGGTCCTAGGTTCCACAGCAGGTGCTTAAAAGACCTTCATTACAGGTATTTCAACTCAATTTACCAAATACAAATAAACTTCATTAACTGCTCTCTGTAATAGTTTCTGTGAAAATAAAAGCACTTTTTTATTCAGGAATTTGTTAGGATTGTTTTTAAAATTGGATCGAAAAAGCACAAGTGCTACAAGAACAATTTCTGACTGGAGCAATTTTCAGCTTATTGCATCAATGTAATAGTTGGAATGCTGAATCTAAGGGGAGCATTTTCATTCCACAGCAAAAGCTTTGTGAAGAAGTTTCAGCTAAACTAATTAGCTGGCCTTAAGGGCAGCTACAGAAAATCCTTGCAGATATGACAGACTGGGCAGGTTTTGTCTGCTGATCACAGCAGCACACTGTTAATGTCAGCTGCTGTGTCCTGGTGCTTCTTTGTAAGGCAACTGCTCAAGCAAGGATTTGTAACTAGAAAGTTCAGTACAGACTGCACAAAACCCCCCCAAACAACCCACCCCATCCAAAAGCTGAAGAATGACCATCTCTATGGCAACTGAAGCACTCAGCATGCTCATGCCTCATGTAAATTGGCACAATTTTACAAATGAAGTTAGTATAATCCAGGTTAAAGTAATGTAAAGTATCCAGTAAAAGTATCCAGAGACCAAACAGAGTATTTCAGGTGTTAGGACTGAAATCATCACCTATTACTAATTGTTATTGCATAGGGGAAGACTACAGACAGCACAGCACTGTGGGCTGAAGAGACACCAGTGGCTGGCTGTAGTTGTGTGTCCCAGCATGGTGCTGGGGTGGTCAGGTGGCTAGTGAGCCTGTCAGGTTGATTACCCAACAGAGCCAACACCCAGTGTAGTGCTGGGTAGGGCCAATAGGAAATTACACCTTCACCTATTGTGTAACTTCACCCTCAGGTGGTGTATTGTTATGCAGACTGCTGCCTCCAGGAGGAAGAAATGCTGCTTCGATCTCCTTTACAGCTGTTGGCTCTGGTGCTTGTCTGATTACAAGATAAGATGATCCAATTCACTCTCCCAAGCCAACAAAAGAGCACGGACTCATCTTCACCATTAATTCTCTGGCTAGTTGAAGTTAACATCAGTGTCTTGTCAGGAAAGCTGTTGGCATGCTTTCAGATGTGCCTCGGCAAGTATGCAGGCAAGTACTAACTTGGTAAATAGTTTGCTTGCTAAAAAAATCCCACAGTCCTGAGGATATTTACTTGAAAGTCACTGCTTCCACAAATACAGCATTGACTCAGTCATCTAGGTTGGAAGAGACCCTTAAGATCATCCACCCAGCACTATGACTGCAACCCCTAAACCATTAAACCTCATCACCCAGTACCAGGTCCAGACACCTTTGGACCACCTCCAGGTAAGGTGACTCCACAACCCCAGGCAACCTATTCCAATGCCTGACAACACTAGGAGTGAACAAGAAATGCTGATATCTAATCTGAGTCTCCCCTGTCTGAGCTTTGGGCCATCTCCTCTTGTCTTCTCACTGCAGGCACAGCAGGAGGGAATGAAGCCCTCCCGAGCAGAGCCGCCTTTCAGGGAGCTGTGGAGGGCAGTGAGGTCCCTCTGAGCTGTTCCTCACAGGACATGTTTTCTGGAGCCTTCAGGAGCCTCGTTGCCCCTCCCTGGACATGTGCCAGTATCTCCATGTCCTTTTTAAAGTGTGGGCCCAGAACTGGACATGGCAGACAAGCTGCAGCTGCACCAGTGCAGGAGGATCACCACTCCCCCAGGCTCACTGGTTACACTAANGTTGATTACCCAACAGAGCCAACACCCAGTGTAGTGCTGGGTAGGGCCAATAGGAAATTACACCTTCACCTATTGTGTAACTTCACCCTCAGGTGGTGTATTGTTATGCAGACTGCTGCCTCCAGGAGGAAGAAATGCTGCTTCGATCTCCTTTACAGCTGTTGGCTCTGGTGCTTGTCTGATTACAAGATAAGATGATCCAATTCACTCTCCCAAGCCAACAAAAGAGCACGGACTCATCTTCACCATTAATTCTCTGGCTAGTTGAAGTTAACATCAGTGTCTTGTCAGGAAAGCTGTTGGCATGCTTTCAGATGTGCCTCGGCAAGTATGCAGGCAAGTACTAACTTGGTAAATAGTTTGCTTGCTAAAAAAATCCCACAGTCCTGAGGATATTTACTTGAAAGTCACTGCTTCCACAAATACAGCATTGACTCAGTCATCTAGGTTGGAAGAGACCCTTAAGATCATCCACCCAGCACTATGACTGCAACCCCTAAACCATTAAACCTCATCACCCAGTACCAGGTCCAGACACCTTTGGACCACCTCCAGGTAAGGTGACTCCACAACCCCAGGCAACCTATTCCAATGCCTGACAACACTAGGAGTGAACAAGAAATGCTGATATCTAATCTGAGTCTCCCCTGTCTGAGCTTTGGGCCATCTCCTCTTGTCTTCTCACTGCAGGCACAGCAGGAGGGAATGAAGCCCTCCCGAGCAGAGCCGCCTTTCAGGGAGCTGTGGAGGGCAGTGAGGTCCCTCTGAGCTGTTCCTCACAGGACATGTTTTCTGGAGCCTTCAGGAGCCTCGTTGCCCCTCCCTGGACATGTGCCAGTATCTCCATGTCCTTTTTAAAGTGTGGGCCCAGAACTGGACATGGCAGACAAGCTGCAGCTGCACCAGTGCAGGAGGATCACCACTCCCCCAGGCTCGCTGGTTACACTAATGCTGACACAGGCCAGGGTGCCACTGGCCTTCCTGGCCCCCTGGGCACAGCTGGCTCATGGTCAGCTGCTGTTGACCAGCACCCCCAGTCCTTTTCTGACAGCTCTCTACACTCCACCCCCAGCCTGTAGTGCTGCCCGGGGTTAGTGTGGCCAAAGTACAGGACCCAGCACTTGGTCCTGCTGAACCTCATACCACTGGCCCTAGCCCACCAACCCAGCCCCCTCTGCACAGCCCTCCTACCCTCCAGCAGATCAACATGTCAACCCAACTTGATGTTATTTGCAAATTTGCTAATAATAGACTAAATGTCCTCATCCAGATCATGCCACAAAGGAGTTTCAGCCTCTTTGTTCTTCAGTAATCCTCACTATTATTGATACTTCATTTAGAGATTCATTAGAAAAGCAATGCTTAAGAAAAGAGTTATAGTTCTTTTACTTTAGGACAAGCTTTGACCAGTTTTAAAACCTTGCATTCAAGGGAACACTGCTTAGAGCTCTTCTACACAGATACACATAAGATGTGGTCAGTGCCTGTGAAGAATGGCAGCAGCAACATTTAATCCAGTTACCCACACTACAGGGCAAGCCTACCACACCATCAGAGGAGTACTTCATGAACAAGGCAACACTCCTGAGGCAATCAAGTAGCAGAGTATCTTTCAGAAGGCTGTCACCTAATAGTGTCCCATCAGGTTTTAGTGCATAAGCTTCTTACAAGATTATTACCTAATATCCTGAAGTTATGTACCACAGCTGATAGCTGCTTTTGAGTGTACTCATTCAATAAATCTCCACGAAGCAGATTTGCATTCAATAGTTTATTTATAATTGTAAAAGCATAGGTGTTACATACTTTGAGTAATTGCATATTTGTTAGAATCTTACCTACTCAGAAGACTGGTGTGTGCAAAGACAAGAAAGTCATGCTTAGATTTCCCCCCAGAAGTTTGTTGCTTTAGTATTTGTTCCCCTGTTCAGTAAAATTTCCACAGAAACAGAGTAAGGAAACATAGACACAGAATAGCTGTAGTTATTGTATGAAGACAGTCCAACATCATCACATAGCCCCTGTAGAACTACTGAAGGTAGATGTGCCTAGTATTTAAAAGGACAAAGCCTGGACTAGGCAAGAGTTAGAGCAAACAGGCAACAAGCCAAGCTATAGGTCACTCAAGCCATTTGTATTTATGGCTTGTTATGAACAAGCAAATTGGTGTCAACTCCATCATTCCAAAAGATATCAATAGAGTAAACATACACACACATTTTTTTAAAAGATACATGTATGTATATGCATTTTTAAAATAAGGCATGTATTTATTTCAGGCTCTTACAACATTTTTCCACACTCTTTTCCTATTTATACAGCATATGTTGCCATTTATTGCTAAAGAAAGCATACCATCATTGCAAGCAGAACAGCATCAACACTGGCTTTTCTCAGCAGTCCAGTTCAGTTAATAGGGTTCAAGACATACATGAATACTATGGAAGAATGTTACTGTTACAGAAATGCAGAAGACTCGTTGAATTCTATTTAGATTGCACCAAGTCATTCTCTTGACTTAGTCTGTAGTTAACAGTATAGACTAAAAAGCAGAACAGCACCATTCTGGAGCAACAGAAAGAGTACCTAGGAGTACCTCAAATACTACTTCCCCTTCTCTACTTAGTTGTTATATTTAAAAAAATACACAAGGGAAGGATAACGACACAACAAACTTCCTATTCTGCTCTAACAATGCCTTCTTCTGCAAGAAATGATGCAGGACTTTTCAGCTCATCCAGGGGTAAATCCTAATATGAATGCATATGCACACACATTGTGTAACCAGTAACAGTTACTTGTTAGTATGACTTACAAGGAGCACTCTCTAAGCTTTTTGTCAGCCTGCTTCAGGGAGATCCAGGTGTTCAACATGTTTGATCGCAGTTTGGCCCACACTAGATGGTTGTTTAACCCAAATATCTGGGCAGCAAACTGGGCAGCTCCTTCAGGTGACAGAGTAGTAGGACAGCTAAGACCTGCAGAGAAGAGAATGCCACTTACTAAAGCATAGTTTACAGTCAAACAAAACACTTTATCTGAGGAACAACTTTAGACAAGGCTCGTTTCAGCCTCCAGGAGCCACGTGATCCAGTTTTAAAGCCAAAGTGTCACGTGTTTTAATATGACTGCTTTGTGGCACGTCACACCAAAAGCCATCATGCAAATGACTCCCTGATACAGAGGTACTAGACTTCTGGGCCTCCACCCAAGTTACTAACAAAGTTAAAAATCACATAGCTAAAAATGTACTGAATTAGTAGTTAAGAGTTGAGGTTTACCTACACTGATTGTTGAGAAATATACTATTTGATCTTTGATCATAAGGAAAATGCATCAAAATTCAATTACTTAAATTCCCATTCATATTATTTTCAATTTCAAAATAAAATGTTTAGCAAGGATAAGCCAAGCCTTACTTTTTTTAAGGATCATTCCTATGTAATCTTTGCTCTGTCTGTTGGGCTTTTTGCCATTAAGAAGTCAAAGCCTGCATATGACATATTTCCACAGACTTTGCTTGGTACTGATCCAGCTGCTTTTCCAATGCTTTGCCCTGTGTGTGTACAGTAGAACAACAACAACAAAAAACCAGAGCTAGAGCAGAACAAGAATAAGTTGAAGATCATCTTACCACTGGGTAGCCTGAGAGAGGACCACACATCCTGAGTACCCCAGTCAGCTGAGAGGGGAGGGCAGTTGACAACTGGATAAGCAGTGTTACCAGACATTACTGGCCCCAAACCATTGCTTCTGCCAGCTACTGCAACAAACACTGTTGGGATTCCATCTCCTGTGGGGAGGAAGACATTCAGAGACAAGCAATCCACCTTGTTCTCTACCACTTGCTTTCATGGGAGCTTTGTCCAAGTCCTCAACTGTGTTTGCAGTTACCTTTTCAACTCCATTGCATGGCACTAATATTCTATGTCCAACTTCCTCCTTTACAGAAGTATCTTCTAAGAAATCTTACATCCTTAAATCCCAGCTATGTTTACCACACACAGCTGAAATTAGCATTTCTTACTCTGCCTCTGAGAGGAAGTCTCTATAAGAAGAAAAGGTGCTGCTTAGCTTCATAGAGAACACAGCCATTGAACCTCTGGCATCTGTAAGTGTTCTCTCCTTAAATCTGAAACATTTCACCTCAAAGTGAGTGTTTTAACTATGGTTACCATATTTGTAGTTTCACCAAGTAGAATGGTATGCATAGAATGTGTATACTCCCACAGAAATAAATAATTCCTGTATCTCCTCTGCTAGGCTATAAACACTTTTGAAGAGATGTTAAGTCTTCTTGACAAAGAGAGTAATTTAAAGCAAGCATCTTTTTCTCATGGCATCTAAAGTAATAAGCAAGAATGTTTTCATCAAACAGAAAAAATGTGGTGGGAGCAACATCTGCCTAATATAACACATGAAAATATTCAGTCAGCTAGAGAAAATGTTGTCCTGCCTTGTTTCAGAAATGCTGGCATCACCAGCAAGGTACTACAATAGATCTATTAACATGATCAGGGCTTGGGCAAAGCAGTTCTGATACTGGGATAAAAGCAGAGCTTAGACTTTGAGTAATGGAAGGTGTGGCAGCACAGTAGGACAATACAATACTCCAAAATTACTTAAAGCAGTCATGCTACTAGCAAGTGTGAAACACAATTGTAACACAGCTTGGTGTTCTGTTTAACAAAAAATGGAAAAACCCCACATCAATCTTTTAAGTTGCCAAGTCATTCTGAAACACGATGCTGCGTCAATCCAAATCAGTATTTCTTGGCATTTACCTTCATATTCTGCTTTGATCCTCAGGGTTTCATCTGGCCCTTTGTGAGCAGAAGTCACTCTTAATTCACAAGGAATTCCAAAGGTTGCACATGCCTTTTTTATTTTTTCACAGTGACTGAGGTCAGAAGAAGATCCCATTAACACCACAACTCTACCTTGGCTCTTTGTTTTTAGAAGCAACTAGAGAAAAGAGTGGAGAGAGAGAGGAGAAATAAAAGCAGTCAACAGGATTGAAGGCACACAGTTATCAAAGGCTAGATGTATTGTTCATAAAAACAGGTACCTCCACTCTTTCTGAAACCCATTCAAAGTTTCTCTTAACCATTTGCAGTGCTTCAGGAGTCACTTCTTTCAGGTCCCGATAGGACTAGAAAAAGGAAAATAAAAGCATTGAAGTGTTGTGGTTTAACCCCAGCCAGCAGCCAAGCCCCACACAGCCTCTCACTCCCCCACCAGAGATCAGGGAGAGAATCTGAAAGGTGGAATTGAGAAAACTCAGGGGTTGCAATAAAGAAGACATTTTAACAGGCAAAGCAAAAGCTGCACACACAAGCAAAACAAAAGAAGGAATCCATTCAATCATCCAATCCCATGGGCAGGCAGGTGTTCAGCCCTCTCCAGGAGAGGGGGGCCCATCACACATAACCAGGAAAAACAAAACCCCATCAACTCCAAACGTCTCCCCATGACCAGTTCCTCCTTCCCCCACATGATGACAAGGTCTCACATGGTCTGGAATGTCTCTTTGGTCAGTTGGGGTCACCTGTCCCAGCTGTGTCTCCTCCCAACCTCCCACAACCCCCAACTTCCTCGCCAGTGTGGAAGTACCAAAAGCAGAAAAGGCCTTGGGGTCTGTGTAAGCCCTGCTCAGCAATAACAAAAACATCTTTTTATTATCAACCTTGTGTCAGCACAAATCCAAAACACAGCCCCATATTAGCCACTGTCAGGAAAAATAACCCTATCCCAGTCAAAACAGCAGATGAAGTTAATGTGGTTTGGGTACACAAAAGACTAATTTTGCTACCATAATTGGTAAGAATTATTATTATACCTCAAATGAAATATTTGCACAGTTTCTAGCAATTCCAGGCATAAACAGCCTTCTACATTGCAATTTATGCCCATTTACAACACAGAAGACTTTCAGCCACGGGGGTATTAACGTTTTGGAAGCTTTCCACAGGGAAAGTATAAGGAAAAACATACAACTTCTTTAAAATTGCATTTGTAATGACATGACTGCCTGCAGTAGCACTGTACCAACCCAGGTTCTACATGATATCATCATGTACCTTATTTTGGGGCACTGTCAGAGCAATTCACTCAAGCATGCTACTACATAATTCAGGTCAAGTAAACAACAGAGCAGTTTTTCTTCCCAATTTAAAACTAATACCCTTCCTCCCAGGTACACTTTGAAATCTTCCCCTGTGGCCTACAACACTTTCTCTCACAGGGTCTCTGTCACTACTCTCAACATCCATGACAAACTGCTGGCAGCAGCATTCCAAACCAGTTCCTTCATAACTAGTCATCTGGTAATTCAGAGATATTTGTGGAGTATAAATGCTGCAAGTTTAAATATAGGACAAGTTCTGTTTCAAACTTGTTTGCAGACCTCATATGTGGGCACAGTCTATTAGCAACACTTTTGGAGGTAACATTATTGAATTCATGGTTAACCAAATAAATAACAAAGAAAAGCATCCTCACTGCAGTTCCCTCTTAAGTATCACCAGATCTCTACTAGTAGAGGTAATAATAATTATTCTCTGAATAAACTGAGAAACTTGGAGGCAGACCTGGGAACCAAAGCTTCTATTCTTCCCACCAATATGTTATAAACTATTTTATTATCTGTGCAAGTCAGAAATCCTTATCATTCCTAGAAACCCCACACTTCATTATGATAGCTCCAGTCAATAGTGCTGTTGAGTATTCCAGCTGAAGATATACAGACAGAGGATTTTTTTCCTACCATAAATCAGATAAACTGTTTAACGAGAACAGGTTTGGACACGAGGGACCACACAAACTGCTCTGTAACAAGCTAAGACCATCTAGAAAAAGCCACTTAAAGCAGAGGGTTAGCTGTAGGCTTTGCTGTCTTCATTCTTCTCCCCTGCTCACTTAGAAGGCAAAGATTAAAGCACCACCTGTTTGTCCTTTTGCTGGCTTCTGTCTCCTGCTGGCCACAGTCTCCATGAATCATTGTCAATAACATCAGCAAGAACAATTTCTTTTGTCAGCACATTAACACCAAATTCAATCTAAAAAGACAGCAAGAATCCTATTTTAGTAATTTTACAGTGTTATTTTTCCTGTCAAAATGAGGATCATGAGAAATTAGATGGTTATACCTTCAGGTCTACAAGAGTGCAGTTTTGGGGCTGCCATGCTTTTTCCAGGATCTCAAAAATGGCTTGAGTAGAACGAGACATGATATCCACTTCAGTCTGGCCAATAGTAAGTCCAGCAAAACAGAATTTTGCTTCAATTATTTGCTCTTCAGACCACTGTGGATCATTATTAGCATCATCCTGTTAAGAAAACCAGAACAAATACATGATGTAATTTAAGCTTGCTGTAAGAGGAAAATCACCATTAAAAGATACACGGTTTTGTGTGGTTTTTTTTTCCAAGTAACAAATACAGGCTTCAAACTAGTATTTTATGATTAGCATTAAAAAAATTTAAGTAACATTGAAAACACTTGCTGTAAGACCTAACTATCTTTAAGAGTAAGAGGGTACACCACAAACACTCTAGACTACAGTTCACCAGATACATCTTTCAGCACACAATCCCAAAGGAGTTTAGAATCCTAAATGACTAGCTAGCTACTTACCTTCACCATGCAAGTTTATTTTAAATATTTATTTATAAAATAAACACCATACTATTTATTTTAAATTCTTCAAATATATCAACATATCTGTTTCAACTGATGCATTAAGCCTATGCCTAAAAAGCCCTTATACCTACATTTTTCTAATTTTCAGCACAGCTTGGCTTGTAATTCTTTGATTGCACTGTAAGCCACTACTATATGGACTTGGGACAAAACAGCTTTTGGACAAGAATGCAAGAAAACATTGCAAATGCAAGAACACATTGCAAGAAAACAATGCAAAACTACTGATAGTGAGAGGACTGGTCAGCCACTAGCACTACCTGCTTTATTTGTCAGCATTTTAAAGGAAATAAACTTAAGCAGAGCTAGAATTCTGTATTAACATCACAGGAAAGGAAACTGACCTTGTAAAACATTTCAATTTTGGGTGGGTAAAACTTATATCCTTCTTTGACACCAGGGTTTCTCTTGAGGAAGGAGCCAGTAGCAATTCTTCTGCACACCCATTCAATTGGGATCATTTCACAGTGAGCTGCTATGAATGCTGTGTCACTCTGTTTCCTGACAAAAGCTGTTTTGATTCCTAAATAAAAAGATGGCAGCTTAGTTCCATTAGTAGGCACACTACACAGTTAAAACAGCAGTCACAAACATCTTTAATTTTAAGTACATCTGAATCTTCTTCTTCCCTGGACTTAAGGGACACACTGAATCTCTTCAGGGTATTTTAAGCCCACTCCAGCCTTGCAAAAGACAAGTATCTTCCACAAGTCATTAGTTTTGCTAATTTTATCATACAACACTCACTTGTAACTCAGAAATCCTATTCTTGAAAATAATTTTGTTCACAGAGCCTTAAAACATTAAAACCTATCCTTCACAATGTTTTCGTTTGTTTAAAAAAAAATAATTAGCAGCAACCAAGTACCCAACCATGTTCTCTGGTGAAAGATTCATTATAGATCTAACAGTAATTGGAGCTTTTCAAAGGAGTAACAGAGCACATCAGTCTTTACTACTTTGCTTAATAAAAGCAGATGGGGCAGAGAGAATGGCTTTGTCCTCCTTTCATCACGAACTAAGTTATTTAGGACACCAGATCTTGGTGATTTATTAGGCAAAAGACAGATTCAGAAGCATGTGCACTCAAACCTGCTGCAACAAGTAACCTTTCACATAATTGTAAGATGATGGACCCCCTATTAAACAGGGACAGCCAACATGCAGATCAGCACCCTAAGTGCAAAATGGCTCTTTTTTTTCAATTTCACTCTTGAGGAAAGTCCCACCTTCCTCCCCGACTGTTGTAGATAGTTAAAACCTTACAAAAGGAAGGCCTTGTAAAATCATGGCTCAGGCCTGTTACTTTGGCTGAGTATAAAAGGACTATGGGAATGTGACTTAGAGGTAGAAAAACAAGTTATATAACCATCATGTGTTCACATCGTGGGCTATGGTGGTGGCTTGAATTATGTTTGTTATGATTTAAAACTATGTAGCTGATAATGGGCTAACTGGGGAAGAAGGCCTGGTTTTTGCAATAGAGCAGCTCTCCTCTGCACCTGCCTGGGGACTCTGTGTTGCATACCTGACCAGTGCAAGAGAGCTGCCAAGCCCAGTCAGCATCTGCCAGAAACAGAAGGCAAAGGAGCTGCACTCAGTCAAACCAAGCAGTTCTATTCCATTCCACTTCCAGAACCATACTGGAAGAAACAGAGTCTGAAAATACGAGCACTGACTCTTCAAAGTTCAGTGCATTTCCTTTAAAGGCAGAATGGTTTAAATAATCAAATGCACAATAAGGCCCCTGTCTGGTTCACTACCACATTTTTCATCAGTGCAGATGTGTGCTTTTGCTAGGCTGACATTAGCTCTATTCTAAAAGGGAGAGAAACTTTAACAGAACTTTGTAAATCATCACCTCTGCAAGAGCAGGTAAAGAAGAGTTGCGCAAGGCAAACAAACACCCTCTACAACGAGGCATTCCCACTATCTGCATTTACACCACTGAAATAAGGAAACTGCAGAAGAGCCCTCTAAGTTCTTTGGCTGATTTAAAATGCAGCTGCAGTTTACTCTGCATGTTTTTCCATGGTACCTGTGGAAGTTATGAGTACAAGTCACTCATGGATTTTTGAGAGGTCAACAGAATGGCTTCTTCATGTTGAAAGTGCACATCTGTAGGATATTAACTATTGCCATTCAAGACTTAGGCAAAACATCTCACTAATTGCTCCTAAATGAAAATTAAAAGTTTTAATCAACTGCAAAAATAATCAAATACCTAGGAGGCTTCTTAGTTTTGTATGCACCACATGCTTCCCAAGAAAGCCTGTGACTCAGGATTACACTGAATTACTTGGCATGTATTTCTGTGTAAGTAGTTCTTAACATATGGGCTGAGACAAAGATATAACTTTAGGGAAACCATCTTTCTCTTCCCCATACAAAACATGTTAGGACTTCACACTTAGCTATCACCACACTTTGTAACAGATACTACAAACTCTAGAGTTAACTCAGCTGGTGCCTGAAGCAGTCTTTGTGCCAATGTTTCAAAGCACATGGAGCACACAGCTATAAGCAATCTTAGCTAAGCTTACTAGTGCCTGTATTCTAGTACTGCTAGCAGACTCACCACCAGCACGAATTCCTCTTTGCAACTTGCCAACTACTTAGTCAAAGACACTTCAAAATGCTTTCTCAAAGCAAAGTTACTGGCTCCATTTTTGGAAGTGTGGTGCTAAACTTAATTGAGTGACTTAAGTTATGTACTCCATGAAACTCACTGCTAGCATCAGAAATACTCTGAATCTTTTAAAGTAAAGATTAAGCTCCTGATACATTCAAATACAGACTGATAAATGTATTTTGCAATGTGGTCCTTGCAAGTGTTATGTGCAGGAAGTTTATGCTGCTATAACACACAACTGAGGGGGGGAAAAGACACTCCTATTTTATGTTTCAGCTTACATACACAGATTTCAGAGTGCCTAGACATAGTGTGGTAGTCCCACTAGCTAGAAGTGTGTTCTATGCATGCAGATGTAATAAAGCAAGGCAGATGCATCGAGCCCGGAGTTACAGGTAAGGAGGTGTAGGGTATGGAAGAACTGACAAAAGCAGAGGGGAGGCATTAGAAGCGTGTCCAAACAGGCAGGAGAAACTATTGCAGTTATCGGCAACACTAGATTACTGCAGAGACTCTCGTGTTCCAAATGAACAAGTCACTCACCCAGCTCTAAAGTACCAGAGAGAAAAGCATAATTAAAACCTAATAAAAAAGAGACTAAAAAAACCACGAGAGCCTCAAGGCAGGTTAAACTCTTTTACAAAACAATACTGTTTCATAATACTGTCTGTAGCATGCAAGCATTTACTCTGCCTTTAAAATACTGACCAGCTTCCTGAAGCAGCTGAAACACACAGCTTGTCGTTGTGTTGGAAATGGCAGCCTTCCCTTCCATTCGGTCCTTCCTGGCTGCATTTCCCGCCGTTATTTGGTCTTTGGACTGCATGAGAACACATCCCGGGATATCTGGCAGCTCGTACACTTCTTTCGTTTTACCTTCATTAACTTTTTTGCCAAGTTTCAGGTCTAGAGGAGCAAAAAAACAAAACAAAACACAAAAAGAGAAAAAAAAGAAAAAAAAAGGAAAAAAAGTTATTTTTGCATCGCGAAGATTTGTTTACTTCCGCACGCAGAGCCAGCACCTTCGAGTCCATGGGGATCCAGCAGGACCGCGCGCTGCGGTCCCTGACCACGAGGCGCTCCCGGAGCCCGACCCACGGAGCGATCCGGCCACGCTCCCCCAGCAGCGAGGCACACAGCCCCGCTCAGGGCTTCCGCCCGGGCCGCTCCGGCCGTGCCCCGGCAGCCGGGAGCCAAGAGCCCCGCCGCGTGTTTCTTTCCTCCGAACTTCGGGGCAACCCCGGAGCTCGGCGATACGAGCGGCGCGGGGCGGCTGCGGCCCCCAGCATCCTGCGCCGGCAGCGGCCCCCGCCACCTCCCCTGCAGCCGTGCCCACCCTCGCGTACGAGCGACTACCCACCGAAAGAAAAAAAAATAAAAAGCCTCCCAAAAAAATTAAAATCACTCAGAGGAAAAGTTGGTTCTCAAGCACCTACACCCCAAGCCGCTGAGCGAGCACCGGCCCCCCGAGAGCGGCACCTCCGACCGACCGACCGACCCACCCCCGACGGCCGCCCGGTTACCTGATGCTGCGGGGGCCATGG
>VZRH01004630.1:704229-749386 GCA_013397555.1 Urocynchramus pylzowi | reverse complement strand
GGGCGTTCGCAATCCCTGCGCGGAGCCCGCGGCGTGGTCGCGTCCCGGGCGGCGGGGATGAGCCCCGGGCGGTAGGGATGTGCTCCCCGCGCAGCGGGATGCGCCCGCCGCCCCGTCCCAGCCGCGCCGAGCGGTGACCTCCTGCCGGAGTCGCGGCGGGGCCCGGCCGTCATTCTTTGAGATACTCACCTTAAAGTGTAAGTCACACAATCCGGGGCTACCGAAACGGAACAGTTCTTAAGCGTTTTTAGGCTCCTACTAGCGGTAGGGGTTTAGATTCATCATCGTGATACAATAAAACTTCTACCTGACATATGTACGGCAGTGTACAACAGGCTTGATTCACTGTCATCCATGTGGATGGAGAGCTACAGAATGAAGTTTAGGTTCTGCTTCGATTTGGTTGGTATTCAAAATAATAATGTTATGGACTGACATATACCAACTGTTTTTTCAGTGGTGCCAGAAAGGGATATCATCCTTGTGGGAACACATCCCCAGCTAGGCACGCACAAGCTCATTTGGTAGCACATGCTGAGCCTGTTTGCTGTGCTTGATTTCACAGCTGGAAAAAGTGTGCTAAGTAAACACACTCCTGACAGTCTAGGTAGGTGGGCTACCTAGGTAACCTGGGCATGGGTAAGTACACATGCACTGAATAGATAAAATACATTCTTTGTATTTCTGAGGTCACAGACATGCCAATGTTGCTCTGAAATTGGTTTTGGACCAACAATAGGAAATCGTTTACATGGAAATTTTCTGTTAATTACACTAGAGTTTCATATACTTTTCCTGGTAAAATGGTGCATTCCTACTGACTCTCATAAGCTAATAATTCTCTTTTGGCTGCAGGTATATATATTTGCCAGTGTCCACGAAAAATGTTTTTATTGGGAGTGATACAGCCGAAGTCCCTGGAACAAAGCCATGGTTTTCATGTAAAATGAAACAATAGTCTAATTTTAGCTTGCATTGTTTTTCTCTGAAGAGGATGGAAATAATCTTACCTTGTTTGTGCTTACAGTTACACTGGTAGACCTGGAGTATTTTAGGTGGAAATATAATGATTGATGTATTTCCATTATTTTGCATCTTATTATCTCAATTTTCATTGCAACCTTATTTCAATTTTCGATATGCTTTGTTTTTTTTATTTTTCTTTGATGGGCACTTGACAAATATATTTAATTTGCTTGAACTTTTTAATATCAGATATCCCCTGTGGAGGACAGAACTGTACACACCAATATTTATACTATGATTGAAATTCATAATTCATTCACAAATTCTACAGGAAGCTACACACCTAGAGGCATATATGCACTAGCTCTGATTCTGATCTAACTCAGTAATGGTCAAAAATTTTAACAGAGGCTTTCCTAAAGGCATAAACATTGCACCTGTAAAAGTGAAGCAGTCTGTTCCATTAGGTATACCTTTGCAAGCACTCAATAAAATTCTGTTCAATAGCTGAGATGTTAATGTTCCTATTTTCTTTGCTAATGTTTTTCTCTTTGCATTTTTCCTATTATGATGGGTAGAAGAGCTGGCATCCCAATCAGGAAGTAATAGGATAACAGCTGTTTTTCTTTTTACTTTTTGGAATGTCCCTTGAAAACTGGAGTTAAAGTTTAGCATTAACTGAATCAGTAAGCTGCATTAGGCCCATGGTTTTAAAGTTAAAAACTAAGACATGTCTCTTAACCATAGGCCCTTAAAAGTAAATAAATATGAAAGAAGATTATAGTAAATATTAATGGGTTATCCAAGTCAGGCCTGAGTGACTAACAGAAATTTGACTGGCCGCTAGAAAATACAGTCCTTAGACATCACCTTCAAATTAGTAAAGGATATTTATGTAATGATTACTGCCCTTTGATATAAGTATGTTCTTCTATACTCAAATTAGTCCTGTGCAATAAATCAAATTACAGAATTTGGCCCTTAATTTGTCTTATATTTTAAAATTCAGAATATTAAAGCATGGCATTGTATCAAGCTGCATTTCTGAGATGCCTGGGCCACAAAGAGGAGAACATGTTACAATTTCTAATCTTTGAAATCTTACCTGTATATGTAAAAATCCAGAGTATTTGTTAGATGCCATAAAAACATGCAGCATAAATTCTTTGTGCTTTGTGTTCTGATACAGCTGGTTGCAGCAAGGTGAAGGACTTGGCTATTTCTGATAAATGGCCAAGAATGAGTTGATAGTTTTTATTACTGTGGCATTGAAGAGATTTTCTTCACTGGGGATGTTTGCAGCTGAAAACTTGAAACTTTGTATGCTGCATCAAGCAACCAAAATATTTAAGCATGTGTTCAGTGGTGTGTATGAGCAGTGCTCGCTGCTTCACTCACTGAAACTGCTCTGCATGAAAAATTGATGTGTATATGTAAGCAAAGTTCCAGAGCCCACAAGTAGGCTCATCATCAAAGACAAAAGATAAACTTGTAGTTTCACTATTGTGACATTAGCAGAAACAACTTTAAAAGGTGTTTGGGGTTGCATTTTTTTTAATAATTAAAAAGCAGCTGCTAGTTGCTGAGGCTTAAATTCTCACTCCTTTTTAGCAGAAGTTAGAACACAGCGTTTTATTGTCTTTATAATGGTTAACTGTGAATTAAAACAAAAACTAGTATATTCTTACTCAGTCTAATCAAGGCCTTCAACATTTTATCAATTTAACTTGACACCATGGTAACATTTTACAGCTATGTTAGCAGTGAATGCTCATTAACTTAATTCTGCTCAAGCAAATCATGTTACTCTGGCATCAACATTAACAAGGCTTAAAAGTGGATGGTCTAAATCATCTGCATTTTGTAAGCCAGGGAACAGTCACTGCAAAATCCACTGACAGCATGCCAAAATAAAATCAGAGGATGTTGGTAAGGAGAGTATTTTCTTGGGGGCGGTGAGGGAGGGAGGAGGAGTTACTCTGAATTACAAATCTATTAGACGTCATTTGAGTCCTTGACCAGGACAAATTTGCAGAGTTAATCTTCGAGGAAGTGTGATTTCTGTTAACTTTTTGCAAAATTCTCTGGAAAATATTTTTGGCAGTAGTACTGTGTACTGCAACCTGAGTGTACCAGCTTTGTACTAATTTTTAGAAAAAGTCTTTAAAAGCCCTCTTCTATGAAGGTGGAAGTCCCATTAAGTCAGGGAATATTCCTTGTCTCAGCTGGGCCTGTGTATGGAACTTGTTATCAGTGGAGGCTTGGCCAGTGCACTTTTTGATACCTTTCCTGTTACTGTCCATTATTAAAACTCATATAACAGAACCCAGATAATCACCAATGTAAGTTAAGACACTTCTCTTTCAATCCAGTAAAGTCACTGGTTACTTCCCATTAGCCATCCTTCCAAATACCTACATTCAATATAGCATAATCAAAGTGTTCATCTACATTTTATATACAACATTTTGGCTACAAGATGGGGGGTTTTAAAGGCTATTTAGCAAACCATTGATATTGTGACTTACACTGTGAATCTTTCAATCAGAAAGGTTATAAATTGCAATAGTATTTGGATGGGAATTTTCTGAGGAAATCAGAAATACTACAGGTAATGATCCTGATATAAGGTATTTATCTTTTCATTTCATCTCAGGAACACGTTATGAGTTCAACATATCCCTCATTCCCAGGTGCAAGAAGTGCACTGTCAAATGTCCTAATTGTCTAAATACCAAATTTTGTAATTAGTCTTATTTCTATGTAAATCCCCTATGGAATATACAGGGTAAGAGGTTTGCCTCACTAGTTATTGAGTCTGAGTGCTATTTTACAATGACATTCATGCCCTAAGTGCTGGTAAAACATTCCTGAGTACTTTCAGACACAGAATGTAGATGTAAAAACCCTTCTTTTAGTTCTGTCTTGGTTCAAGTTTTAGGCCATTGGGTGCTGCAGGTGATAACAGCCTGGCTTAATTACATTCTGCAAAGCTTGCTCCTGCAAGAAGAGAGGAGGAAAAAGGCCTTTTTGCTATGGTGAGCTCTTCCATCTGCTAGGTTGTTTTACATAACATCCTGCAGGGCTCAGGTTCCTGCACACTCATTTTTGGGGAAGTGAAGAGAAGCCAGATTTCATTCTAACCAAGTTGAGGTCTCTTCAATGTACATGTCACAAAATGTAGTTCAGTCTAAGCTTTTATCTCTGAATGTGGAGTAATCAGCTGGAATGAGATAATGTCATAAGGAGTGAAAAAAACAGGAGGGAAATGGTGCAAACATGAGATACAAGAGGACATTTTCTGAGGGCAGCTGCTATGTTTATTGTGGCCAACAGACTTCCCATTACATTAACCTAGCTAGAGGGCTGGGGTGAGACTGTTCATTCTTCTGTACTTTGACTGTAGATACAAGCATTATAAGCATCTATACAGGCATTATACATCTCCCCAGTAATTTTCACAGGATTGCTTGGTTGGCTTGTCTGCCCATACCTTAAATTTGAGCCTCATGCCTAGAGAGAAGGTTGTATGCAGCAACCTGTGCTACCAGTGGGTAGTTCAGTTCATATAAACTCTCCTGGCTTCACTATCTGCCATGTCTTACATTACCATTCCCATTATAAAAAAATAAAAAAAAAAGCAGGGTTGTTTGGAGGGGCTTTTTATTAGGTTAGTTTTAATTTAAATCAGTTCTGTCAGTTGGATAGCCACTTGGCAGTTTGGATGCTTGTGCCATCACAAAGGAGACCTAGCTGTGTGAGAAACAGAGGATGACTAAAGACAGAGTCTTTAAAGCTAGTGATGCAGATAGTGCTTGTGGATCCACCATCAGTGCAAGCATTTCTGCTTCCTGAAGCTCATTTTTAAAGCCTTTGGCCCAAACAGTTTCTCAGTAATCTAAAAGGGCATGCAGAAGACTTGCCAACAGTCCTATCAAAGATGTATAAAGTGACCCATTCTTCTTAGTGAATGAGTGTGTTTTAGAGAAGAATGAAGCTTTTTCATGTAAGTCAGAGTGGTAATAGTTCCATTTATCTGCTACAACTGAAAAATCTCAGTATTGCCATTTGCGAACTGGAGAGGAGACAGATTTGCCCTCACACTAATCTTAATGGCCCTCTGGCAGTAATGCAGATATTTGAGGAAGGAGAAGACCAAAAAGCTCTGTTTTTTAAAGGATTGATGCTCTTGCCATTATTATATGGTTTTGATTATTAAGCTGAAACGTTTTCATAACCTAATTTATATTAAGATTCCCAGGATCAGTTACATGGACATGTTGACTTGGTCTGGCCTTTTTGTTGAGGATCTATGTCTAAGAAAGGCTTTCCTCCCAAACCACTGCAGTCCTGTGGTAGTTCTCTACACATAACCATTTAGCACGTGTCACATGGTAGCCCACATTCCATGTCACTGGCCCATAAGTGTATCTGGACTAAATATTGTGTGACTGTAATAAATGTAAAGCTGTGATCACAGACAGAAGAGACACAGCAAAAGTTTTAGTGGATATAAAAATACACTGGAAGGATGAGTTAGATTAACTAATACTATTTCTGAAGTTTTGAGAAATCCTTTGGCCTATCAACATTCTATTTAGCCTGTTGTCACTACCCCTGGGGATGCTGTCCAAAGGAGACAGATCATAGCTCTAGATAACCAGAATTGTAAACGTCAGCATTCCTGGTAATTTTGTCTCTAAGCAATAAGTCATGTGGAATTGTAACTACAAGCACAGTGAAGAAAGGTTGTCTTGATATCACTTTATCTGTCTCAAGTAAATTCATTGTTATCTGTATAAATGGGAGTAGTGCACAAATATCAGATGATGCCAAATGCCCCATCTTGCATCTGACATCTCTTACCATCTTTGATTGACAATAAATGAACAGCAGGACATAAGAGAGCTTTCTGACAAAACATCTACAAAAAGCAAGCTATGCTTTGCAGTCACAAAGCAGACTAGAGAAATTCCACAGAAAGGGAAGTCCATCTTCTTTGGACATTATTTGTCAGATAAATCCTGCTCTCTGAAAGTTTTTTGAGGGAAGAAACCCTTTACTTGGAAAGTAAACACTCTTGTGTTCTTTTTTTTCTGTCAGTTCTTGCTTCATGTCTACCACCTAGTGTTGACATGAACCATTTCCAAGTAAAGACTGCAAACGTGCTCTGCAGTTCTCTGCTCTGACCTGCTAAGAATTCAGTGAGTTGTTTGCCTCAGTGCTTTTGTGTTGTTCTCACCTGAATATCAGCATTTAAAAACAGATACATATTCTTGAAAGCTCTGCTGATTTTAATGACTTAAAAGTCTATATTTTATTTTCTGGAAGGAGATAAAGGGTTTTTTGGGGTCATTGTACTGAATGACAGCAAGGTTTGGAAAGCTTTGGATCCTTGTGCATCATGCAGAATTTAAAGTGGAGTTTGTAATCTCTGCAGTGCTAACTGCTTCCCTCAAGTTAGTATTTCTTCTAAAAGGAGAGGCACACTGCAACATAAATAACTTTTCAGCTGTTCAGAGTTAATCCTGGAACATCTAGGAACTTGCTGAGCTACTTCAAATCACACAGAAAAAACATTTAGGGTTTTTTCTTACTAGATGGGCTAGTCTTGTGTGAGGTTAGTGAGATGAACTGGTTTATAGGGCATCCAGCAAGAACTGGATTGTTCAGAGTAGCACAGAGAAAAGGGGAATCTTGTTGGAATGAGTTATCAAGTCAAGTTCAGCTTTGCATTCATGAAACAGAGAAGGCAGAGCAAAACATGTAAGTTACCCATATTATTTTCATTACAGTTAATGGAAATAATTTAAATAATAATTTAATTGAACTAAACTTTTAAATGTACTGGTGCAAATTAGAGTTGGGTCACACGTTTTTCTGCTTCACGTGTGGAAGGAGTAACCTGTGGTTTCAGTAGTGTGGGAATGGTGAGGTCTTCAGCTGACTCAGCATGTTCTACAGGGATACCTGACTGCTGTGATAGCAGGGGCAAAACTTGTCCTCCTTCCAAAGACAACACTTCTGAATGCAAGTAATACAATGCAAGTTCAAGGACATACCTTTGAACCAACCCATTGTAAAGAGAGAGAGAAGAAAGATTTTTAAACCAATGATGACACTAGTATTGTTGGAAATTATCATTTTGGTGACAGTATTACAAACCAAAGAAGGTTTATACTGACAAATCAGTGTAAAATGTGGAAAGTGGTAGATAAGCATACACTGAAAAAATTGTGTGTCCATGTCACTGTATAAATTAACATGATCAAAAAACGATTATTTTCTAGGGATCTCTCTCCTGACTTCTCAGAGTTGTTTAAAAATGCTAGTCAAATGGCAGATTAAATCCACCTTGGTGGAAAGTATTTGCCTTCATAATGTCTCTCATAGCAGAATTGACTAGGAAATAATTAAGCATAGAGTAGGAAATAACACATTATATCCAGTAGTATTTTTATGTAAAGTTTTATGAAGAAGGACTTGGATGGGATTTAGGCCTCTGTGTGTAAATAAACCTGGTGGCTGTTGCTGCTGCAATAAGGACTTGACTGTTTGACTTGAGTTGTGCTTTTGTGTGTGCCCAGAACTGACCTGGCTTTGGCCGGGCTGTGTAGGTCTATGCCCAAACATGACTGAGATCCAGAAAGTTGTTTTGCTGGAATACACTGAAAGAAAAACCCTGCAAATGTGATACAGACCATAAAATACTTACACAACCACAAAATGAAGTTGTGGCTAGTAGAATTTTGCAGAATAACAGTTATGATATGGTATTTGTCTCTTAGGATGTGGTGCATGTCATTGTTCCCTGCACTGTTTCTATGTTTTCTGTGGGTTACTGGACATAATAGACCCTTGCCAAGAAAACTTGACCCAGGGTAAATGCTGGTTAAGGAGTTAAGAGTTGTATTTTCCCCACCAGCCCTGTCTAACCAAAAAGTTCTCCTATGGCTTCAACTGTTTGATTAATTGCAGAGGACTAAGTTGTTAGGAAGACCGTGGAGATGGTAATTGGAAATGATGGGATGAAATTTCAACTGTACATGTTTTCTTTGATGAGTTAAAGTATTATTTTCTTTCAATTAAGGCTGTTAATTTTGGCATGTAGGTGACCAAGGTAGAGGTTTTGACTAACTGACATCACTGCTAAAAGCTCATAGTAAGGATTATGATGGAAACTCACACCTTGTTTTAGTGTAAATGACTGAAGGTCACTATATTAAAGGAAGCAGGGATGTACTCATGTGGGTAACCTACACTCTTAAGTATTTAATTTCATTCTACCTGACAGAATCTATTTGCATGTTAATTTCATAAAAAGATCGTGAAACCAACCTGTTGTATGGCTGATGGATCAGTATACAGCTGTGTTCTGTTGAGGTCTTGCATTTCTTCCTGCTTACAAAGCCTTTCAAACAGTAACTTTTTGCCTTCTGTTACTGTGTGCATTCTCTCTGTTAATAGTTTTTGGAAGTGGAGTATGGTGTTTTCAGAAGCACTTTTCTTAAGTGGAACAGGTGACACCTCTGTGGACAAAAGCAAAGTACGTGGTTAGAGTGCACAAGTCAGTGAACTGCTGACACTGAAGTTTAGCACATGCTGGATTTTCCTAAAGCTGTTCTTCTGATCTGCTCTTTTGGCAGGCATTGCCTGGTGTTGTATAAGGGATCATTGTATAATGGAGAGTAGGAATGCAGCAGACCCTGTAAAAATCATTTATATCTCAAACTTTCAGTTTTGCCTAGCTACAGCCCTCTCCAAGAGGTACTTACATAATAGGCAATAAATGAAAGTCTATTCAATCACAAAGTGATTAAATACAAAGTTAGTACAGTTTGTGGTGGTGAACTAAACAGGTTGAATTAAAAAATGTAATGTTCAGATAATTCTCTTCATCTGTTTGTAGATATCATTTTAGTATTAAAAATAGTGGTGAGCTCCTTGAAACTAAGTTTTTTGTTCCTCATTGTTTGATTTTTTTTTTATTTAGGGCCTGTCAGTTTTGCAGGAAGAAAAATAAGCTGCTGACCTTCCCCATATCAGATCACATGCCACATACTTCTATCCATCCCATCATTTTTCTCTCTCCATGGTTCTCTATTCTATCTTGTCATTGACACAGCTGTCTTAACCTGTTTTCTTGTGTACAACACATTAAACATGTTTACAGACACAATAGTGTAATATGAGGAAATCACATCCCTGACTGAGCCTGTCCCTATTTTGCCTTAAGCAACACAATTGAGACATCTTGTTTTTTAAATACTATATTTTCTTTGCATATGTTTCTTATAAATCAAGTAAGTTTTTCCTGATGTTTACCTCATTTATACCAGGGATGAGGACTGAAATAATTAAATTGCCACTTTCCTTAGGCCTACATTTTTATCAGAGCTCTTCTTTTGCTGATTGTTATGGCTTAGAGAGGAATGTTGGTTTGGAGCTTGGTGTTAAGTTCTAGAATTATGTTTTTCTAACTGTTTGAATACTGGATATAAGAATCTGTCATCCAATTCAACAGCAGTGTACAGATACTTTTAAAAGTCAGGGGCTCTTACCATCATTCCATGTTTTTCTCTTGGTACTCAAAGATCCTGTGTTTGCTGTAGCATCTCCCACTGAAACTTAGAAGAGAAAAACAAGGTGACTAAGTATTTTGTCAAGATTCTCAAGGCACAATCAGTCACACACCAAAAGGTTTTATGCTACAAAAGCAAAGTAGGACAAGACACATTTATTTGGCAGATGCCTCAAAAAGATTAATAACTGAAGCTTCCTTTCCTTTCTGAAAGGTTATTGTTTTACTGGCCACTGCATCAGCATTCACAGATTACACAGCCCTTTTCCAGCATGATAAAATGCAAAACAGCCAGGTTGGTTGTTGGTGTTGACAACATTCTTGGTGTTGACATATCCCATTCATGGAGAGTAGAAATGACAGTAATATATTCAGTTTCTATATTTGGAAGAAAATACATGTCTTGAGAATGTGATCGAGCACAAGATTAGAAAGAGAACTGTCAGGGGAGAACTGTCATCCCACAGCTCTGTGGCTGTCATTCCAGCTGCAACTAATGCACTACTGGGTGGTGTCCTTGGACACCACATTAGGGCTCTGATTCATGACTGAGAACAGCTGGCTTAAGGCTGGTTCCAGCAATTTCTGCTCAAGCAGTCCACTTGGCCTTTGCTGCAGAAATGGTTCAAGTCCTCAACTAACATCTGTGCTGTTGCAAACTATTTAACATAATGAGAACAATCACAACTAGTTCTGCTCTGCCTTAAGTCACCGAACCCTAAGTTGCAGAGGTTCATTTACTTCTATGAGAGCACCTAATCTGCCTGGAGCAGGGGCAGGTGCCCCTGAGGTCTGAAGCAGTTGGCCAGTCAAGAGAATGCTTGCAGCAGACACAAGATTAGCTGTGTGGTTCCTAGATCAGAGGGTTTTTGATATGAAGATAGAGGCAAACTCTATTTTGAAAACTGAATCTGCTTTAGCAAAATTAATGCAATTATTACAAGTGCTCAAATAAACATCACTGTCCTGGATTTTTCTCTCTCTCGACTGCGGTGTGTATTGAATTAATCTACTTTGGGGTTTTTGGAGTCCTTGTACTTGGCTTGATTGCTACTGATTTCTGCAGCTCCAAACAGTATGAGCTTGCAGCTCTCTATCCATCAGACTTTACATGCTTGCTGTATGACCTCTAAAACCTGCCATGTGTTCTAGCACATACATTTCACTGTATGTCACTTAGCCTTTCAAAAGCAGATTCTCCAATAATACCTAACCACTTCAGTGCTTTCACTTTTTGCTAATATTCTCACTTCTACATGTCTCCATAGACCACTTGAGTTTCCTGAGTGTTCCCTATGTGACCATGCAGATACAGCTTCCCCAGTTATTTTCCCTCCCCATTTCTGGCCATACATTTGCATGGCTCAAACAGGCAACTTTAGAAAGTTCACTTGAAGCACTTTGTCTCATCACTGAAGGTTTTAGTACCTGATAGGAGACTTGAGCTTTCACATCCCCAGCCTGAGGTTCCCAGAGGCTGTCTTCTTAAGATACAGTCAACTTCATCATAAAATCTCATTTTTCTCCTGGGATTTCCAAGATGCTCATTTTCTTTCTGCAGTGCACGGTATTCATATTTTAGGTTCTTGTACTTTGTGCGACATTGTTTCCAGTCTCTGTCTATACCACGTTTCATTAACCTTCTGGCAATTTCCTCAAATATTTCTTTATTTCTTGTGGCCCCTTCAAGCATTTGTTGTATCTTTTCATCTGACCATATGTTTATCAGAGCTCTAACTTCATTATCACTCCAGTGTTTTCCTGCTCCAGTATCGCTAACTGTAATAACTTTAAAGTGATTTTGTGCTTCTTCTAAGGGAATGTGATTGTCTGAAAATATAAATAAAAAACCAACATTAACTGTAATGCTATAAATATTAACTGTGCTATAAATATATTATTAATATATATTATTAACTGTAAATGCTATAAATGCATGCTAAATATACATATATGAAAGCATAATTGCAACTGATAATTAATCAGTTAATGATTAATGTTTTATATATTTAAATCTTTTATATCTTTATCTTTATATCTTTTAATCTTTTATAATTTTAGCATCTATACACAAGTGTTTTCTCTTAAATATGCAAAATATGTAGCAAGTGGAATCTCCCAAGGCATTTAAAATTCAACATTTTGTCGCTATAATTGTGCCACTGTTGTTGTGAAATCAAAGACAGATGTATCCAGGTGTTACATGTAGAAAAGCAGTAATCATTAAGCTTTAAAGATCTCAGCATTGGTGAGAAGTGTGGTTTCAAATTAAAATGGCAATTGCAAATGAAAAGGCTATTGGGATTCAACAGAAGAAAAAGTCTTCAGACTCGGAAATAGTCAAAAGTAGGCAGATGCTGCTCATTAGATTATGTATAGAAGGCAAAGCTGAGCTACAGCATTAATGTAAGTTTTGCTCATGAAATGAAAAGAGCTATGAAACTAATTTTTAAGTTTACTAATAAAGCTAGAATGGAATCAGGAGTAGAAAAGTAGAGCTGTGTTTACAGTAGATATCTGATTGCTCCAGCTTTGGTACTGAAATTACAATGTGATTTATTTCATAATAAATGCATGGAAATTAATACTCACCTGTCCCAACCATCTGTTTTGCTACTGGCGTACAAGATCTGTCTTCTGAGGTAGTGCTTATAGAATCATCATCTATAGAAACACACAGTTTTAAATAGACTTGGATTTAGACAAATAAATTGCTAGTATTATTGTCACCCTCTGTAGGAAACACCTATTTCCACCTAGAAGTGTCCTAAGCCCTCAGTCTAACCCATTAGTTATAGACTTGAAGAATCACAGAATCATGGAATCATTTAGGATGGAGGCACTAATCATTTAGGATGGAGTTAACATTGCCAAGTCCACCAGTAAACCACATCCCTAAGTGCCACATCTACATGTCATTTAAATCCCTCCAGGGACAGTGACTCCACCACTGCTCAAGTCCAAGGTGACAGTTCTGCTGACCTCCCTCCTTACTTCACCAAGAACTGCAAATGCTGCCATTTTGTGATTGCTGTTGCCAAGAGGCTCCAGCCAGCACCAGTCCTCTATTCACAAACACCAGGTCCAGTGGGTCCCTTCCCCAGCTGGCTCCTCCACCAGCTGTGTCAGGCAGCTGTCAGCCACACACTCCAGGAACCTTCCTGGCCATGTCCTCTGCTGTGTTGTATTTCCAGCAGACATCTGGTCAGCTGAAGTCCCCCCGAAGGGCCAGTGACTGTGAGACTTCTCCCAGCTGCTAATGAGATATTTCAGCTGTCTCTTTGCCCTGCTTGGGTGGTCAAACTCAGACTCCCACCAGGATACCTGCCTTGTTGCCTTCTCCTGATTCTTACACATACATCCTCAACCCTATTGTCACCATCATGAGCTCTAGACAGTCAAAACACTCTCTAACATACAGAGTACCCCACAGTCTCTCCTTCCTTGCCTGTCCCTTCTGCAAAGTTTATAGCTATCCATTGCAGCACTCCAGCTGTGCAAGTCATCCCTCTGTTTTCAGGATGGAAACTATGATATCGTTTTCCTGCTACACAATGGCCTCCAGCTCGTCCTGTTTGTTGCCCATGCTGTCTGCACTGATGTAGATGCACCACAGCTGGGCTTTTGGCCTCACCATCTTTTGGGGGTGAAAAGCTCTAATTTCTACATGGTCATTCTCACTTGCTTCTGTGGTTTCTGACACATCAATAACCTCTGTATGTCTTTGCTGATCTCCATTCCCTGACTACTAAGACAGCAGATTGAAGCACCTGTCTAGAACACCACCCCATAAACATTGGCATGATGCCCCAGGCTCTCTAGTAAGTCTGGTTTTATCTCTTCCCACCTGCAAATTTACTGTAATGCTCTTTCAATGAGTTCTGCTAACTTTTGTGCTAAGATCCTTTTCCCCCCCTTTGAGATAGGTACCAACAAGTCTGGTGCCATGGAACCATGATTAAAAATTCCAGTATTTTCCCAGTGTCACCAGGCTTGGAGCCAGATAGTGATCTGCTGGCTCTTCTTGGTTTTTTTCCCACATCATTCTTTGCAACTGGAAGAAGAGAAGACTACTTGTGCTCTTGATCCTTTAACCAGTTGTTCCAACGCCCTGAAGTCTCTTTTTATTTGCAACTTCATTGTTGCCTACTGAGAAATTATTGAAATTGTCTATGAACATCAAAACCCAGCTTTGCTGATTCTGGGTTCATTTGCTCATGCTTGGACTACTCTGAGGCTGAAAGTTCACTTTTGTGTGGACTTACTTTTTGGGTTGGGAGGATGAGAAAGATTAGTTCTCATTGTTTGCTAGGGGATGTCATAGACTAATTATGTTCAATACTGGTTTTGGTAAAGGGTAGAAGTAAATATTCCTTTTATGTTTTGAAAAACCGAGTGCTTACTTAGTCTCTATCAGACATAAAGATTCTTTGTAAATAAGCACGTTCATTTGATGTGCTTTCTATAATGGTACTTGCCAATATATGCACAAACTAGTACTTGGAATTCATATTTGCTCTATAACTTGTTTTCTCTTCAGTTGGAAAACACTTGTTTTCTATAAGCCACGTGCAAGAATATATTTTGTACCTGTGGAAAACTTGGAAATCATTCTCTCATCAGCATATGTATGTGATTTACTTGGGGTACTAGAAAAAAAGTGGGTTGTCTCATAAACAGGCACCCTATAACTCTTGAGAAAATTCTTGCATCTTCCTTAACACTTGCAGCTGTTGGAAATGGGCCAAACATTTTCAAACATTCTGTAGGTCTGCTGGGTGCTGTAGGTCTGCTCCTAGGCTCCTGAGCTGTAGGTCTGCTCCTAGGCTCCTGAGAGATTCCTTTTTTTTTTCCAACTGTTAACCAACCTCCCCATGGCTACCATTTCTGTGCTCATTCTCTCAACCATACTGGCTCGCTGATCTCTTCCTGTCTTTGGCAGTGGCACTTGAGTAGTGCTGACTTGCATGATCACTGTGTTCAATTGGATATTACATGATATTACAGGGAGTTGTGTGTATGAGGCAGTCAGTTGAGCTGCATGACATTTTATTCTTCATTTTGCATTCGTGTGACCTCGCTATGTCTCAACTTTCAGGGTCACAGATTTACTTTATCCTCAGTGTCACCTGTGTTCCTGTGTGTCATTGTTGTGATCAGGCATTGCTCTGATGTTGTCCTCAGTGTCACAGTCACTACAGTTGTCTTTCACAATCATGATCAGCCAATGCAAACAGCTGTAAAGGATGTGTTGCATAGGGTGTCTCAACAGCCAAACTACAGATAACACAACTGCTGAAAACGAAGCTCTTACCTGGAATATGCCTGATGCATACAATAGAAATACTCTTAGGGTAGAAATTTTCAGTGTCAAAGACCAAAGAATTGCTGTTCACATAATCACTAAAATAGATTTTTTCTTCCTAATAACTTCTGCATACAAACAGCATTACTGTAAAGAATATTTTGATCCAGGGTGTCAGGTCACTGTATTTCAAGGCCATCATTATTTCCTCTGATGTCTTTTTTTCAATGTCTTCTATGGTTTTTATGCTCATTTATTCCAGAACATTAATATCCCTACTGTGTTCTAATGTTAAATTTTAACATTTAAAAAAAAACCAAATCTTCTCCTTATCATTGAATATATGACTTCTACATATTGCTGAGGTGCTGATTTCAGTTTTATACTTAAAATAGTTCAGAATATGTATATGGAAATTGCTTGATAGTAAATCATCTGATACTACAGTCATGAAGTGGTTTGAAAGTACAGACAATGTATAAAATTTTCTTAGTTTCTGAAACATCTATTTACCTTTCCATTTTATCCTCTCTAGCAACTGTGTAAGAAAAGTCATATTTGTGTCACAATCAAATGCAGACTAATCATACTCATAAAAAGGAGCATGTTGTCTAGCACAATAAGATTTTGTTATAATTATTGGAAGGAGAAATAAGTGTTCATACATTTCTGCACTATGAAATCAAACAAAACCCATAATTTATCATAACCTAGAAGTAGAACAAGTGTCATTTGCTGGAATAACATATGAACCTTTGGAATTTGCAATGGCCAGTAAAGTAGAATGTCCTGTTAAAACTATCATGACTAAGTCCTGACCTACCTATATCAATTGTCTCCTTCTTTATTTTTGTAGCTTCCAGAGCTGCTGGGGTGGAGTTGGCTAAGTCCCCCTCATCTTCAAGGATTTCTGTAAAAAATAATCATTTACAGAGTTCTTATTAATGAAACACATCTTGAGTGATGTCTTGAGAATCATCTACTCAGAATGCCTCTGATAACTACTCTTAAATATTTCCTCTCTTAATACATTAAAGCTGCCACTTATCTGCAGTAATAGGCTTAAGAACAGAGTGTACCTGCTTATGAAGTACATCCAGAACATCACATAACAGCTCCAGTATATAAGTTTATGGGTTACATGTGCAAACTCTTAAGTTATTTTAACCTGGATCAGAATTTGTAGAATGGTTCACTGATGGTGGGTGTAAGATCTCTAGTTACTGACAAATGTTTGTGCAGCAGAACAGACAAGACAGTGACTTGCATAAAGAGTGCAATATATACTGAAATTATTGAAAGACTCCCAAGTGACTGATGCCAAGAGTGCTTGAATTAGCCCCAAAAAGGAGCAAGGGACCCTGACACATCAGGGTGCTGTGTGTAGACAACTGGTCTGTAAGGCTGCCTGCCTGATGGAGACAATGTACCAATAAAGCCTGTCCCGAGAGCATCTCTGCTGCTGCAGCTTGCAGGGGTTTACATCACACAGCTGGGTGACAGAGGTGTCCCTGGGCTCCCCTCCATGGGGAGGAGATCTCCACTCCTCTGCCATTGGCTTGCTGGTGCTAAGGGAAAATTCCACCCCTCTGCCCTAGGACAGAGGTATGGGCAGGTGGATGATGCAAGTGGTCTTGCTGATCCTTGCTTCCAGTGAGGACACTGCTCTGCAGAGATTAAATGGTGAAGGCCACATCATAGATCAATGACAGCAGCTTTCTGGCTCCCAGCCTCTTCTCAGTCCATTCAAGAATATTGCCCCTAAACATTGAGCAATAAAGTTTAATCTAGAGGCATTTTATTAAAAATTACCCCCAGATCAATACAGCTTTGTTTGCATCAGATGTTCTTTATGATGTGGCTAGCATCACGTGGCTTTTTTTTTTTTTTTTTGTGAGCCAAGAATGTGGGTAGGGAGCCTGGCTTTTTTTCTAAGGCACCTTTCAGAGTTTTGGAGGGAGGGCACAAGAAGAGTAAGACTGAGCCAAGCAGAACAAGCCATCAACAGTTTTTGGCATGGATAAAACACAGTGGCTCCATCTGAATTGTTAGCAAGGCTATAGAAAGCTGCCAGCAAATATGCTTAATCTCTACTTTGTGTTTGAAGCACTGCTCACAAGGCCACCCGAGCAACGCTGTCACAGTCTTTCCTTTCACCCACTCAGACTGATACAAGCTCTGTTCTCTTTTGGCACCCTGTCACCATCACTAATTATCTTGTTTTCTGGCTCATGAGGCAAGATTAGTAATTTGTCTCCTAATCCTTACTCTCATGTGTGTCTTGAATAGTATAAAAGGGAATTGGGATATGTTAAAACTAGGAAAAATTTTCAGTGTGTGGCTTAAGTTTACGCTCCAACAACTTGCAAAGTTGCTGCTGTCATACAGATCTAGGAGACTGGATACAGAAAACTGTGGATGCTTTTGCTTTGAGGCTTGCACTTCTCTTAACACTAACACTAACTTGGGGGCTTAACACTAGCCTGGGGCACATGTATGAAAACATTATCTTTTGACTTTATATCTACATTTTAAAATTCTGTGCACACAGCAGCAAGTGTTCAAGCCAATGTTAAGTGCCTGAGTATGTACCAACTTAAGATCTTAACTTTAAACAACAGGTTTTTAAAAAGCCCTTGCTTAGGAATGTATCTTGGAAGTGTCACTACTTACTCCAAGTTTGTTCTGAGAGGGACATATAGTAAAGTGTATAGGGTGCCAAAAATCCTAAGAAAATAAAGACAAGGAAAGGAATTTGTTTGACATAAAATACTTGCTGTAGGTATTTTTAAGAACATCAGGCTACTGGTATTTCTTAGAAACCTGTTTTCATCTCCACTGTTGTTCCCTGGCCCTTCAAATTTAATCAAACACCTATACATACACTCTGTGGTCGTACTGCTACGTCTGACACATGTGGAATGTACATGGAGTTTGGACTGACAGACTGCATAGACTGAAGTAACTGGCTCTTCTGAACAACAGATTTCTGTAACAACTAAAAGTGATCCCACAGAATTGAAAACATCAGTGAAAATTACTAAACAAGGTTTTATTTGCAGATCGATTCAATGTGGGGTATGTTTTGCCAAAAGAGAGAGCAACCCGCAGTGTTCCCAGCCTATCACAGGACGCTTCAGCTGAAAACCCACGGCTCGGGGACTTGTGGTCCTTCTGCTCCCCCAGCTGGGCAGTGCTGACAGCAACGTGTCAAGGACTAGGACAGGCTGTGCAAGGAGCTGTGAGGGTTTATTGTTTGTTTACCTTTGTCCTCTCCTTCTCAGGTGGGCATTTGCTGCGCTTTGAGTAGCAAATTCACATGGGTAGAGGAGAAAAACAATACCATGGCACATCAAATAACTAGTTGTTCTCCTGAAACTGGTGTATTTGTCTTTTGACTAACACCATCTCAGTATTTTTCTTACCAGAGTATGGCAAACCCAAATGGGCCGTTGATAAAGCCTGGCAGTGGTGACAGTGTTACTGTGGCTCCTAACTCAGATTCAGGTGTAAGATCATGGGAAGCATGTGCACTCTGAAGCAGCTCGTGCATCTTCTGTGCATTTACACAGCTGCACTTGCCAGAAGGCAATGCCTGCCCAGGCTAACTCATATGTATATGGATATATATGAGCAAGTGCATATACAGCTCTGGCTGCAGGGTACATTAACTGCATATACTTATAAGGAAGATACCCAGATATGAGTTTAAAAGAATTTCTAAATTCTCATTTATGCCAAATTAGAGTTTTCTACAGATTTTTTTCCAAGGCACACAAATACCTATAAACTTAATAATTCCATGCCTGCTGAGAAACATTTTTCTACAAAAGTTCTGTTGAATATGCAGGAGCTTTGAAAAAAAGTCACATCCTAAATGCCAATGATGGTGAGACATTACTCATATCAAACAACCAATGTAATGTATCAATGCCTTTTCACTATTTGTCAGCATGTATATTTATGAGTACAAGGTACATACAATCTCTTTACTTACCAGTTTCTCACTTCAAAATTACTTGGACTATCTAGGAAAGGCATGTACCACAATTAGAGAACAAAGGGTCTCCACGATATTGTGAAGTAAAAAGTATTCATCTTTTCTCTCCTTTATGCAATACCTATTTATGTCACCATTAATAAAATTAAAGACTAGGTGTATTTTACCACCTGCAAAAAAAATTATTTGAGTGTGAATTGTTTGTGTTGGAATGAGAGAAAGAATTTTGCAAACTACTTGTTTGTTGGTTTTGCCTTGGAGTGTGGTAGAAGTTTGAAAAATAGTCTTAAGTGTGGATAGGCTGAGCCACAGACACTTTTAAACCACTCGCTATTTTGATTTCTCCCCACAAAATCATACTGCATTTACAATTGCCAAGAAACAAAGAAAGTATGCAGTTAAAATACACATATTTTAAAAGGGAGATGGTAACCAAGGTAAACTGCAGATATCTTTACATTTACATTTGTCTTAAATGACAGAAATGTATACTCAGAACTTCACTAGAAATACTCATTTAACTTCATTTTAAATAGCTTGTTTGGAAGAGTGCAGTCCAAGAAGTTACAATATTATGTAGCACCAGGCAGTTGAAAACTGCCAGATGACAGTTAAGGAGCACTGCTGAATCATTGCATTATTACAATGTCTTACTACTGTCCATGTGTATGTAGTAATTTTACTTGTTCGAGGGGAGAAATTGAATTCAATACATTTTTTCAGCAGTCTTAACTGGATCCCACAAAATGCTATTTGTTTCTTTCATATTTTTCTCTCTGAAAATGAGGTCCCTATAGAAAATGCACTTTTCATGACAACCTGTTTTTCTCCATGGAATGCATCAAGTGCCCATGGTGAGCTGGTAAAAGGTCACTTTTTTTTTTATTTGTTAGTAAATTTAAATTTAATAATGTAATTGCTATTGAATGAAAAAAAACCCAAAAATGTTAATGTCTGGTATATCTTAAATTACAACCATCTCTTTACTTACTTGTCATATTTGTTTCTTTCGTTATATGCAGAGCTGCCCGACTCCCTGAAGTAGTATTTACAGTAACATCATCTGTCAGAAGATTTTTAATTTGATATTAAAATCTTTCAAGTTCACATTAGACCATTTTAAATTCTGTAAGACTACTCCTTAATGCTTAATTTAGACCATGTACTACTGAAAGAGAACATGAGGTGCTCTGTTGTTGACAATAAAATCTGTCAGCCTGAGAGACTTCCATGTGTCTCCAGCTGAATGTTAAACTTCTGCTTACTTCTGCTTCCTCTGAAATTTATGTTTTCAGATGTAAACCATAATATTTCTTCGTAAAGAGCAGAGCATATGACCTTCATATTCAGTGAGACTCCTTAATGAAATTTTCATCCCCTGACTTAAGCATTTACACAATTATATCCTGATCACGTATTGTGAAAAAGAGATGCTCTAAGCCCAGTTCATGCCCAGGAGACTGAACAATTCTAATCCTTGGGAATACATAGTTTAAGTAAATGCACATGCAGTAGGACATTGCAGTCAACTTGCTTAAACCAGTAGTTTCTTCTCTACATTCTGCGTCACAAGGCTTTGAAATGATTACTTAATGGACTGATTTTATCAAATTTAGCAGAGCATTGTAAATGTGTATGTAAGTACATGATGGTTATCTCTATGACATTATCTCTTGCTTTTAAGTTTTTTAGGTCTCTGAATTTTCTACCTGTAATTACAATTTGGGCTTATTTTAGAAATTAATTTTAATTTCCTAAATTTAGGTATTTATATAAAATAGAAGATTTTTCAGATTACCTGAATTGGAAACTTTCTTTATATCTGCAACCTGTAGGTCTTCTGATGTATTACTAACAGAGTCCTCTTCACCTGTGTCTCCAGGCATTTCTGTGTAAATAATGCTAAATTAATTAGGGCACCGAATTTCTATCCTTTATAAGAACAGCTGTAGTGTATCAAATTAAAAAGTCCATCCAGCCTTGGATGTTCTTTATGCCAACAGGCAAAGTAGATGCATTAGCAAAATGTCTAGAAATGGCAACTGAAGAGTGAATCTTCCCCCAAAATGTTCTCACGGTTTTAAGCCAGACTGACTTTGTGTAATATTTTTTTAGATTTCTCCCATTACTTTACTAACTTCTAGTCTTATTTTTGGCCAACACAGTATCATCCCCTCACCTCAACTAAAAGTTTAATGTTTAATTCTGTTCTTAAACAACAAGCGTGTTTCTGATTGTACATACCAATAAAAATATTTTAACTCTTGTGTAGTGTAGGTTTATCAGTCTACTCTAATTCTGCATTGATCATCCATTACCATGATCAATAACCACCCAAAACCAAAGGCAGGCTCTGCCAGCATTCTTAGTGCTGTTCCTTTTGCTGTTTTCACTGTTGTCTCACCAGTTTGGGAGTCTTGCTCCAAAGGCCAATCAAACTGAGATATTTGGGACCATAAAAGAAAGACAATTTAGATGTTAATTTTTTTAACCAATGTCTGTTACAACAAATTTCTTTTGCTCAATGTCTTAATTTTTCCAGTAACATAGTCTGAGTATCTGATCCATTTCTGTTATCTAAACTGGAAACAGTCTCTTCTGACATGGCTTTGACTGGAATTGTCTCTCTGTATCGTTTTATCCTATGTCTTCATCTTTTTTTCTCCTTTTGCTTCTCAGTTCGATTACAAAGGTACAGGGAAATCACTCAATCTGAAATATTACCTTATAGCAAAATACAAAACTACTGGACAAAATAGTAAATTTCTATTCAGTGTTTTTCCACCCCAGCCAATCGGTTAATCTCTCTGTTTATGCTTTTTGCGGTTTTTTTAAGGTCTCTCTAGACTAAAAATTTTAAATGATATGTGGATAGTTGAAGTACTTACCTATGGAATCCTTTTCTGATTTTGCTTCTGTCCATTCTGGAGGCCTTTCACTTTCATCATTATCTGATTTACTTGCTTGTTCCATTGTGCAGTGCCCCAGAATAGCATCCAGTTCATTAAAAAATTTCATACTTTTACTCGTACTCCCTGAGCCTTGGGCACTTTTTACACTCTTGTATTCATGTTTCAGATTTTTGTATTTTGTCCTGCACTGCTTCCAGTCCCTGTCAATTCCAAACTTTTGCAGTCTAGCAGCAACCTGTTCAAATATTCTTTTATTTCTCACTGTCCCCTCCAGTTGTTGCTGGATATTTTTGTCTGACCATATGTGTATCAAAGCTCTGACTTCATTAACAGTCCAGTGTTTTCCTCCTTCATTTGCTACTGTAGGAATGAAAGCCGGTGGTTTGGAAGCCTCTACTGCTGATGCTGGATTACCTGCATTGTGTGGGGGAGGGGAGAGACACAGATATTTGTTACCTGCATTGGGTGGTTGGGGTGAGGAAAGGACAGAGAGAATGGGAATGAAGGACACTGTTTGAAGATGGAGCAGAGGTGACATTAAAATCAAGGTATTGGTTATTAATTTGTCAGCATTTTTCTTAATTCTCATATAATTTTTGCTTTCACTTGAAGACAGATATTAAGATAGCACATGTACATTTAATTAATCTAAGAAGAACATTTCTTTCTTCTGTGTCCTAATGCACTAAATTTTTACCTGTAAGACCTTTGGGTACAACTGATGAGCTGCTTTGTCCTTCAGACATTAGAGAGGAGAAGAGAACTCTGTTGGGAAGATGGGATGTGCTGCATGAGCACAATAATAAATTGGCCCCAAGTCACTGACATTAGCATCAAGACTTAACTTTCTGCATTCATGCCATACTTTGGTTTTTGCACACATGGAGAGATTTAACCTGGGTAAGGATCTAAAGAATCTGATCCTTCTTTCTTAACAAAGCACCCGAGTTGTGGGGAGCAGAGGAATGGAGACTTTTGTTTAAGTAAAATGTTTGTGTGCTAGAGCCCAGTTCTCATGGCACAGAACCTGCACCTTCCTCAGGGCAGATCAATCAAAACCATTTGGAGTTCTTTAGTGAAAATCTGTGTGAGTTGTCTTACTCTGCATAACTAAGATATTTTTTCCATTTTCTCCTGTCTACAACTTTATTTTTTAACATTATGAGGTAAAGGTTGCCACCCATGCAATAACTTAAAACACTGAAATATTATATATTTTAGTTTTTTAATGTTTCCTTGTTTCTATTTATGAATTTGCTTTGAGACTTTGTTTTGGCTATAAGATTAGTTTGGAAAGAGATTTCTCATGCATTTTCTAAAGCTTTGCAAAAATAACTAAAAAAACCCAATAATAACAATAAATAAACAAACCCAAAACCATTTCCAGGGCATGATCAAATAAAGCAGCATGAAAATGCACTGTAACTGTCAGGTTTTTACAGTCATACTGCAGTGGTGCCTTTGTCACTGTCTTTTTCTGGAAGAGCAAACCAGATTATGGGGGTTTGATACTTTATAGCCACTGAGATGCATGTGATGGCAACAGTATCTGACCCTTGATTGTGCACAGAGCTTCAGTGGAGCATATTTATAATAACCTGTCTGGGGACAAACTTGTCCAAGGTAAAGCCATTCTGTGCTAGTCTCCATAATTCATTCTAGTTGTCAATAAGTTGTTCTAGCAGATATAATTTTTTTTTCTTTATAGTCCTGGGTTAATCAGGACTGCAGCAGCCAGCTCATAGGCAGTGTAGTTGAGAAGGGCAGTTTTCAGGTGGCACATCAATTATGCTTTCTCCATTTCTTCCTGAGGGAGTGAAAGAAAATGCTGATTTACTGGTGAATCAAACCATAGGAACTGCCACTGATGATAACTGACAACATCAGATAGGCCAGAGAGGAAAAGTCTAGGGAAGATGACAAGAAGAGAGGACAAAGAGTGCAAGGAGGTGCTCTCTACACTTCCCAGTCAAAGCCATAGAGCATTATCTGAGAGGAATAAAGTTTCTTTACTCTTTGTATGGACCAGTATTTCTCACTAGTCAGTTAATTTCCAACTGAGCTCACTTTTGGTTGTGAATATTTGTTCAAATGAGTTCTGGTGACTCAGCATATTGCTCGCTTATTCTGCTGTGTGAAGAGTGAAAAATGGTGGGTTTGTTTCCTATTCCATTTTAAAAAACATGTTGATTCAAAATATCCTGCCTACAAGTACTGCTTTGAAACAAAGTTGTTGTGGTCAAATTTTTGCAATAATTTTCCTAATGTCTTAAAAGCATTTCAGTCCTAATTTGTTTTAAAAAAATGTTCAAGTAGGATATACATTATTTTTTATCTGAAAGATGCATTTATGCTGTATTTAATATTTTTCTAAACTTCCTCAAACCTGAGAAATCTGCTGAAATAAAACCAAAATATTAGGCATTATAGATACAAAGGGATCAACATTTTTCTTTCAGTGGTTTCTGAGATAGTGCCTGAAACTTACAGACTAGAAGAGGTACTAGGGGAGGGCATTTTAGTACTAGTACATACTTGAGAGCCCATGCAATTGAAGTTATTTTGCTGACTTTGTAGAAAGCAGCTTCCTGACTTGTGAAGTCAAAATTGAAGAGTTTTCTGCTTGGCAGTGTGTTGAGCACTGAGAAATAAAAACACATTCCTGTAAAATTTGATTCAGACACTTTCTGCATGTTTTGTTTATGTGCATGAAGTATTTTACATGTGCATAAAATATGCACATATATCTGGTCTATTCCTTAATTTCTTTCTATGCCAGGCAAGAGGGATGTAATGTGTAACATAATAGCCATAGGTTTAGCCTGTGCCTTGTTTTCTTCCTAAATATGGCACCTTGCAGATTTTGCAATGGAAGTTGTTGTAACTGGACTGGAATGTATACTAAGTCATAGAGGGTATATAAAAAATAGAAAGAGCATGTAGGAAATTCAGGACAGCTGCTGTTCACCCAGGCAACGAATCAGCACATCAGTTGCTTAAATCTGCCTAAACTGTGCTTGTTTCTCCATTTCCTGTAGCTTCCCCTTGAAGGGGCTCACACCTAGGATGCTCTTCCTCTTCCTGTCTTGCCAGATTTGTGCCTTTGCTTTGTAACTTTGCTGAGTAAAACTACTAGAGTAGGATGTTTTCTAAATGACTTCTATGGTTGGTTGGACTAAAGCATTGCTGACCACTCCTTGCTTGGAGAGGTGATTTTGAAGTTATGCTGGAGGCCACTGCAAGTCTGGATTGCTCTGCATCTCTCTCCTGGCTCAGGCCACTCACTCATGCTGCTTTAAGCCTACATGATTTAAGAAAATGAGCTAGGGAAAAGCCACAAGCTGACATGGGTATCCTCTCTAGCATTTGGCATACTTTTCACTGGCATTTAACAAAATTACTCTGGTTAATGCAGTTTAACATGATTAAGCTGTAGCATGGGATGTGTTTTGCATGCCAATGGGATCATGCAGGTGTTATATACAGTGGCCAGCATGACACTGCTGAGTGCTAGCTCTGGCAAGGAGATGGTGCCAGAGTGTGGTTGCATTAAAGCTATGCTGATCAGAAACAGAATGACAGTGTTTTCAAGCTATCAGGAAGTGCTCTGACACCCATGCTGCTTTTTAATTTTTGGTCTCTCTGTACCATCATACTATACCTAGTTGAACTGGTCTGGTATGAGATACAAAAAGTAGTGGATCTCCTGGAGCATCCTCATCATCTTCTAAAGAAACTGGTATTTCACCTGGGAAGGAAAGAGTTTGTAGATGAAAAATAGGTATGGACTAAATTAGGAGTTTACACTTGAATGTCCATACACTATGAGAAGATCTTTAACTTGGAAATTTCGACACTTAATTTGTAATTAAATTACATTTTAAATTAATTTAGCTGTACCTATAAGGGGGACATGAGTTATAGGAAGGAAATCATTTTATGTCTTGTATATGAAGCCTGTTTGAAATGCATTTAAGAATTCTGGTTGAAACTGACTTGATTCTAGTGACTTGTATGCTCTTCTGACTCAGTATTCAGGGCAAATAATAATGTAAAGTAAGAGACATACAATTAAAGGCAGACTTTGCACACAGATTCTTAAAATCACAAATCTATTTATGTAACAAAAATGAATTCCTAGAAGAGTATGAAGAAAATAAGGATGTTCTGCAAAGAGCTCTGGAAATCAATGGAATTCATTAACAGTATGGGGAGGGAACCCATATTCAATGTGTTTACAACAGGCTCATTTGTAGCTGCCAGGATTAAGTCTAGCTTTTTCCAGCATGGCTTTTCTCAATTTGTTTAAAAGGGAACATTATAGCAAGTAAGTTTAAAAAGCAGCATATGTACGTCAGGTTCAGAACCAGCTAGATTCTCACAGAGTACAGACTTGGAAGTTGTCCTGCAGTAATGTGCTGTTCTCGACATACCGTGTTGACAGGAGGTTTGAAATGTTGCTTCCTTGTACGGGAGCTGAGCTCCCGTGAGCTGCAGCCAGGCAGGGCACCCAGATCAAAGCTCGCAGCTCTGCGGTAGTTCCTCACGGGGAGCAGTAATGAGGTGCACTTAGGATGCAATCTCCTACCCCTGACGTCCAAAAGCTGCGTTTGAAACCATTATCCTAAATCCTTCTGACTTTCAGCAAGGCTCACTATGACTCATAGATGCAGTGGCCTGATCTCTGACTGCTCCCAGCTGCCTGCCTGGCTTCCCTGGCGGGAGATGCTGCTCATGCCTCCACCTGCAGTGACAGGACTGGCATTTCAGCTGCTTAAGAGCAGCAAAGCAAACCAGGGAGAGGAGAATAAATTCTCTGCTGGAAGGCTTCTGAGTGTGCCATAGGCACTAGCATGAGCAAGGTTAATTGCATTGTTATATTAAAAGAAAAACTTCTTTTTAGTAAGTAAGAGCAGTTACTACAAAAAGATACTACTGTACCAGAAAAGCTACTCAATAAAAGTATTGCACACTTGTTTAAAAAAAAAACCAACTATTTAAAATACTGTCAATGATACGTTGAAAAGTGCAGACATGGAAAACCATATGTAAGTGGCACTTTTATGTCAGCATTTCTGAAAGATCTTCCTGCATTTTAGTAGCTGAGTTTTCTGCCAGTCATTGCTGATGCATTTCTGCTCAGCTATAATCTTTCTGCATTAACTGAGGTAAAGTGAAGGTCAAGCAAGGTGACCAGTGCCTTAATATTTAAATATAAAGAAAGAAATATAAAAAGTGTAAACAATTTAAATTACTAGGCAAGTATTTTTTAAAATAATGTATTTATTAATACTTGATTTAACTTGTTTAACAAAATGGGAAGGTCATTCATTTAAACTCTAATGAAAGATACAATTTTTCGTAGTGCACCATCACTTTATGTAGATTTTCTTGGTTGTTGATTAGTGCAATAAATGCACAAACTACACTTGAAGAGAAGTGAACGTTTTGACTTGTATATTTTTTAATGATTATTTAAGCTACAACTCTGCCTCTGAAACGTGTTTTTGGAGGGCAGCATGAACGTCTCTGCTTATATTTCTGCATGTGCTTATGCTTATCTTTTCATGAACAAGCTGGGAACTGGTATGTGTTGCTACCAGGTTTATCCTGAGACACCCCTCTCAGATTTTATTAACATTTTCAGTAATAATTTCTTCAAATACACTTTCAAAAGAAAACTGATTCTACCACGTATGAAAAATCCTCAGGGGAACACTATTGAAATACCATTCAGTCCTAGAAAAAAAAAGTAGTCTCTTTTCCTCCATTCCTGTTGCTCCCCCTTCCCAGCAATCTCCCAGTAGCTGAGATAATGTAAAGACATGCTTTGCATCTTTACATTAAGCATGCATAAGAATACTGAGACTGAGGCTAAGCAGAATGGTAAATATACGGTGAATTATTTGGGAACATGCCCTGTCCCCTGTCATGCTTTTTAAAAAGACAAATCAGTATAGCAACCAATTTCTTAAAATAAAATAAGATGTTCATGGTGGACACGTATCATTAGTCACAGGTTTTAGTTTGCTGATAGCATTTTGTTCTTACTACCCAAAAAATAAGCCTAGACATCCTTGATACCTCAAGCCCCCTCAAAATGAGATGTCTTGCCTCTTTTAAAAGAAGTGAGGGATCATTTTTCTCTCCTCTCCTGCAACACACTGTGTTTGAAAGGGAGAAGCCCAGGAGGGGGCCTGCAGTCACTGCTGGGGCAGGAATGGGGGGCTGCCATTGCCTGTGCCAGGATTGCCTTCCCTCTGTGGGAGTGACACCGGCAGCTCTGTCCCTGCAGAAGGACCTGCGAGCATCAGCTGCAGAACCACTGATGCCAGTTTTGCCTTACCAGTGCTCTTGTAAGTCCTGGGCTGGGTAGGCATTGGTCTCTGACTGCAGGTGGAATAGGACTGGGCCTCTAGTACAGTGTTAGTTGCTTGACTTGCATTCTTAAATAAGAAAGTTGATGATCTCACAGCTGTTCGCTCAGCCCCTTGTGGTGGATGTATGCATGCATTCTGCATAGCTGCAGGACACATTTCTATCTTGGGGTGCTTTCGTTGTGGCTCAGTTGTGGTTGTTGCAAAAATCTTCACATTTCAATTTTTGCATTAGTGTTGCATTATTACAGATAGCTGCATTTAATTTTTGTTTATCCATAAAACTTGTTTGCTTTTATTTTTCTGGAGGGAGTAACAGAAGTGTTTGTGCAATCAAGAGATATATTTAATTATACCACCTTTAAAACCAGACTGTCCTAGTGCTTCAAAACAAGGCATGTCTCACCCAGGGGTAATTATTTTTATAGCTACGATAGTTTGGGATTCACAATTGAAATTAACTTTTGCTGATTTAAATTTGCTAGAGGTCTAAAGGAGATGAGAATTAGGATTACCAGGTGCAAACTACATCAAAACACAGGATAATCTAATGGCAGATCCTCAGATGTAGGACACTATCCTGATTTCATGTAGTCCTCAAAGTGTATCAGCTTGTATTAGCCTCAGTTCTGCAAGTTTAAATTTAAAAATGGATTTTAATTCACAGTGCAGAGAGCACATTACAATATTATAAAATTGCCATTTTAATTTGAAGTGACTTTGACAAATTAGAGGCTTTCTGATAGTGATGACAAATTAAGGTCAAGCTTTTTGTTAAGGTAAACAATGACAATGAAAAATGGCAATTTCTTTTCCTCAAATCTGTAAAACAGCATTGTAGAGGGAGACGTGGAATGGTACAAGGACAAGCTCAATGTCCAGCGCTTTTCGGTGCCTTTGACAATATCCCCAGGCAATAATGCTGAGTTTCTTGTGTTCTTAAAAAATATTCATAAAATTAATGTAAATTTCTACATACCATGAGAACAAATTAAGCTTTTAATTTCTCTTTTTAGTCATCTTATTTCGGTACTTATAACTATCATTGGGGCTTATACTTCAGTGACATTTAGGATGTGACAAGGAGATTTGAGTGATGTCAAACAGCAGATTGACCCTAATGAAATGTTAAGCAGAGCTTAAATGCATATGCAGAGAAGGTTGAATAAAACAAGAGATGCAAATAATTTAGTAAAACCCACTTCAGAATAAAGGCAGCTGTATTCACTTGGTGTGCCGCAAAACACTCTGATAAATATGATAATTTTTACTTTCACTGCTAAACTAGAGTTTTTAATGAGAGGTTATTATGCATGTGTTTCTTGAATATTTAAGTAAAACTGCTGATAAAATAATTCACCTTGTCATCACACCTAAATATCAAGCTGATATATATATGAGAAATAAGAATAAAACCCCTAAATTTCACTTGCATCACAACAAATAATGATTTTTACAACACCCTGACAGTTTCAACCTTTTCTTTCTTTTTCTTTATGTTTACATCTGAATTGGAGCGCTACAAAATCTGCTTCCGAAGTACTGCAAATGCAAGGCAAAGAGAAAGAAAGCAGCTTGTTTTAATTTAGCATTTCCACCCCGTGCAGGAGCCTGGACACTAGCAAGTACTCACCAAGGCTGCAATACAGGCAGTTAGCATAATTTTGCTGGAATTACGCTGTATTTACAGACTTCGACACTGGTGGGTGCTAACATTTTATTCCCCTGCGCGAGGCGTGCATCCAGTCACTTTAACAGCGCTGCCGGGGCTGAGCAGCCTCCGCTCCAGCACCAGCCAAGTCGGGCTTCGGTTTTGTTCCCTTTGGGTTTTAAGCAAAGAGAGAAAAATAGAAGCAAAAATATTTTTTTTTTACCTTGCGTGCTGTCTGTTGTGGGGCTTGTGTTCAGCTGCGTCTCAGTCGCAGAACACCTGCCGTTTTCTTCTGCTGCTAATTGTGTGACAGGCTCATATCGCAATATGGCATCCAGATCATGGAAAAACTTCATGGTTTTAGTGACATCCCCAGAGTTGTGGGCATATTTAACCGTTCTGTATTCGTACTTCAGGTTTTTGTACTTTGCACGGCACTGTTTCCAGTCCCTGCACACTCCCAACTCCTGTAACCTTTTAGCAATGTAGATGAATATTCCTTTATTCCTCAGGGTGCCGTGCAGTTGCTTTCTGATATTTTTTTCTGACCAGACGCTTAGCAAGGCTTTAACCTCCTCCTCAGTCCAATGCTTCCCTGCTCCACTCTCCATGTTGAAAGTGACCTGGAAATGATTCACTATTTCTAGCCAAGATTTTGTTTCCTAGGAAACCAGACGGCTGGTTGTCAGTAAGCTCCGCCGAGATGAAAGGATCTAGTTTTACTGGCTCAAGCTGCCTGAGGGGAGTAACTTGAGACACTGCCAAATAAGCAGGCTCGGCGCTGGAGCCCGGCGAGGGAAGCGGCTCCCAGGCGGGGAGGGGACACCTCGGCCGGGCCGGGCCGGGCCGGGCCGGGCCGGGCCGGGCCGGGCCGGGCCGGGGCTCAGTGCTGTGACTCTTCTTGGGGACTCAGTGGGGGCACCAGGGTGTGAGAAGAGAGGCAAAATGAGTCTGTTTCGTTCCTTTTAAAAAAAGCCCAAACCCAACAAAACAAAGCAACGTCACACACACACACACCCACACACCACCCCCTGCGGCCTGGCCTCCGCCGGGAGGCCCCGGGCAGCCCCTGCCCCCGAGGGGCACGGCCGGGCCTTCCCCAGAAGGGTCGCGTTTAGCATCGTCCTGCCCTACATCTCACATCTCTGTGCGCTGTTTGCCTCTGAACCGCGCTTTGTATATTGGTGGTGTTTTATATATAGGTGATGTTTCAATAAGAGCTGGCATACTTCGAGTCTGGCTCAGCTGGTAAAGTGGTGCAAGCATTGTGGTAATGACACTGAGATCCCATGTCCTTTGTCAGTGCTAAGTGAAAGATGTAATCCAACTCCTTGACCAGGGCCTTCCTTGGGGTGTCTGCTTCTCTCTTCCTAGCGATACAGTTACTATTTAAAGAGGCCATGACAGTTTTAAAATCGAAATTTCTTGCAATATTAACATTGCAATTACAAGTTGCTGAATGCAGTGCATCAACCCTTAAGTCTTAATATCAGTCTTCGTGTTTGTAGATGGAATATCTTCCTGAGTTGAAGTAAATGGCTTTAAGAATGTCCTCATCTCTGATTATTTTCTTTGAAGAACTGTGCTACTAACAGGGTAAATTTGTTCAAAGTGGGAAGTTTGGTTTGTTTTGCTTTCTGTAAGCAAGTGTTCTTTAAAATTTTTGCTTTACACCCAGCTGGGACTAGTAACAAATAAAGGGATTTTATGAACTGGAGAAGATTGGTAATGAGCGTTTCAGTTGTAGATTAGCATCCATTCTATTGATTTCTGTGCCCAATTCTATTGTTGCTTGTAATAAATAATTCCAGTGACTTTAAATTAGTTAAACCTGTCCAATGCATAAATAGGACATTAGTTATCTTTCCCTTTTTAAGAAAAACATCTTTCCAATTCAGACGTTATTATCTATGAGAGTGGGCATGAGTTCACCTGTCCATCAAAGTCCTGATGAGTATTACAGGCACAGGCAGGCACACAGCAGCAGTTTTGTTTTTGTTGTAGGCAACACTGCCTTATTTCAGGAAGTCTTTAAAAGGGAGATGGAGCAGCCTGCACTGTTATCCATAAGGAAAAAAAGAAAAAAACATCCAGTCTGCAAAGCAGACCTTTTCAATGGATAAGGACTGGATTATGAATGGTGGGCAGGTGCACAGTGTTCTGCCTGCCTTGGGCAGGGCAGCATCAGGGGATCTGGGGTACACCCAGGGGACCCAGCAGGGGGAAGTGCTGGGACAGGCAGCAGGACAGGGAAAACACATGGATTTCAGCTGAATCAGCTCTTCTGCTCAACAAAGCACAACTGCCAGCCGAAGGCTGATGTACTTAAGAGAAGTATTTCCATTTGCAGTGACACTTGGATATCAGACTTGTTTTGCCTGAGTTCAGAAGCTGAGATGCCTAACATTAGATTCATGCACTCAGATGCTTACGTCAGAGGTCTGTGTAACTTTAAGAGGTGTAAATGCAAGCTTGTCTGCCTAAGTGCAAAAATGCAAAAGCTTCTGCATAGATGATCAGTGGAAGAGACAATCCATTCCCCTAAGCAACACCATCAGTTTTTAATAACTGATGGATCTCACAATCCAAAGCAGAAATAGAATAGCACTACAGAACCTAGTACTATTGCCTAGACCATTATGCCTCTAAAAATGGCTTTTCCAATTAAGCATCTGTTTTTATGTTATGCCCGTACTGAAATTGAAGTCCATTAAGAGCCTGAGCCAGTACTTATTGGTGGAAAGATTCCCACTGAATTAGTGGACTTAGGCACAAACATTATATGACTGTCTTGAAATAAAGCATAACATAGGCAAGAAACCTGCAATTAACACAGCAATTATAAGTCTGTAAAATAAAACAACAAATAAGCCTACATTAAAGAAAAATATCTGTCCATTACATGTTAAAGTGTTTCATAATCATGTCAGTGCTCTGTGTTAATTTTATTTTGTCCATAGGGGCCAGGAGAGTGCTGGAATTGTGACAAGTGATGGCGAGTCATCCCAGGCATTCAAAGTGCACAAGGTAAAATGCAAATAAATGCTTTGTATTCTTAAGTGAGATGCATGTAAGTCAGTTTCTGCTAAGAAACAGTGTAGTTAGAGAAAAAGTAACATGCTTGATGGGCTGTTTTGATTTTGTCAGAGTAACTCGTTTTGTTACCTGTCTTGAGTGTATGTTTAAAACAAACCTGCCAACGTTGTCCTGATAGGTGTTTCTGTGCGTACAGTGGCAGACACACAGAAGTTACCCAGAGCATGCTAATGATGTCACAAAAACTTTTTACCGAAGTCACCCTGCACCTTAGGTGTTAACTCTGCAGATTTGGAAGAGGATTGATGGTCTTCCTGATCTCAAAAAAAAAAAAAAAAAAAGAAATACTGTTACAGACTATGCACAAGGAGATGAATGACTAAATCTTACACTAGTGAGACTCAAGGAAGTGGCAACTACTTTACCCATAGGTAGCAATAAACAGAATTTAGGACAGAATAGAGGCCTGAGAAGGTCACACAGACTTTCTCAAGCTGAGAGAATCACGGGGGATGTTACAAGACTGATAATGATCACAGCCTTTAAAAGTATCTATTTTTAGTCAGGGAATAGTTTGTTCCATGATAATCCTCAGCACAAAAATGTAGACTGCTTTATTTAAAAACAAGACTAAAGGGATGTGATGTAGCACTGTGACCTACTCAGCTTCTTTCTTTCCCTTATCTTTCAGGTTATTTGCCTTTTTCTTAAAGTTCCATTAATACTATAACAGCATTAAGCAGAAGAACTTCGAAAATCACCAGGAAAATAAAACCAACAGAACATTTTTTTTCTTTTTTCTCCCGAAGGGAATGGGTCTTATAAATCATGTCTTCAGTGCAGACAGCCTGAAGAAGCTGTACCCTTCAAACCTTGGTATTGGGCACACGAGGTACTCCACCTCAGGAATTTCTGAGCTTCAGAACTGCCAACCTTTTGTTGTAGAGACTCTTCATGGGAAGATCGCTGTGGCACACAATGGGGAGCTAACAAATGCTGCACAACTCAGAAGGAAGGTTAGTACCTCCTCTGGGGCTCTGGCATTGTTTCTTTCTGAGTGTGAGGCAGAAACGAGCAATATGCTGTGACTTTTCCCTTAAGACCAAACTTTTTTTGGGTTTTGGGTTATGAAAGAGCTCCCTAATCAAAATAAATAATTTTGGGGGAAAAAAATCCTGTGAAGGGGATTCTGCCTTGATATCTCTTTCTGTTATAGGCAATTTCATATTTTCTCTTCTGTATTTTAACTCTCTTCCCAGAGGACGCACAAAGCTAATTAAATCACCCAAACATGAATTTATGCCCTGAATATTGGTGGCATTACTTTTGGTTGCATGCAGAGCAAAGGAATGAGATGAAGAAGGAAAAATGTAGTGCTAGCATAGAAGATTGTCTGACCTCATTTTACATAGTTGGTTTGTTGGAAGAAATCTGGCATTATTATGCTGCAATCACCTGAAGCACTGCGAAACATTTGTTCATTGCACCAAGGTGCTGTTAGGTTCAAATCTGAGCGGTGTGATGTGAGATTGTTTTTTTAATGCTGGTAACACTTCTGGCTTGTGTCTTAAAAGCTCATGAGGCACGGTGTGGGACTGTCAACCAGCTCTGACAGTGAGCTGATCACCCAGCTGCTGGCTTTCACACCTCCGCTGGAAAACGACGATACGGCCGACTGGGTGGCAAGGTGAGGAGCACGGGCTTCACACTCAGCACCAGCCACTGCACCTCGGCATGATATGCAGCTGGAAGTGCACACAGCTGTTCGTGTGGCACACAGTTATGTTCACCTATGTCTCATTCCAGAATAAAAAACTTAATGAAGGAAACTCCAACTTCATATTCATTGCTAATTATGCATAAAGACATAATCTACGCAGTACGTGATCCGTATGGGAATCGCCCGCTCTGCATTGGTCGCCTTATTCCAGTAGGGGACATGAATGGAAAAGGTAAACTCTATATATATATTTATGAATCTTCATATGCATAGTGTGTGCTTGAAATCGCTGATATAAGTAAATAAAGCTATGCTTACTTAGGTGTAAGTAGGAATATGTGATACAAAAATCAGTTTTGAAAAATCAAAACATAAAAAGTGGGTAAGAAAAAAAAATCATCTATAGGAAGTGCACAAAATTCCATTCCCAGATACAGGGAATCTTAATGGCCTAATGTTAGCCACAACTAGGCATCCCAACTGTAATACAATTTAAATAATTCTCATTGCTTAAACAGGAAAGCAGGGATGAACAGAATCACAGAGGGGTTGAGGTTAGAAAGGAGCTCTGAAGGTCATTGGTCCAAATCCCCCGTTCAAGCCAGGCTGCTTAAAACCAGTTGCTCAGGACAATGTCTAGAAACAAGTCTGGTTTCTTCCTTTTTTCTCCTATAGTAAGATGCTGGATTACTTGCAATGTATCTCTGAATTCCAAGCAACCCAGTCACGTGTAGTGACTGGACCATTACACAAGCAGTTTATGGGAAAAATTCCTTGTGTTCCTATTCAGCCTGCAAATCAACAATTTTCCATTAAGTGAGATTAAAATATCTTCACTTGTTTAAAACTAAAATAATTCAAAGGCAAAGCAGTAAATGCTTCCATATCTTCAGAAAACTGAGTAATTATAACCACAAGAAAAATTACCAAGATTTTTTAAAGCATACAGACATTCCTACCGTATGTGACACAATTATATCTTTCCTATGGTTTTTGACTCTCAAAACTCTCATTGGAATTCAATCCAGCATCCATTGTAATCAAAAGCCAACCTATTTAGCATAGAAAAAGTAAGGATTTTCTTGTGTGAACAAAAGTAATTATGTCTATCTAAAGTCACTGAACTAGAATTTGAAAAGTTTGAAATAGTGCAGGGACAACTAAGGTAGTTACCTGAACTGTTTCTCCTCATGAGCTGTGAATACGATGCTGTTACTTCCACTTCTACCTAGAACAGGTTTATGATGTTTATTTTGTGGATTTGTTTTGGACTTTTTAAATAATAGAAAGGTGGAAACAGTGGAATGCTATATACATTTTAGTTAGAAATTACAATAGTCTTTATTTGCACACTTGGAAACCATAGCAAGCCAGATACTGCAGCAAAAATGTGATTGTGGGGCGTCATGGTAGCAAAACTTGGGACTCTAACTGAAATCTTTTACTTCAGGAAAAGATAACACTGAAACAGAAGGATGGGTTGTCTCTTCTGAATCCTGCAGCTTTTTGTCTATTGGTGCAGAGTAAGTGACCTGATTCTTACTTTATCTGAAAACTCTTCCTTAGACAGTGATTAAACATTAAATCCCAAGTTGCCAAATATCCTAATTATAACAACATGAAAGACACCAAGGTTTAGTTTGCTGTGGGGGATGTTTTTGCTAGTCCTGGTTTTTGCCAGTTTATTTTCCCGAACAGATGATTGTAAAAAAAGAATTCTGTGTGCAGAAAGTAAAAGTAAAGGCAACTACTGTCACAAAGTTAATGCCTCTTACTTGTTGCATTATACCTGATAATCCATATAACCTTTTGATTTTGCCCTCATTTTCAGCAATATAGTTGCATTACAAAATAATTTTTCACCTACAGAAAAGTTACACTGGTAGTTCACAGGCCGAAATAACCTGAGTTGTAGCATATGCTGTCTGGTAAGCTGGCCTCCTTGTTAGAAAAAAAATAACTGTTTTCTGAAACTTCTTTGAAGTTTCTGTTAAGAAAAGCTTGCTATGTAGGACAATCAGCTGAAACTTTTGTGTTTTCTATAAAGCAATTTTGTCTAAACTTCTTCTGTAGCTAGTGCTGCTTGCTACTGCTAGTATCTGACCAGTGAATAAACACAGATTTGCTCACTTCTGATTTTTATCTCCAGAATATTTCAATATTTTGGGATAGATTGAGATGTTAACTGATTGAGATGTAGCCTGAGGACTTACTAAAGAATCTAGAAAAATGTTTAATAAGGTTAAACACTTTAGCATAATATACCTAAACTATTCCATACTCAAACCTAACTATTCCATACTTCTGCAGATTTGAGAAATAGAAGGTACACTTCTAGTCAGCTTTATGCCATTTGGGGGTAGCTCTCTGTCTTCTCTAGACAGATATTTCTCTAGATTTGCCTTGTGAGCCAGGATTATTTTAGGTACTAGCTCTGTTCTTGGTTATATTTCTTATACTGCACTGTAAGGTTTATTAGCTTTCATAGAAAAGTTCTCTAGTATTGATAAAGGACTATATTATTAAAATATATTCAATCTCAATTAAGCCTGTACAGTATGTCTGACACATAGGACAAGTACCATAATTCTCTGGTACCAAGTTTAGTATTTTTATTTAGTATATTGTTTCTGGATATCAATTCAGATTCTGTTTTAGTAATTAATTCTGTTTTAGTAAGGGTCAGTANATTTAGTATATTGTTTCTGGATATTAATTCAGACTGTTTTAGTAAGGGTCAGTTGTCTTAGCATGTTGGTCTTAAAATGCTTTAGGTCAAATCCTAAGATAGAAACAAGTTGTCATGTTAGGATGTTCTAAAACATTTTTCCCTGTCAGTTGACTTTTGTTTGTACTTCAAAATTATCATCCAGCTTCAGGACACTTCTAACTTCTCTGTATTTCTTTTCCAAGGTACTATCGGGAGGTCCTTCCTGGAGAGATTGTGAAAATATCCAGACATGATGTCCAGACACTGGACGTTGTACGAAGATCTGAAGGAGATCCGTCAGCATTCTGCATCTTTGAATACGTTTATTTTGCAAGACCAGACAGTATTTTTGAAGGTACAAAAATGTTACATACAGAGCTCTTCCCTAAATAGTGCAAGATGTTATCCTGGAGCACAGTGACTCTGGGATCATAGTAGAGTACCACTGAATATAAGCTTACAGAGCACAGCTGGGACAGAATGGGCTGGCAAAGCTCATCAGGAAGAGCATGTAACATCACCTTCTTGTTTCTGGGTGTGGATACAGCCTCAGATAGGCTGCCTGCATACTCCTATGGTGGCATGAAAAGGGCCATGAACATGATTAAGGTAGATGAAATATCTTTTAAATGTGAGAGACTTAAGAAATGAATTTTATTAGTTCTTGGTAAACATTTTAAAAATTAGACTGGTAAAACAGGATTTAGAAAATAACTATTTTGATATTTTTCTTTGCAATAAGTATAATTGGAAGGAAGATGCTTGTAATTTAACTCATAAATCTATGCATTAAGTACTTGGCATTGTCCATGTAATGATTTTATTATTATTTCAATAGAAGCCCTTAAAATAGCAGCCAGGATTCTCATATCTGGCAAACAGCCTCTTCATTGCTTTCTAGGGACATGCTATCCATTGATCCAGTACAATTCCCTACCCTTATAAAGCCAGTTTCACCCCAAATTCCTTTTCTTTCACGATCACCTTACCCTTCAGTATCCTTACTTCTCACATTCCTTGGTATTGCTGCTGTAGCTTTTGCTGTACTTCATCTCATCAATACTTCCAGTTCTTTCCCACGTTGCAAGTTTTTTAGGACCTTGAAAGCTTCTGAGCCCCCTTATCCCTTTACTAAATTCAGGGTGAATTTTGCCAACTAATTCAAAGTCAGTAAGTGGACAGAAGCAGACAGAAGGATTGCATAAATTTTGTCTGTTGGAAAAAGCAGTCTAAAAATTGAATATGCACGTTATGAACAGGCAGGCATAATTTCTATTTCTTTCCTCCTGCAGATAGATTTTGTAAGATCCACAGTTTGTTAGTTACTCAGTTAGAGCAAACTGGATTTTAGTTCTCCATGTAGTGACACGAATGTGAATGTTAGAATGTGACATTATGGAAGGAAATAAAAAATGACCTTATGCAAGTGACTGCTTATTAGTTCTGGAACTTTTCTGACTGACTTCTATGACTACAACTTGACACAGAAATTCATACAGAAAACCAAGAGGAAGTGTATATCATGCATACCAAGAAAAACACTTCTCTCTGTTCATAGGTCAGATGGTATATTCGGTCCGTAAAAGATGCGGGCAGCAGCTTGCTATTGAAGCACCTGTGGAAGCAGACCTGGTCAGCACTGTTCCAGAGTCTGCTACCCCAGCAGCTCTTGGTTATGCTCAAAAGGTATGTGTTACCTTGCTCTTTTTTTCCCCCAAGCATATTTATACACTTTTTTTTCGTAATGGACTATCATGATGTGGGCTGTTAAAGTTGCATATTGATGAAGCTCTATAACTTCAGTACATAGGCTACTCCTATTGAATCCCCTGCCTTGTTTTTTCTCTCATTATTCCTCTATATTAAGGTATTTAAACAATTTTTGGTTACTATGAAGTCATACTAAGTCCTAAGGTCACTTTAAAAAAACAGTAACTGAGACTAACAAGTCCTTCTATATTAATTCTGTTTAACTGTTTCCTGTTTGCAGTGTGGACTACCATATGTTGAAGTACTCTGTAAAAATCGATACGTAGGGAGAACATTTATCCAGCCAAATATGAGGTTACGGCAACTTGGTGTTGCAAAGAAGTTTGGTGTTCTGTCTGATAATTTTAAAGGCAAACGAGTTGTTATCATTGATGATTCAATTGTGAGAGGCAATACCATTTCACCCATAATAAAACTACTGAGAGAATCAGGAGCCAAAGAGGTAAGTTAATTTTAAGTCAGTACAATACAGATGTAAATAGAAGTTGATGGGATGTTAAAGCACAGGGGCTTGTCTTCATTGTACTGTACACTGTTGCCTTATTTCAAAGGGCAAATGTGGAAAAAAACAATGGCCAGTGTGTGTTTAGTGTGAAGATAGGTTAAGAAGGTTCTTTTGTATGAGTATGACTTCTGGGTGATTGCAGTGGCAGGAACAGGTCTTGACTCACAAAGCACTATCTGGCAAATAAAAAAAGAATGGAATACAAATCAGTTAAAATCAGAAAACCAAGTATTCCTTATGTGTGACTTGTGGAAGTGCAAAGAGTACAACCATATACTGCTGTAAATACCACATATCTTAAGGCACCCAAGCACCAATTTTTAAATGGATAAAGATTTTTTTAAGCAAAACAGTGTGCAAGTCAGTCACTGGAGCAAAAATGTCCTGTATATAATGTTTGATTTTTTAAGCTGAAACTTGTTTATCAAGAACTGAACAGCACAGAAGAGAAATAAAATCAGGATGGAACCTTCTAAGAACATTAGGAAATACTGTAAAAAAAAAAAAGTTCTAAAACTATCTTACCTTCTCCTGCTGTGTTGGCATCTGATAAAAACTTTATCTTACTTTTAACCTTTCAATGGTTTCTGTGCAGTGCTGTGTTCTGTTCATTATCACTGTGTAGAATTGAGACTTTGCTATTATCATCTGCTGACCATCAACTTATATCAGCCTGTTTTGAAACTATTTTTATTCAGGTGCACATCCGTGTAGCTTCACCTCCTATAAGATTTCCTTGTTACATGGGAATAAACATTCCAACTAAAGAAGAACTCATTGCCAACAGACCTGAATTTCATGATCTTGCAAACTATATAGGTAAATGCTACTTTCTTTTTTTTTTCTCTTGTAAGAGTTGTCAACTTTATTTTATAATCTATTTCAAAATAAAGCAGAACATATCAAGGCACCAGGCAAAACTGACTAAAGAGCTGTAAGGCTGGTAAGCTAGGTTTCTGCACTGTGAGTACTCTATGGATCAAACCAATTCAGCTACATACTTTTTTTTTTAACACAGTTAGGGAGCTGTATTTGTCGAAACAATAGAAAATACTAGAATAATTGCATAAGCATAAGTTGCAAATAAAGTATGACAACAAAGCTTTCCAATACTTAAAGCTCCTTCAGAGAAATTTGACAAAAAGAAGCTACTGCAGTCAAAACACAGGAAGAAAATAAGTAGTGAAAATCTGTCCTATAATGAAAAGAGGATGTAGTTTCACTTGCATGAGATATTCATAAAAATATATTCAGAATTTGTAAACACCCACTGAATTTTCTACAAATTGACATTTATGTAAATAGTTTTAACTGCATTATATATTTCACTTTGAAAGAAATGACATTTAAAACCAATCAAAGAATGTTGAAAACCTTCTGAAATTTTGAGTCATGTTTGCAGCAGACAAAAAGAAAGATTATGTTCCACTGTAAACTCTGATTTCCTGTGTTAAATACCTACTGTCTCTGTCTAATATTGCGATGGAATCTTTTTCCCCAAATTGTTGTGAAGGTGTATGGAAATATTTCAGGTTTGTAGGATCTCATTTTTAAGTATTATTCACCACATGCAAAGGATAGAAAACTAATGATATGAAAAGGCTATCAAACATTCCTACTGTTGATAATTTGCATGAATTGCATAATGATTTTTTTTAACATGATGCTCTTCCCCTCATCCAGGTCCCAGAGAGGCTTGGTAGTCCTTGGTGCTCAGATTTGGGAAGCACTAGCCACACACACATCTACTTCCAGACCTGAACTAAGGTTAACTTGGGAGACTACAGGGAGTTCAGGGAGTCTTAGTACACACTCTGCACTTTGGTTCTGTGTTTGCAGTTATGTGTCACATATTTGTTCCCAACAGAACCTTCTGTCTAGATTTCAGTGGCCTGCTCCCTGCACAAAGCATTTGAGAAGGGCAAGGCATACCACAATCTTAAAATTTTTCAGTCATTCTCCTTCATAAACTATATGATAATGTGACTGCATTTCCAAAGAGCATTGCATTTGGTACAATATTGCAGCTTTAACTGATGATCCTTTATTTCCTCTAGGAGCAGACAGTGTTGTCTATCTTTCTGTGGAAGGGTTGGTATCATCTGTGCAAGAAAGCATCAAAGCAAGACAAGACAACAACCCTAAAAGCCAGAAGTCATTTACTGGAAAGCTTGGTCATTGCACAGCGTGTCTCACTGGAGACTATCCCGTTGAGCTAGAATGGTGAACTTTTAGTGGATGGACATCAGTTCTTATGTTGTTGAATGTACCCTTTTCAGTGATGCCTTCTTGCTAAATAGCATTCTTGCATTTAGGTCAAACAGAAGCCTATGACAGCTAACTAATTACTATTACTAAAACACATCTTTAAGTAAAGACTTACAGAAAGTCTGATGTGCTGATGAAAACAATGTAAGTAGGTTTAAAATACAAAATCATATAGTTTTGATGCACAGTTGTGCCTTCTATTTTCTCACAAAATGCTATAAAAACCAAAGTTTTTTTAATTATGTAGAAATCCTAAAGTTTGTTGTTTTGGTCTTGCCCTAAAAGCTCCCCCATTAGACTTGTTCACAAAGCACACAAATCGTGTGATGATGTAACTTCAAATTATCAAAGTCTTAGTGCAAAAGTATCTGAAGTTTGCTTTTCTCCTTAGGAAAAATACCAGATTCTGAAGACTGAAATTGCTTCCTCAGCAGTTGTTGCTTAGGCTTTTTAAGAGTAGAAGTATCGAACTTCTGCATACAGCCTTTTTTAATTGAGGCCTTTGTAACAGATCCTATGCATATGATGTCTAACATAATTTTTAAAAATGAAGACTCAGGGAAATGTTCAGCCAAAAGCTCTCTAGTTTTGTAACTTTAAAATTCTGTTTTAAAGTCATGTAATTACATTATCTTTGTGTGCTTCTATCAATTGCCAACATAGTGTGGAAGAAGAAAAACATACTTGGCACTGCCATTCTTTTTTCTGTTTTATGCCTTGTTTTCTCTGGGATAAGCCTGACAATTTCTGAAGTGTACTTTTCATTTGTCAACATCCAAAGTAAACAAAAACCCCAACTTTCCACACTTAACAGTAAAAATGATATATTGAATGAAGATCATGAGTTGTTTTGGGTAAAGTCTTATTTTACTACATTACTGCTGTTAGAATAAATGTAATGTTTAAAAAAATTCAAGTGTTCTGAAGAACCATTAGCTGTTAAATGCCTTGTGTTCAGCTGGTCACAATTACACAGTTACTGATATACAAGAAGATCACTTGGACAATGAATCACAAGCTGAGAATGGAAAAGCACCTTTTCATAACTATTGCAAATTTCCGCACAATTTTAAAAATAGTTTGTATACCTCAGTCTTTCTCACTGAATACCAGCAACTTAATTTTAGATTTTTCTATTTAATATTGTGTATTTTGGCCTTATAATTGTTTGTGCAACTGTTAAAAAAAATAAATAGAAAAGTTTAAGAGCTTCTTCCTTCCCCATCATCTTCCATGTAGCTGAGAATTACAGGATTGCTGATTAAATTCAAAAGGGAGTTTTATGTGGGATTTGTAGCAATTGTGCCTCATTGACAATCACAACACCAAAGTCCTACTTTGAAAAAGCATACTTTTGAAATACACATGCTTTAATGAAGTCAAGACTGTGACTTGTGCAGTGGGATGAGAACCTGCTTGCAGCCAAACCTGTGGGAGAACCTAGATGTGATGAGCATGGGGCTTCATCAGCACCCAGATCTGCATATTGGGGGATATATGTAAAATCTCTTGTAATTAGCAAGTCTGGTTTTTAAAAGAACCATAACAGTTTGTCTGGACAGTAAATTGAACAAAGCCAGAACAGGGTGGACACTGACCACCCCCTCTTCCAGGTTAACCAGGAAGGAGTATGAAAAAAACCAGAAAAACTGTTGCGAACATTTTTCACTGTTTTTCTTTCCCACCCTCAAAAGAAAATCATTTTTAGAAGGGATAAGTTGAGCTCTTAGATTACAAATACAAATAGATTAATATAAATGATTAAAATACATCAAATACAAATAGATTACAGGAGTCCTTTATATGTGAGATAAACATTTAGATACACAGTGTAACAAGTTTATCTGTCTGAAATCATCTACAGGACGGAAATGAAACTTGTGCAAATCCTCTTTTAATGTGCTTCCAACAAAATGCTATTTTTGAAGTCTCCTAATAATTGCTTTATCACTAATTAATGTGATTTGAGCATTGGGTTGCATAATGCTAATTTAAAAAAAAAAAATAGTCCCATAGCCTTTTCCCCTCTCCACATTATGCAAATGAAATTGTCTGCTACTGTGAACACTTAATTTTTGGATGCACTGCAATGCTAAATCTTTATTATGTAGTTTTCAAAATCTTAACTTAAAGAGGAGATACTTTTCAAGTGTCATTCTATTCTGACAGCTGGATTTATGCTTCATGTTACTAGACACTATCACATACAGCCAACACACACAGCAGTGAGCACGCTGAAGAAGAAAACTGGCTTTAGGTGTCGCTATTTGCATTAATGTTTTCCTGTGAAACCGTTTCTGCCGTCTTACCAATGTGCAACTGTGCCAAACTATCCCGTAGAGAATGTGACAAACAGTAGAAAGCTGATGTCTGACTTCTCCCATGCAAACATTAAAAATTGCTGTGAACCGGTCTTCTCGTTCTCTCCCTCGGAGGCATCACCAGCACCATGTGCAGAGGCTCATTGAATAAGGTCACCCTGAATGCGCCTCAGAGCCAAAGCAAATCCTTTACTGCGAGGGTGGTGAGGCACTGGCACAGGCTGCCCAGGGAAGGCGTGGGTGCCCCATCCCCGGGAAGGGCTCAAAGCCGGGCTGGATGGGACACCGAGCAGCCCGGCCTGGTGAAAGGTGTCCCTGCTCACAGCAGCGTGTTGGAACTAGAGGATTTTTAAGGTCCCTTCCAATCCTTAACATTCCATGCTTCTATGACTCTGTGTCATTAAATCACGCAGGCGGCCCCCAGGGCAGTACCGGTGCCCCCTTCCCCCAGCACGGCTCCCGCTACCCTCACCCTGACACTCCCCGCTGGCGGCCCTAAATCCTACCCGGGGCGAAGCGCAGCCCCGGCCGCCGCCGTTCGCCCCGCCGGGAGCCGGGCACGGGCGGGCTGCAGGGGCCGCTCCAGAGGACAGCCCAGGGATTGCCGCTGGCACGGCCCGGGAACGTCCCGCTGCCAGCACCGGGAAGGGCGGAGCTCCCGCCCTCAGCCCGGAGGTGACATCCCATCCCCGCCCGCCACCGGCGGTGCCACCGGCAGGAAGGCCCGTACCACCTCCTGGGCCGGAGGGGGACGGGCACACGGGGACGGAGACGAGTGAGCTGTAAGCGTGAGGGGGGAACCCTGCCCTTCGCCCGAGCCATCTGCATTTCTTTTCAGCCCCTTTCCCATGCCTGCCGCGGACAGTGAGGGAGGCTATGGCGCACTCGCTGTTCCTCTCCCTCTCTCATTCCCTCAGGAAGCAATGGTACATGGCTCGGGCCGAGCAGGCGCTGCGGGTGCGTACTCAAACGGCGCGACGGCCGCTGGCCAATGAGAGCGCGGCACTACCGCGTCCCGCCAATCGGAGGCGCCGC
>VZRH01004630.1:643448-704060 GCA_013397555.1 Urocynchramus pylzowi | reverse complement strand
GGCGGGCTGGGGCGGGGCCGGGAGGGCACCGGGAAGTGCCGCGGGCGGGGAGCGCCGGGAGCCCCTTAACAGCGTCCGTCCCGTCCTGTCCCGTCCCGTGTGGAAACGGGGTAACCTGAACGAGGAGGGCGGGGACCACAGCCCGGACCTGTCCGGTCACCGGTCCGGGCTTGGCGGGAGGGCCCGCGGGGCAGAAACGGGCACAAGCACGAGCAGTGCCCTAAAAGTTCACGTGTTGGGGGTTTCTGCTCCTGAAGAAAGGATTCGTATTTCACAACTCCATTGAAAGAGTTACTAATTAATTGTGTTAATGCATTTATCAATGCAGTGAATTGATCATTTTATCAATTCAGTTTATTTTAGCTTTAAAAGTAGAAGTGTAACGGTGAGATACAAACTGCCTCAGTACAAGTCAAGAATCCAGCTTTCTAAGTCTAAGGTGGCAGAGCTGTGTATTCTCCGCCATGGCCCTTTTGTTTTTTTTCCCCTTGCTGATAATGTTTTGTGTGCCTGTGCAGTGCGGCTGGGGCGCGGCGCGGTCGGTGCGGCCTGCTGTGCGGTGCCTCCGGGGGCGGGAGCGATGTCGCTGCAGGAGCTGGTGGCCCGGGCGGCCGGCCCGCACCGGCGCAGGGCGGCGGTTTGCTTCGATGAGTGCTCCGGGACACCGCCCGCCTGCCGCACCTACGGCACCGTGCTCGAGCTAGCCGAGGAGCTGGCGGCTTTCCTCCGAAAGCGCTGTGACCGCCGAGGCGGATGCCAAATAGGCCTTTACTGCTACCCAGGAATAAACCTGCCGTCTTGGATCTTGGGGTAATGGTTTGAATGCTTGCAGTCTGTGTTGGCTTTTTAAGGGTCATCTCTGTTAAAGCAAATTTTACACTTTGTTTGTATTTTTAACGACAGCAAAAATACAGCAATAGCATAGTAGTGCAGTCACGGTGCTGGAGCCTTGCATCATTTAGGGAAAAAAACGGCAATATGACAATCTTTTGAAAACCCATTGCTAAAATGTTTCTCAGTCTTAAGTCTTAAAGCTGTAAACTGTCTGTAACTGCATCCCTTCATTAAAAGTGATATAACATGTTTATCATGTCAATAATACAAAATACAAAAAAATTAATGACTACTATATTTATTCTGCTTGTTTAAAACTGCAAGTGATCTGGCAGAAAACATCTATGGAGAAAAGAACTGTGCAGGTTTTTTTAATGAATGGTCTTGCTGGCTGTAAAAAAAAAAGACGTTCTGAATGCACATTTCATGTTTTAAGCTAAATGAACATACATTTAATGTTCCATTATGAATATTATGGAAAGAAGTAATGAGCATTGTAACACTCATGCGGTATTGATTAACTGATGGCTAGGAAGTTTAAATGCTTGTGATCTCAACACTCATGTTAATCCATGAATTTTTAAAATCCTGCTTCTGTTGAGGGACTCTAATGTTTGTATCCTTTGTATAGGTATCTTTTGTATTGCTAGCATTTATGATGGAATAGACAACATTCGTATGGATCACAAGCGTATTTTTCCAGCTGATGAATACAGCAGCAGTTGTGCTTCCTGGGGGCATGGCCTGTGTCGGTATTTTCCTGTTGTTCACACCTCATGTAAAATACAGAATGGCGCCAGAAGAGCTACCACAGTGGAGTATAGGGATTTCAGTGGAGTGAGCAAGCGGTGTAATCATAAACCTGCCACAAGCCCTGAGGCGCTTTCTCACCAGCCAGGAAATGCTTCTGCCCCAGTGCAGCAGGTTGCTCTGCCATGCTGTGGCTCTCCGGGAGCGCCGGGACTCGGAGCTCCCCCTCCTGCCTTGGAGGGAACTCATGCCAGCGCCTGCTTAGATTTTGTTACACTTTTCTTACGAGTTCTTTGCACTCGTAGGAAAGCGTTTTCAGCGTGCAGGCTTTTGTTGCTTTTTAGAATACGTTTCTACGTGTTGTATGTGGGTAAATGGAAAGGTTATATTTCTGTTTCTAGTCAATACCAGGAGGTTTTAAAATGTGATGCTGTTGATGTCAGTGATACCTTTGCTTGGCCTGAAATAATATTGAATGTTTTCATCTAGCTTTAATCTTTTCCCTTGCTGTAAAAGACTAAAAGGCAACACTGACTGTCCTCCTATTTTGTTACCAACAACATCTTTAAAAGTCATGTCATGACTACATTTTCTAGCTCAGACAACTATAAAGGTATAAAAGAAATTTTAGCAAAATGTAAGAGGATTTTCTTACGGGTTTTTTTTAATTGTTTAAAACATTTGTGTTTTATTAGAATCCTTCAAGTTCCAGCTGCCTATTCACCTATTGATCCAGATGCACCACCAACCATATCCACTTACTTCATGAAGAAAAGTAATCTTCGGTATATTCTTGTTGAGAATGACAAAATAAATGTAAGTGTTCAGGCTACTACAGGAAGCATTAAAGGGCAGTTTAGATGTGTAGATATGAAAATTTAATTCTGTTTTAATAAGCTTGGATGGAGTGCTTTTGTTTTTTCACGGCAAAAGGTTTTTCTTATTGTCTTTCTTATTCAGAAAGGAACATCTTTAAAATCAGAAGTACAGAATGTTTCTCTCTTCTTCAAAACAATTGCCTTCTTTCCTGTTACACTGTTGTTCAGGCAGCCTTCTTGGGCACAGATACTGGAAGACTTTTCCAGACTTGTTTCTTTATTTGTCAATGCTTAGAGTTGGAAATCTGCAGTAGTTAAAAAAGCTCCTTCATTCAATACTTGGGTTTCTCTTTGTCAAACTCATCCAAAATCTTATACCCTCACTCATTGCAAAGGGAATAACAAGTTACAATTCAGATTCCTTGGTGTTCTGCAGCATTCTTTTGTACATTTTCCATTTCTTTTTTTCATTTGCTCAGATAACTGTTTATTTCGCATTTATGAAGTCAGTGTTTATTCATATTTAATTTATAGAAATAAATGAGCTTATAACTGTCTGATGCATGTCCTCCAAAATAGAGGTATGAAAAATCACAGCTTGTTTGTATGAAATGCTGTTTTCTATTTCATTGCATGCAGTAGAACAACAACAGTACCTCCTGAGTTCCACTGTTTGAATTGTTCATTTTCTCTTGCAGAAATTCCAGATGTCCCATGCTGGCTATTTTTACCATGATTCCTCCTCCATAGAACACATTGGTTTAACTCTCTTCCAAGTGAGCTCAAGCAACACTGATTTCAGTTCAGAAGTAGACAATATGAAAAGTAAATGTGAACCTTTCAGAGCTGTGGGTAACTCACAGCCAGGATATACTGTTTGCCCAGATCAAACTGAAGTAAAAACATCAGAAGCAGGATACATGGATGCTGGCCAGAAAGACACTTTGGCATATGTCTTGCATACATCAGGAACTACAGGGGTCCCCAAAATAGTCAGAGTGCCTCATAAATGTATAGTGCCTAATATTCAGCATCTTAAGTAAGTGTGGTTTTCAGTTTTCCTTTCAAATGCTTTTATGAATTTGATGCTTTTAGGATTTTTTTTGTAATACTTCAAAGGAGTGTAGGGTTTTTGCTGACAGAGCTTCACTTCTTTCTCCTTATCCACCTTTGTGGGTTTTTTGCTTTTATTTCCAAGTAGAATTATATAACATTTTGTTTCTCTATCAGTATTATACTTAAATGGTGCTTTGCCTTTATTTTTGAGGGCTGTGCTTCAGATAGTGCACCGTTGCTCTAAGTTTTGTATTGTCATCTGGCTTGTGGTTTAAAAGAAATAGACAACAAAATTAATCATTTGTTCACAGTTATATTTACTGTGTTCTGTAGTTCTTAAGTCATAATTCCTTTTTAGGCTACCCAGGTTTCTTCTGTTTCATTTCATATTAAAAAAATCTATGTCATATTAAAAATAGTCTATTCATATTAAAAATACAATACTTTTCCTGTCTTATCTTTTCCTTTCTTCTTATTTGCTTTTTCTTTCTATATGTTTATTCTTTTTTAATGAGCATCTATTAGTTGAAATATGCCTTTCAGTGAACTCTGTTGGTGTGTAATATGGTGGGTATCTTCATAAAACACTTCATTAGTGAAATCAACAGTTACAGTCCAGGAGCTCTTGCTCAAATTACTTGTCTACATATTCAGAGCCTTTAAGATCTGAGCTTTGCTAATGCATTTCTTCCATGCTTTCATTCTGTTAGTTGGGAAGGGTTTTTTGACTGCATGCAACAGATTTGTAATTCCTAGCTTTCATGTTTTAGATCCATATTTGAGATCACAGAGGATGATGTGTTGTTCCTGGCATCTCCTCTCACATTTGACCCGTCTGTGGTTGAATTGTTCATGGCTCTGACAAGTGGAGCCTCTATTCTTGTTGTACCAAACACCATTAAAATGATGCCTGTGGAGCTCTCTGCTGCTCTGTTTCACCACCACCACGTGACAGTGTTGCAGGTAGGCAAAATCTAAGTGTCTCCAGTGTCTTGCTTCTCACTTCTGCTAATAGGTACTACTTTTTCATCAGCCTAGAATCTAATGTTGATAGGACAGGAGTCTTCTTGCTCAAAGGCAATAGCTGTCCTTTTTGTTGTAGACTGTTAGCTGTCTAGAAAATTATCATTTGATCAAAACCTCAAACATTTTGTGATGGAAAACACTGAGCTGAAGATTATTTTAAGAAACCTTTCCTTATTAAGAATTAATTATTCTGTTAATTAAACTTTTTGTTTTGAAGAATCTGGTAATAGATTAAACCGTTACAGACATTTTAAGCACTTTTTAATGGTCTTGATCTTGGGAGTATTTTATCATAAACAAGTTTTAAGTTTTAATGTTAGTTTTTATGCTAACAGTACAACTAAACCAGTTCTATATATAGGGTGGTAAAATGTTTGTCATTTTTGCAATAATGAGAACAAGGTAAATGTGAACTTTGTTCACTGTGTTGCTTTCTGTTTCTGAGTAATTAACATAAGAACTAATGTGCATACACTTGAGGTAATAGCTGAGACACAAAAGGAAACCTATAAGACACCTGAGTAAAGAAGAAGCTTTGCAGAAGAGCATAAATTTATGCTGATAGCACTCATTAAAGGCCTTATAAGAAACAAAATCTCACAAAACACCATTGTGATGATTGGTAGGTAGATGTTTTAAAGTACATCCATAATACAGCTATGTACAGCTAATACAGCTCTTCTGCTAGCTCTTCTCTATGTAGCATAAGAGAGGTACACATACACTGATAAAATGTAACAGGTCTTTTTCTTTTTTTAAAAATATGTATCATTCAGGCTACACCAACACTTCTCAGGAGGTTTGGAGCTCACATTATTAAATCAAGAGTGTTGTCTGCAAATACTTCACTTCGTGTCTTAGCCCTTGGTGGTGAAGCATTTCCTGTACTGAGTCTCTTGAAAAGTTGGAAGCACAAGGATAACAAAACAAGCATTTTTAATCTCTATGGTATTACTGAAGTGTCAAGCTGGGCCACTTGCTACAAGATTCCTGAGGAGGTTTTTAGTGCGGATTTTAGGTAGGAAAATTCACTGTTCTCAGTGGCTTGGCATGTGAATGATGACAATCACCAGAAATAGAACCTCAGTCTCCTGTTACCAGGGCTACTGAGTCCTCATGAGTGTTTATACTGGTAGAAGTTACATTTGGGTTTATGTAGAAACAGACTAATCCATTATCTCATGAGCCACTACAGCCCCCCCTCCCCCATTTTAGTAGTGTGGGTGACAGAAATTTGTCCAAAGTGGCTCACCCAAGGTTTCACAGTAATTTTACTTAAACTTCAATAAGTACTTTCTTTTCATCATTTATCACTCTGTCATATTTCACTCAGTTTCTGACTTGTTTGGTTGTTTGGCATTTTTTCTTCGTGTTAATTTATAGAGTCATGAAAGGTACTTCCCGTTATCTCACTGTTTAATTTTCTCTCTGAAATGTGTGATTATTCCATGGCATAATAATTATACATGCAGTTTGAGTTAAATGTGTCCTACAAATTGGGATGGTTTGCACAAATGATGTGATATATTAACCTGGTGCTTAAACCCTTGAAGACTAAAAATGGTGGATTGTCATGAAGTGTTATTAAATTCTTAGGTAAAACTAATTTTCTCTGAGTTCAAGCAAAAAATGTAATACTTTAAAATAGGAACTGAACTGGAATCCATGCCAAAGTTATTTATTTAAAGTTGCTCTAAATTTTAAGTTTTGCTTTACTGAAGAAAATATATTATTCTATACTCCCACTCAGAAATAGCTTCTATATTCAATAAATTAGATCCTGCAACTGCTTGAGAGGCTGGAGAATGAAGGGAAAGGAAGGAGTTGGTCAGTAGTTCAAGAGAAGTCTATAATAGATGCATGACATTGAAATGACTGTTTCTTGTCTTTCAGTCTTTTCTGAACTGAACGTTTTCTAAATCTTTTTCTGAACTTTTCTTAACTGTACTTACTAAAATAGAGTAAGAGCTCAAATTATGCAGGGAAAAATGAGTTGGAAAGCAGATGTGTAAATTGGTTGATTTGATGGATGTTTCAATCTTGGAGACTTAAAAGTTAACTGAAATTATTGGGGTTCTCTCAGGGTATTTCAGGGTCTATTCAGGCCTTATTTTTTATAATTCTGTGGGGTTTTCTGGTATATATTAGTGACACCCATGCACACTGATAAGATTTTTAATTTTTAATAAATTGATACCTTTTTAAAAAAGAAGCATTTTTAGAAAGAAGTCCCAAGCATCTACCTTTTCTCTTATGCCAGTCTTTTAAAAATCTGCATGATACCTGGTTTCTGGGGCAGTTGTTTTGTGTTCAGAAGAGAAAGACTTCTACTGTTTGTCTCTAATATATTTAGAACGGATTTTCCTATACCTTTGGGATCACCACTCCTTGGAACAAAACTTGAGGTCAGAGATGCCAATGGATCTGCAGTTCTTGAAGGCGAGGGACAAATATTTATAGGTCATTTTATGTTTCTAATTCTTCTAAGATGCTGTTCTTAATTGATTGAGTTTCAATAATATATTGATTATTTTACTTGATATTAGCATGTGATATACAGATTAATACTGATATTAGTGTGTGATATACAGATTAATAATTAAACAGCATTTTAAGTTCTGATTGAGCCGGGAACCTTCTGATAGTATTTTAGGTTGTTGGAATGATGAACAGGAAATTGCCATCATTGTTTCTGCATACTATCCCTTCGTTACATTGATTTCTTGTCCCCTCTTGCATTTTGACATTCTCAGCTGAAGTAATTTCTGTGCATTAACTGAATTTACTGCATAGCCAAAATTGTACATTGCAGAAGTTTAGATGTTGATAATACTATTTCAATATTTCTTATAATTCATGGTAAAGTTTAAGAGAATTTGATAAAACACTCTTTTTTAAAATTTTCATTTACAGTTAGATATTTAATATATATGACCACAACCTTTGTTTTGTCTAGGTGGTGAAGAACGAATCTGCTTTCTTGATGATGAAATGACTGTGCCACTGGGTACAATGAGAGAAACAGGGGATTTTGTGAGAGTGAAGAATGCAAAGTTGTTCTTCTTGGGAAGGAAGGACAATCAGATTAAACGTCACAGCAAACGTTTTAATATTGAATATCTGCAGCAGGTAAGTGCTCACATCCACTTAGAGAAGGGTATGCCACTATAAAAAGGCAGCTATAAGAAACACATTGTTATCATCAGAAATGGGTATTTGCTTGTTTTCAGTTGACTTTTAGGAGTCTAAAGGAATTTGGAGGGTGTATTATAAAAAATCTGGTCACGTAATTTAGAGAGGAGTTTGTTCTGAGTTCTTAGGAATCTGTTTTATTATATGGTTTCTTCCAGGAGAATTGAGAACTGTATAAACACCTGAAAAGTATTGAGTATAGTGATTGTTCTACACGATTGAGTGTCAGATTCCTGGATTATATCTCGTTCATGGCGTTTTGGCAAATAATACATATATCTCTGAGTTTGTTTTTATGTGAAGTACAAGTTTCAGCTATAAAAGAAGCTATTTCATAGGATGTTATGTAGGAATGTAAGAAAAATACAGTTTTTAAAGGTGTGTGGTTTTTTCATTGTTTTTTGCATCTTTTACTCTATTGATGAAATGCATTTCAAAACAAGACTGTTTTTTAATTACAGGTTGCTGAAGATCTTTGCCAGGTAGAAGCTTGTGCAGTTACCTGGTATCAACAAGAAAAACTTATCCTGTTTGTTTTACCCAAAGAGGGTTTTGAAGAGAGAGAAACACTTCAAGAACTCCAGAAGCGTCTACCAGCGCATGCAGTCCCTGATGAGATTGTAGTGATTAAAGCTTTGCCTTTAACATCACATGGTAAATGAAACCATTTAGAACCCTTGCCACTTGTTTTAATGGTATCCATTGTTTTTTTAAATAATTTTTTTTTTATTGACCAAAATCTAGTATCTGATTCATGCTTTTCAAACCTGTACATTAGATAAGAAATGCCTAGTAGGAAATAACCACCATGTGTTACTGTGTTTTCTTGATGATGTTCATTTGAAAGTCAAAGAGTAGTGGCAAAATCAGTTTAGTTTTAACACTGCACATTTCTTACCTCAGTTGCTTCTGTTGCAGTCTGCAACAGAACCCTCACTTCTGCTGAGGCATTGAAGGTGGGATTATGTGGGAGGGGTAAATTTTCAAAAACCTTGTGGGTTTTGTGTAGTTGATCAACCGTGTAAAAAATGCAGACGCAGTAGAGTATGAATAAGGAAATACATACAAGAATACAGTGACTGTTTGGGCAGAGCAAGTTTTGAAAGTGCTAATACTAAAAGAGCAATGAAAAAAAATCGTCCTTTATTTTCTACAAAGGCAAAGTTGATATATCTGAGCTGAACAAGATTTACCAGAACCATCTAAACTCCAGAAGGCGTGACAGTAAGCTGAGTGACGCAGAGGAATTGTGGGAAAGATTGCAGTATTTATGGAAGGTAGTATTTTGAGCTGCCTTGTTATCTTTGCAAGTGGATCATTATACATGTGTCAGGAATTAAACAGTTTTAAGAAGTATGACTAATGCAACCAGAACATTCTAGCTGCCTATAGATTTAAGCAGTACAGCTCTATTATATTCAGTTAATACTTAAATATAGTTGCTCTGCAGTGGCCAAGAGGGAATAGTTTTTATTTCTCTATCAGATAAAACTGCAGGCTATGAGGTGTAAGCAATTAGCATAGAAAGAATGTAATGTCAGTAGCTTTTTGAATGCTGCTTCACATGCCAAAAGAAGTTATCACTAAAGAAAACAAGGAACTGGGACATGGAAACTTTGTAAAAAATTAGCTGCTGTGTTGTTAGAGTTTCTTATTTCTCAAGATAATTATAAATTGAAGAGTCCTTTTTTTAAATAGATGGCGCAGTTGCACAACTGTCTCTTGAACTGCCTATCTGGATTTTTTCTAAATTTCTGTACTAAAGACTTGTTTTTCAAGGTATTGAAATATGATGCCAAACAGTATTACTTCACTTTTCAAAGGTAGACTTACAAGTTTCACCTGAAAGTGGGATTAGCTGTGGCCTAGGACTTGAACAAGTAAATATCGTGTACTTATTTGTCTGTTCCTATCCTTTTCACATTAATGGCTATGAAGTGATAACCCAGGGGATTAGTTGTGTCCTAGACCCATTATGGACAGCAGAAGGTGGCTTCCAAAATCAAAGGGTTTGGATTTGACATCCAGACTTAATAACAAGGGAGTGTGGTAAGAGGCAACACAGTTATTGCTGTTTGTTGTAGTAACAATGCCAAATGCAAAATCTTTCATGAACTGAAGGGCTTATAACTTCAAAAGTAGGTAGGTAAGTAGGTTACTTAAATAATTTAGAAGTAAAAAAAAAAACAGTTTATATAAGCTTTATTGTTAAAATAAAACACCTCAACTGATTTTATCAAAAGGCATCTATGTTTTATCTGCAAAGTTGTCATTGATAAATGGTATTGAAAANTTAAAATAAAACACCTAAACTGATTTTATCAAAAGGCATCTATGTTTTATCTGCAAAGTTGTCACTGATAAATGGTATTGAAAATGGCCAATCAGTATATAGTACAATTCCCTTTAATTCCTGAGACTGCAGAATTGGAATTGAGCAAGACATTTTGTAGTACAGAGTTAGTATGTCCCTATTTCCTCGTTCCTCCCCAATCCTTGTTCTATCAGTCCCTCTGTTGGCACTAACATTTTTCAATGACTTTTTGCAGAGTAGTGAATTTTCTCAGTTGTTCATTTTTAGCACGACTTCTAGGTGTTCAGGTGGATTCTACCCCACCTGAGGTTTGATGTGTGTGACATGGTATAACACCTATGGACTGGTACCTCTCTCCCTCTTTTTTTCTCTAGTCTGTCCTCGGTCTTCCATGTGATTCCACTGGAATTTCTAAAGATGCAGTATTTCTGTACAGTGGTGGAGACTCCCTAAAGGCACTACGATTTTATGAAGAAATTGAGATGTTAGTTGGCAAAGTTGTGCCTGGACTCCTTGAAGTTATTCTCAGCCACTCAATTGAAGAGGTTTACAGTCATATTCTTAAAATGCTGTTTGCAGATGAAGAACAATTAATGAATCCTGACAATGTTGTGAAAAGAAAATTAAAAGACAACAGTGGAGAGGAATTCCATGGAAAATACATTAAACTGACATCTGAAAGAGGTCTTGAGACTGCTTCAGGATTAATTCAATTTATTGCACTGAACAGAGGAAATCATTTTTTTCCTATGAATTTCACCAAGTCTTCTATGCAGCCCAAAAATACAGTACAGGTAGGAGTGGAACCACTACAGCAGCCATCCTCTCTGCATTCCAAGATTCCAGGTGTAATGAAAAGCCATTCTGAACTGGAGAATAGAATTTTAACACTTGAAAACGAGGCAAATAAAAATGACCATTCCTCTGTTCAGCAAATCCATGCAGAATGTAGCCATTCATCAGTGGCAGAGTTGGCATTGTGTGTGAGGTGGAAGTCAAACACAAGAAAATGTGTTGATGCATCACCACTGGTTGTAATACCAGCTAAAGAAGAAGTACCTGCATCTGTGTATGTTGGCTCTCACTCCCATGCAATGCAGGCAATTGATCTGGATTTGGGAGAAATAAAGTGGGAGAAGACCCTTGGAGATCGTATTGAATCTTCTGCCTGTGTGTCCAAGTGTGGAAATTTCATTGTTGTTGGTACGTCTTTTGTTTCAGCCTGCATTTTAAATCCTTTTTTCTGCGAAATAGAAGATGAATGACAGAGAATCACATTTCTTATCTCTGGTTGTCCTCCATCCATCAACTTCCATATCTGCCTCAGAACTAATTTATTGTAAAATAGAAACAGAAGGAAGAAGTAATTTAAGTTTCATGATAACTGCTGATGGAGCTTATCTAACATAAACACTTGTGGTTTATTATATCCCAGTTTATTAATAAGGAAAAATCAATGGCTACAGCTTCTTTTTTAGTGGTAGATTAAGGTGTGACATTTAAACTGTTGTTTTTGGGTTGTTTTTTTTTTTAAGTATGGAAAGGTAACGCAGTCTTAAAATGTCTTTGTAAATTGATAGAGTTAGAAATTAGTACACGGTACCTCATACTATTTTTCACAGAGTTTAATTACCTCATTTGACTCTTCTTTTTGGAAATGTAAAGAACATGTTTGGATAATTTTTTGGTTTTGTCATATCTGTTGTCAGCAGAGTTGCCATTATTTATCTTAGTGTTATCTTTCTAGCTAATACATCTACGTCACTGGTTAGCACAGATGTCCCAGTGGTGACGTGTTTTAATGCAACTCCAGTGTTGCCATCTTTTTGTTTGTATTTTGGTTGCTGTTCACTCTTGATAATAAAATTGAATATTTCATTAACATGAAGGAGTTTCTATGATGACAGTTTGGCTTTCAATAGAAAACTTACAAATTTTATTCTTTTAACATCTTTTTTTTTCAGAGACAAAACCCAAACAAAGAAGTAATTAAAATAATTTGTATTTTCCCTTTTTGGGCAACTCGCTGTATTTTCTAATATTGTTACTGAAAAATTTGATAGAAAGGTAGTGAAATAAGTATATTCTAAATGTAACTTAGAAAAAATACACAGAACAATTATCTTTGACTATACCAGCAAAACCTTTGAGCTAAAAACAGAGGAGGAGCTTTCGAAAATATTTTGAAACTCTACCTTATGAATAATCCTATTTCTTTCCAGTAGTGATGCAACTAGCAGCATAAGTCCCACCATAAATGCAAATAATAATATTCTTTTTTTTCCCTGTCATGTTTTGTTCCACATAGGTTGTTATGATGGCTTGGTGTATGTGCTTCAAAGCAGTGATGGAGAAATACACTGGACTTTTGTCACAGAAGACACTGTGAAAAGCTCTGCAGTTGTAGACCCTTCCAGTGGACTGGTCTACATTGGATCACATGACCAACATGTGTATGCTTTGGATATTTATGTAAGAACACTGACTCACTTTTACTTGTAGAACAATAAATATCCAATTTAGATTCTATTTACAGTGTGCCAGAGGAAGTTCCACTGGTGTTAGTATTCATAGGAGTCCACAATCACACTTCTGAAAGTTAGGCCTGCTGTAAGTGGAGTTAGGATTATGTGACAGTAAACAGTTTTAGTGGTGTTCTCAGTTGTGCTTCTTGTGCTATTAGTCCTGGTTGAAACCAAATCATAAGTTTCTTAGTTACTAAATTCTCCATACGTGTTTCAGAATAGGGTGCCTAGCTAGAAATAGAACTGTAGTTTTCAGTCTTACATTCTAAATGAGAAGATGGAGGCAGATGGGAAATAAAAGGGGCAGATACTGCCTTTTCATTAGCTGAATTTATTTTATTTACTGGAAGAGAAAGCCAGTGCCAGATCTGTTGCTGTCATGACGTGTAGATTGTCTTCACTTCTTAAGTAGTATTTGCTGAGTAAACACAGTACTTGGTAATGTTTGACATTCAAAGGTCTTTGTAAACATGATAAGCTCTAACTCCAATTGAAAAACTGTTTATTATTCTTTTTTCATGTGCTTACAGAAAAAGGTGTGTATATGGAAGTTACACTGTGAAGGTGGAGCTGTGTTTTCATCACCTTGTCTAAGTTTATTTCCACATCATCTCTATGTTGCTACACTAGGAGGACTGCTATTGGCTGTTAACCCAGTATGTATCTTTGCTTACGTGTCTTTCTTCCCAATCTCAAGTTTAAATGAAACCAAATGTATTTCTCAAGATTGCTATTCTAATGAAAGGGAAGGTGATCATATGTTACCATGAAATATTTTTCACTTGAGGGCATTATAATGATACACAAGGTTACCACAATACTTCCCACACTTCAGAAATCTACCTGGTGATAAGGAGGACTGAAGTGACTTGGTTGAATTCACATGCTGACCAAAGGCCAAAGTTGCAGTCAGTTTCTTGTCATTCCCGTATCAGTACTTGCAGGTTCAACATCCCCAGCCATGTTCTGGCAGTTCTGTATTCCCCTTGGCATGCCTTTTTCAGCTGCAGGGTGCCTGGAGCTCTGGGCTTTGTGGTTTTCAGAACCCTAACCCTAGGTGTAACCCTGTCCCTAGGCAGAGCAGTTCACCCGCATGCACCTATTACTCCCTCACCTAGGGTTAGGGGTAGGGTTAGAGTTCCAAAAACCACAAAGCCCAGAGCTCCAGGAGCACTGCAGCTGCAAAAGGCATGCCAAGGGGAACACAGAACTGCCAAAACATGGCTTCCTCCACAGCTTTCTCCTTTGAACCAGCCTTAGCCCAAGGCTGCTTTTAGTGCTCTGCCTAGGGTTAGGGTTACACCTAGGATTAGGGTTCTGGAAACCACAAAGCCCAGAGCTCCAGGAACACTGCAGCTGCAAAAGGCATGCCAAGGGGAACACAAAACTGCCACAACATGCCTTCCTCCGCAGCTTTCTGCTTGCCACCAGCCTCACCCCCATGCACCTCTTACTCCCTCACCTAGGTTTAGGGTTAGGCCTTGGGTGAGGTTCCAAAAACCAGCCAAGCACTGGGGAAATGGTAACTCTTCTTGATAGATGTGTAGCAATTTCATGGTTTTCTGAGGCATTGTTGGCTTGCAGCTGGTCCTGCCTGATAAAAGGAACAGGGACTAGAAGCAGCTGTTAATGTTTCAGTACTCACACAACACAGAGCATCAATCCTAATCACCTTTACCTTCTGCCCACTACAACTGTCCTCAGTAGTAACCAGTCTACCAGTCGAAAACCAGTGCATGGTTTTGCAGCAAGAGTGGGCTGTGCTTAAGAAAATATATTTTTTTTATTCTGTAATCCCCAGTAAGAGGTAGTTGAGAAACCCACCTACGAGTGAGTCTGCACCGTCTTATTTTTGTGAATAATCCTAATTCCCAGGGAATGTGCAGGATACAGTAGGAATGCATTGTGACAGTCATAGATAGTGAGTTACAACATGTAACATAGAGTATCAATATAACTTGATTCCAAAGTATCTCTGCTTCATTGGTCCTTGTTACATACTGAGCAGCTGGGAATGAAATAAAAACTGAATCTGGCATTTATTAGAACTACTGCTATTACACTATTAATTATCATTTTTACTTTGCTTATGGTGAGGAAGAAAATTAGGTTTTGATTGCATTTCTGTTTTGTGTGGGTGTTGTTGTTGTTGTTTTGGTTTAGGGGTTTGGCTTTTTATTCCACACTACATAAGGGCTGCATTAGGCAGTGATGGAAGGGTTGTTTTTTGCTGTTTCTTATAGTTGTGTTAAGCATCAGATATTTCTATGCTGCCACTTACAGGTGACGGGGAGTAAGATTTGGAAAAGCAACCTAGGAAAACCACTCTTCTCCTCTCCTCACTGCAATGAGAACTACGTCTGTGTTGGGTGTGTGGATGGAAACTTATATTGTTACACTCATTCTGGAGAAAAGGTAAAAGTGGTGTTGGGTTTTTTATGTCCATCACAAAACCCTGAACAAGATACTTTATTAGGACTGTTTTCTGATGCTTAATGATTGACATATACATTTCATGAACCATTTAGAACTGCCTGTTGTTAAAGAGGAGAACGTAGAAAAACTGTTTGCCTAGGGTAGTCCATGCAGTTCATGGCAAAATCACAAACTCCAGTTGCCTGATGCAGCAAGAGAATTTCTAGTTCAGACCTTAAACCCAAAGTAAATTGTCAAGTGTAGTACCAGCAAATGAAATTATTTCATTTGGAGCTTTCCAAGCATGTTTAAGGTATCTCTTCTGTAAGGTGGTGGTTATTCAGAAGTAAAGGTTTCTTAGAATTTTTATGCATTTGTCAAAAAACTGCCAAATCATGATTCTGGTAAAATATGTGTAAGCCTTCACATTGAATTAAGTGAGAGTATTTTTTCAGTTCCTCAGAGATAAATGTAGTTTGTATCTGGTGTTAAAGCAACTGACACCATTCATTTGTTGGCCTGAGATGCATGGCAATTCCTGAGCCTTTTCTGATTGACAAGTACGTGTTGGTCCATCCGTGCACTGCTCTCTGCTTGCAGCAGTGTTGCAGAACTGATACTCTCTTGAGGAGGGATCTGCACATTGTTAGCATAAGCAGAGGAAATCTGTAGTACAAAAGGAATATATGCCTTTCTGGCAAAGAATGGCACATTAACAGGATTCTTGATGTTCATTACTAATCGTACAACAGCCCAAGAATATTCTTTTCCCAAATTGGCTATTTTTACGTGGGCCTCACCAAAGGTAGTAACTCTTCCCTCTTCCACGTCTATTTTATGAGACTTTTATTGCTTACTCTCTGTGTAAAACCTTATTTATAATTTGACAAGGATTTACCAGCCCTCACTGAAATCTAGTATAGTTTTGAAATGAAATGCTCTCCTATCAACAATGAGTCTATTAAAAATTACAGTTGCTGTAAAACTGATGATGTAAAAAACCTTTGATAATGGGTGGTTATGTTTTTTCTGTAGGTTTGGCAGTTTTCCACTAATGGGCCAGTGTTTTCATCTCCATGCCTCTCAAGTTTAACTAAGCAAGAAATATTTTTTGGCTCTCACGACTGCTTTATCTACTGCTGTAACATGGAGGGTAATTTACTATGGAAATTTGAAGCCACTTCAAGTGTATATGGAACACCATTCATTTTCCAAAGTGATGACTTAAATAACAAAATTCTCCTGGCAGCAGTATCTACAGATGGCAAAGTGTGGATCCTGAATGCCAAGAGTGGAACAGCAGAAGGAGTAGATAAACTTCCAGGCGAGGTTTTCTCTTCGCCCGTAGTATGGGGAACAAAGCTTGTTGTTGGCTGTAGAAATGATTATGTTTATTGTCTAGATCTGTGTATAGCAGGAAAAAATAACAGCTAAGATGTTAGGCTTCTTCCCTGTTACTGTTTACATTTGCAAACTGGGAGCTCACAGGTGCTCTCTACCCCTCTGCCTGTTTTGCTGCAGGCAGGAGATGCTCCTCGCAGGCTTATGAGGTAGGATTTTGCATCAGGCAGTGTCCAGTGATGGAGGGAGGATGGCTGCTCAGCACCTTGCCAGAGAGGGGACAGAGTGTGTGAGGTGCCATATTCCACAGCTTGGATAGCAGGTTTATCTCTGAGGGAGGAATGTATTGCTTTCTCTGAGTCCCTCCTTGCCTGTGCCTGGCTCTTCCTTGCACCAGACTCGTGTTTGTCTGTCTGTCAAGATTTCTGTGCCAGGCAAGCTAACCCAAGTCCTTTGTTGAATCCAACTTTTAACTTGATTTCTGGAGACATAGCTTGAATTTCATATGCCTGGAAGGAGCGACCTGTTTACTACAGTTTGTACAAACAGAATAGTTCATCTTTTGTGGACATAGATTAATTAAGCCATGACAGGCCTAACATATACTTAAGACTCCATTGAAGTCAGTAGGAGTTGCCTCTTGTATTCTAAAGTGGAAATAACACTATAAATATTTATTAAATTTCAGTAACAGGAACAGTATTAATTCAAGATGAAGTGTGCACTGCTCAAATCAACCACTGTCAGATATTTTTTTAAGATATTTGAATGAATGCTGTTTACATTGTCTTCACAAGAACTGTTAATAAAAGGTTGTGTAAATTTGGTTTTGTGTTCTTTAACACCTTAGAAATAAGTACTGGGGGTCTTGATAATGCAAATCAAGTACTTGCAGTGGCAAAAGTACACTTCACTGAGTGCATTTCCTAAGAGTCCTCTAAAAGAAGTGTAGTAGAAACTCTTATCTTACTTGCTCCCATGAGCCATCTACTTTGAATCCTGTGTAGTATGTAGTACAGTTGTAGCACTGTGAAAGTTCTGTTTGTAAGGCAAACTTGGACTACATGATTAACAAAATGAAACACAGAGGACATATATCAATGATTAGATAATTTTGACCAGGTTATAGTTTAATAAGATTTAAAATGACAGTATAATAAACAATTGCACTTTAAAACATTTGAAAAATTAAAAAAGTACACAACAAATACCCCACAATTATACATCTTGTAGTTTTTATACATTACTATATGAACATAGAGGTTAATCATATATAACCTTGTCAAAAGAAATGGTATTTTGTGTTTGTATAAGTTACAAAAAATTGAGACAATATACTACATAGTGGTTTATTCGGTCTTAAAACGTTTTTGCTGTTTTAAACTGGGTAGTAGTGTTTTGGATTTATTTTTACAGATTTCCAATACTTTATCAGAAATGGTTGCAACAAAGCTAAAGCAAAGTAAAACTTCTCTTCATTGGTATTTAGTGCAAATCTTTGTTAATTTAACATGAAATGTCACTGTTGCACGTGTACACTTTAGAAATGTTTCCATCAAGTACTGTACATAATACAGTTCCATTGTTACACTAGATACCTTTATGGCTGGAAAAAACCTCTGCTTTGAAGCTTTAGCTTAGGACCATCCTTAATGAAAGCTCTGTTCTATGTGCTATAAATGGATTGTATTGGAAAATTGCATCCTTATGTCATGCACAATAGCACCTAATTTTGCTATGCTTTTCAGAATACCAGTATCTTTAATCCTGATTTACTTCACCTTCTCTGTATTTCTACCTGGCTCCCCCTCCCAATAAATAATTGTAAAGATGGATTTCAGGCAGTTTAGTTATTACATATCCATACTGCAGGCAAACAAACTTGGAAAAAATAAAATTTTAACTTTAAGATGCACTAATTCCAGGTGCTAGAAGAGCAAAAGGAATTACAGGGCCAATCCTTTCTTCAGGTATTGAAGGCATTAAGTTAGGGGTTTTTTCCCAAGCATTTGAGAACAGCATTGTCTCATTTCTGCTTAAAACATATTAATTACTTACATACCTGGTAAAGGTTACTTTAGAGATTCTGGTTTTAAATATGAAACTGAGCAAAACTGATGGCTTAAGACACCCAAGAAAGCCCATCTTGCTGCTGCACATGTACTGGATCTAACACATCCACTGTGTTTGTGCTACTGTAACCATGATACTGAGCCCCTGTTTTCTGTTTGGGGGGGAAAGGCTGTACTTGCCAGTGATTTTTGCTGGAACTCCTTTTGATTCTGGGAACAGAGTGTACAACAGGTTTCATTCTGTTTCCTGCATAGTTTAAAATTCTGTTTCTCATGCTGCTTACAGCAGTTTGGCTAAAACACTTGCATGAAGCATATGTTGTATCATGCTATAATGGTGTAATTTCTTTTCATGAAAATGTCTCCCTTTATGATGTTGTAGGCTTAAAGGTTCCTTTGAGCCTTATGGTTGTAAGGAGACTTTCAAATTTTTTTAAAGTCTTCCTTGCAAAACAAACTCAGTTGCTTTATTTAATAGGGTCACATTTTTAAATGCAGGCCTAGAGATTTCTGTGGGATGTTGAGGATAGTGATGTTTTTATTACATTTATGGACTTTATCCTTTTTTTGTAAGAGGGAGGGGTTGGACATTTCTGTTTTAGTTACGTGAAGTAATAAAGTGTTCAACTGCCACACCAGATACCTGAGATGGGGTAAGTAAACTTCTTTATGAAGTGTTCTGGCTCTATTGGTCAAAGTACAGGAAGTTACCTGAACTCCCTCAAGTTGCATGTGGAGTAAAATCAAGAATGCAGAGTTAAAACTCCTCAAACACTCACTGACTTACCTCTCAGTTCTCAGCTAACTTCAGTTCTGCCAGTCCTACTCCCGTGGGAACTTGCTGAGACAAATTCTACAGGAATTTGCATTCACACAGGAACAGTTTAATTCCAGTCAATTGATTTAAAGTTGTAATCCACAGTCACTGTCTCTATGCAGCATAAATATGGCCAAGCACAAACAGTGATGCACTTAAATGACTAGAAGAAACAGTGAATCCCTGACTTCTTTCTGAGAACTTAATGATATTTGTTTAAAAATTGTGGCTTTTTAAGTAGGATTAATTATTTTCTTCTTAGAGGTGAGGGCATATAGATGTAGTGTATTAATCCTATGATGAAAGAAATTACCTCAGCATTTGGATGGTACCATCACTTATCATTTGCATGTGGAACAGTGTATCCTGAAGCTCTTCCTTAGGGAAAAAGCTTTCAATTAGCAGGCAGAACTGGCAGTTCATACAGTTTAACATGTTTAAATAAATTATGACTTAAGAGAAGGAAACATGCATCTTTCCTTAATTTCAACAACAAAGTTCTGAAAAAATTTCTGAGATCTCAAACATAGAGATCTAAAATTCCAGAACTGAATACCAACAGAATTTAAGAAGCATCTGAACTGTTAGTCTGTTCTGGCCCTTATTATGATACCTGCTAAAATTTACATCCAGTATCTGAGCACTCTTAGGTTTTTGAGAGTCTGGCTGTGAGATTTTTTGCCATGACCTCCTTTAGCTATTTGTCAAAGCAATGGAATATATGACTTGAGTAGACTTTACAGTGAGCTAGAGCAAAATGGTAATCAGTTCAGTTTTCAGTCCTTCCAATACATGCATTTTCAGTTTTGTCATGTGTAAAAAGCAGAATAAATAAAATAAAGCAATTAATCATCAGCAACAGAGATGTAACTTTACAGTTTACTTTATGATCTGTGGACAGTCACTCCAGGCTTTTGCTTTCCTCTTGGCTAAGGCAAGCCAGGCTGGTTCTGTTGACACTGGGTTAGCATCAGGTGTAGAGAATCTCTTGGCCACCTCCTTTGTCACGGGGGTTGATGGAACAGAATCTGAAATTTCCACTTTTTTACAGGATAGGGAAAGAAGAAAAAAACCCAACAACATTAGTTGAATCCTGTGCTTTGTTGCAGGATTCTAGAAATTTCACTTTTATATGAAGATATTCTAGCACTAGATATTTATTTCCAACACTTTCAGTTAAATCTTACGGTATTTGCAAAATAATCAACTTAGGAGGAGCTGCGTTTCCTTTTTCAGAGGTGACTCCAAGTAATCTAACTCACAAAAATAGGGACAAAATTTTCAGTCCTTGTGACATCCAAAGAAAACATTTCAATTTGCTAGTCTTCCTCTTTAAATAGACTATTTTAATTAAATCTGCACCATAGCAAACAATGGGAAATAAAGCTAGGGGTTTTTTTTCTCTTTGGTAATGCAGCTGCTGCACACATGTAAACCAAATGTATTCAGTAGTGTTTAGATCCCCTCTTCAGAGAAGAAGGTGATCCTATAGCTTCCTGCCTCAAAAGACTGTCCTGATTTCCCCAATGGCTCTTTGCCACATTTTTTTCCAAGTAGTGTAAGACAAACAGCTGTCTCCATAAGAAAATGTGTTTAATAAACAAATGATTTCTAAGAAGCAACTTCACAGAGCAGAACCATGGAAGTATTGTAGAGGTCAAATGGAAAAATAAATTCTGAGACAGTGAGAATGTCTGAGACATTCTGAGAATGTCCTCAAAGGCAATCTGAATAGAAATAAGCCCTGTCTGAAACATATGGAGTAACTCTAAAAACCTTAGTTACAAAATAACTCCTCCCCCCCAGCCCCCAACTTACACATTTTCTTTTTTAGAAGACTTTTTTTTTTTTCTTAAATGTTCAGATTCCTAATTACTTTTAGTTGCATTTTGAGGTTTTGAATGTGTATAAAAGCTTTAAAGTTGTGTAGAAATGCTTTAAAATTGCATAGCTGCAAAAAAAAAAGGTTCTATTTTTCTTTTTAGTGCATCTTTAATCATATATCTTTATCTGCAAGTAAATAAACAGCAGCAGCAGCAATTTCAGTAGATGGACACTTTGAAAAGCTAATTATTTTAAATACTTTGGTAATTTATGCTATTTTAAAGGTCCCACACTCTTATCAGTTCCTGTTGTACATGACACAAGTGCAATTTTGAAATACACCACCTTCAAGTTGGGTGTTTTTTAATGTCCTTGGAGGAGGACTCAGCAGACTTCCATTTTAAACATGTCCTAGGCTGGTCTTCTGTCTTAAATGCTCTTCTAACTGTGGGAAGCCAAATCAGTCTTGTTACCCACAAATACTTGTATCTCTATCCAGTCACTATTTCTTAAGGGCCAATAGAGTTTTAGAGTCTGACAGGAATGCTGCAAAGCATGAACATTTTGGGCAATTTATGTATAATCTTAGAATGGTTGGGTTGGAAAGGACCTTTAAAGGTCATTTGGCCAACCCAAGATGTTCCAAGAGAAATTCTCAGGGACATCTGCTTGGCTGTGCAGCTGCAGTGTGAAGATCCAGCTGCTGAATCCACTACATATAGGCANAGGAAATCCAGTCACTATTTCTTAAGGGCCAATAGAGTTTTAGAGTCTGACAGGAATGCTGCAAAGCATGAACATTTTGGGCAATTTATGTATAATCTTAGAATGGTTGGGTTGGAAAGGACCTTTAAAGGTCATTTGGCCAACCCAAGATGTTCCAAGAGAAATTCTCAGGGACATCTGCTTGGCTGTGCAGCTGCAGTGTGAAGATCCAGCTGCTGAATCCACTACATATAGGCAGGTGTAGGGGTTTTACAGTCTGTAATGCAGGACTAGCACTGGTTTAGCCTTTAACAAATCAGTTAAATCACCTCATTGCTTTCAATAGTTGCATTTCACGGTTCTTGGTGTAGAGTGGTACTGAATAGATGCAGCTGATACATGTATTTACTTTCAAAAATGCTTTTTACTTGCACAACTTTTAGAAAGGCTTCTTCAACACCTACCTACTGCAAGACCTTTTCCCTAGGACTACTGTTAGCTAGAGAAATATATGCAAGTCTGTATTTCAACAATCACCTCACGCCACCCCAAATATTATGCCCTTTGAGGAAGTATAGATTTTAATTTGTCTGCATTTTTATTATGAAATAGTTCCAGCCTAACTGAAGTGACAGATAAAGCAGTAGGTTCTGGTTCCAACCTACCATGCCAAATATTTGACTGGGAGGGAGAAATCCTAGATGCAAAGTAACAGACTACCTTCAACTGAATTGATTATCTTCTGCATTTTTCAAATGAGAATACTTGTTTCCAATACTGGGGGGTGAATATTTCTCCTTGACAAACTGGGAGGTGTGAGAACACAACATGCTTCATTTCCTGCACAAATATACTTTGCAGAAGTTAAATATCATTCCCTGTCTGTGCTATCCCCCAACCTAAAGGCAAAACAGTACTGCAGTTGCAATTTACAGTAAATCAGATCCGTCTAATGTGCATTAGTCATGTTCCAAAAATACTGTTGGATATGGCTTGGGGAGACAGCCTAATTTAGTTAACTTGAACTGGGGCAATTCTAAGGAATTGCAGCAGTGCAGCCTTAATAACCTGGTAAAGACTGGCAAAAGTCTGTTAAAATTATGTATTTCCATCATAATGGCCAGCACATGAGATGGGAATAAATTGTGTTATTCTGTGGAATCCATGTGTAATTCTAGCAGTAGTGTATGAGGGAAAGGAAAGCCCCTCAGTCACATTCTCAAAAACATGCAATGCCATTTCTCAAGTGCATTATTCCTAGGGTGAATCTGAATCTCTCAACTGTACCTGTCACAGAAGTTGGAAGGGTGTTTGACTTTTTTAGATGCTCCCTTCTTTCTAGTCTTGACACAGCAGTCTCAATTTTCTTCTCTCCTTCTTGAGTTGTAGATTTCTGCAGTGTGCTTGTTTTGCTGCTGCTGCTTTTATTATCTGACTGATTACTTACAGCAGCCTAGAACAGAGAAGGAAAACTGCTAAATGAGAAAGTCTGTCATGTAGTGGCTACAAGTTAGAGATGACACACTTGATGCTTTCATTTATCACCTGTCCTTCCTTTTTGGCAAAGATTCACAACACTGATACTTCTAAAACAAACGGTATTAAAGACTATAAAAAACCCACCACAAAGTTTAATTTGTCATGTTGTCATTTCAGTCAAAATACTGAAGTTTCAGCCAGCCCTCCCTGTTAAATACAGCACTGAAACATAGTGTGCACCTGTGGGCAACTTCACACCCACTGCTGTTTTCTTCCACCAGTTTTCCATGTCTCAGGTTATGCATGTATCCATCAGAAATTTGGTTCTCATTGCAAACAGCAAAATATATTTAGTTATCCACATACTCTCCCTTTTTACCATCTGTGATATCTATATATAACATCCCTGTTTGTGCAGCATCACTTTGGTACTGCAAGTAGAAATGCTTCCCTTACTAATGGAAAACCATGGAGAGTAAAAAGCTCTTGGGAGAACAGGAAAGAAGTGATTGAATTCAGTGCCTGCTTTAGGCATTTGGATGTATCATGATTGTTCATTTCTTTTGTTCATCTGTATTTTACCCAAATAGTACATGCTGCAAGAAAAATAAATTCAGACTTACTAATATTCACCTATAATTGCATATTCCAGCTGTTAGTCCCTAAGCATTAAAGGTTAACATCTCACAGAAGCTCTAAAAGAATCAAATTGCACACAATTTTTCTGTTCTATCCCCTGCACAGTAGTTCTGCTTATGACTGTCATTAACTACCACCTGATATCATCAGAGTTTACACTAAAATTGCCAAACTATTTTCTCCTGGAGGTCTCAGTTTTGCAAGAGGGAACTCCAGACCTTCAGAATACTTTTTACTCACTGTCATTTTAGCTTTTATGAAGTCTTAACAAACATCACAAAAAAATATTCCCACATAACAAAGTTAGCTAACAGTTATAATTATGGTGTCAGTATTTCTAATAGGCAGGCTTCTGAAGATTGCTTACATTTTCTTTAGCCAGTTTCTCTGCTTGCTTTGCCTCTCTGGCTTGTCTTCTCTCTTCCCTCGTAGCTTGCTGCTCACGAAATCCCTTTTGCTTTTGCAGTGCTAATGTAATCCAAAGTGGTTGTGAAGTTTCCACTTTTTCCAACAATTTAGAGCCATCTAAAGAGTGCCTGCTCTGAAGGACAGGCTTTTCTGAAAGAAAACATGACAAGAATTGATTGAGTAATGCACATCTCTTGTCTTGAGAAAACCCCTACAACTACCTTGTGCAAATGCTGGAGCTAAGCCCATTGATCGCCATTTCAGTCACAGACCTTTGCAGACTGCACGACAAATCCTGAAACGGATTTTATGCCTTAGGAATAAGACCTAATTTGACACATTCACCCACCTGTCCAAATTTATCCTTTTTTGTGTGTGTGAAAAAAAAAGAAATAAAAAGTCAGCAGTTCCACTGAGATACTGTTTTTAGAAGTGTCCAGATGTTTGAAAAGAATGAAAAAAACTGGGATTTCCTGATGAAATGCTGAATTTCTGCCTTGGTTTTTTGAGTGTCCTTACTTTGAAAGGATAATTTTCCCTCTTGTACAGAATACTACTTCAGGACACAGGGGCTTTCAACTCTCTTCTGAGGAGACATTATGGCTACTCTAATTGTTTTCATCACTGAAATCTGCCTCTGAAGCACAGACTGCTGTGCCCAGCTGTATTGTTTAAATAAAGAATTTGCCCAAGATAAGGGGACCTACATCTTAATATTTTTTAAGCTAGATAGCATTTCCTTAAAAAGAGAAGCAACAGATTGTAGATTTAAAAAATTACACCATCTGCTCTGATGACGCCATTATCCATGGACCACAGAGTCCATCACCTGACTCACTAGAGGCAGAGGTAAAATCTCTGCCAAGAAAAAAAAATATACGCACACACACACACTACTTGAAATTAACTTTCTTAAGTAGGTTGCACTGGTCACACTGAATTTATGGGCTTCTGAATTAAAATGTGGGCATGGGAATTCACACTCATTTAGATAACTCTAAGCACAGTGATGGTACTCCACAAGTAACATGCCAGGTAAAAATTATAGCTTAAGACCACATGTCTTCCTCTGGACCTCCAGTATCTCATTTTGGAAATGCAGACAATAGCTAAATTTGCTTTGAGAGATACATACCTTTCTTCAATGGCTCAGGCTTTTTGTCATTTTTTTCTCTCCATGGAATACTTAGAGATGGGAAAAATGACTTCTTTTCTTTGATTTCTTCCTCTTCATTTTTGTAGTCATTGGATGGTATGGGTTGGGCTGCATTTGCCCTGTCTTCTTTTCTCCAGCCACCATCTGATTCAGCTTTAGCCACCCTTTGCCCCAGCATTTCAGATAGGTTTGATCTGTTCATCTTAGAGAGAGGAGATGATGGTGGGGTCTGGCTGGTAGGCTTTGGAGCTAAAGCAGGTTTCTGTGGGACCAGTGACTTGCATGCTGGTTTCTCATGGGCAGGTAGAGCACTCTGGCCCATGGCTGGTGGGACCACTGGTGTGCCCACAGGTGTTGAAAACTCCACCACAGTAACTGAAGAGTCTTTTAAATTACCAGGGATGTTTGCTCTCCCAGTGCCAGGAGAGGTACTTTCTTGTGAAGTGAAAACAGAGGGTTCTTTCTCACCTTCTGTTGAGGTGAGTGGGTCAGGCACACCATCAAAACTGTCTCCTGCACTGTATCTTTTCTTTTTCTTTTGCTCTGCCTGTTGATCGTAATGAAAACGTAAAGAGTAGTTTGTCCTTCGTAACTTTATCCCAAAAGGAGAAACATTTTCTTCTCCATTTGGTGGTGTTTTATCGGCTTTTTTTGTGCTGTTACTCTGCTGATTTTCCAGAGCACTGGGAAGTTCTGGCTGGGGTAATTCCTTCCCCATAGAAGGTGGCAAACTTGGAACAAGGAACGATGGAAGATCTTTTGCAAATTTACAGCCTTCAGTGTTGTCTGTCACTTCCCTATGGGTTTCCATTTTCTCTTTAGGCTTTTCAGCTAAGTTATCCTTAAAAGTGGAAACCACATCCTCCTTTGAATCAGCAGATGAGCCAGTGGTTCTCCCCACAGCCACTGTTTCATTGCCTTTTGCCACATTTACATTCTCAGCATCTGAATTGGTTTTTGAAACGTCGGAAAATTTCTGCCATGCTGGTGTTATCGAGAACTTTGCATTTGCAGAGAGGGTTTTCCTTAAGTTGCCGTGGGGACCACCGCGTCCTCGGGGTGTCCAGTCATCACTGTGCCTGCAGGCAGTTACTCGGTCTCTCTCGTTATATTTGTTGTTTTCTGCATTCTTGAGGATTCTGGAGCGGATAGAGGCCCACTCAGCCAGTACAGCCTGGTTGTTCAATGCCTCTTGTGCATGTTTCATTTTACTGCTGCTGGGTTTGGGATCCTGTTTTTTCCTCTCGGACTTCTCTGGAGAGGGAATATCCACATTTTTCTTCTCTTCTGTTAAGCCGAGTAATGATTTGCAAGCCGTGTCCTTAATCTGGTTCAAGTTCACTGCTGTGCCACACAGCTGTGCTCCAGTAACCAAAATAGCTGTGTGGGGTACACACACAGATGATGGGAGGGAATGAGAGCCCTTACTGGTGGTGTGCACCCTGCAGTCTTTGACAGATGGAGAAGAGAGTCCTGCTCCTTTGATGGGCATAACTGGACTCAGATTGACTTTCTGAAATATGATCTGTTTATCTCCAGAAGACACTTGAAATGTGAAGGGTCTGGATGCCATTTGTCTTTCATCGACCTCTTGCCACCGAAGTTCTTCCCCTATGCGTTTTTGCTCCTGAGCCTCAACTTCTCTTTTCAGTTTCTGGGCTAGTATTTCTTCTGCTGTTTTAGTCCCTTTTTCTGGCTGTTTGACTTTTTGGGAACTTGATCCTTCTTGGAGCTTCTCCTCTGCTGGATGCCTAGCAGCCTCTCCAGCAGAACACAACTGATCTTTTTCCTGTGGCTGTTCCAAGGATTTTTCTTGTTTTGGCTGAAGATTTTGTCCTTCTGTGTCTACCTTCTGCTCTTCCAGCTTGTTCCATTCATGTCCATTTTGTTCCTTTTGCTGCTTCAGTTCATCTTGTAGAACACAGTCTGAACTTTCCATGTGCATTTGTTTTGTGAGTTTGTGTTTTCTCTGCTCTTCCCGTTTCTTTTTCTTATCTGTCACTTGCTGGGGTTGTTCTTTCTCTGTCTTTTCTTTCTCCTTCAAATGCTGTCTTTGTTCCTCCTGTTCCTTCTCTTGTTTGAGGCTCTCAGGCTCTTCCTCCCGATTCAGTTTTATTTCAACTTCTTCAAGCTCTTTCTTTCCTAGTTCTTGTTGCTGTATTTCTTCCTTATTTTGTTTCTTGAGCTCTGTTTGTTCCTCCAGCCAGTTTCTTTCTTCTTCCTTTTGACTGTCTTTTTCTGTCTTATGTTGCTTTAATTCTTCCAGTGCTAGCCTCTTCTGCTCCTCCAGCTCTTGTCTCTGTTTCTCCTCCAGATCCTTGTGCTTCTGCTCTTCCCATTCCTGATACTTCTTCTTCTCCAGTTCCTGACATCTCTGCTCTTCCTGTTCCTGGTGCTTTTGCTCCTCCAGCTCTCGTCTCTGTTGCTCTCCCTGTTCCTGGTTCTTTTTTTCCTCCTGCTTTAGTCTCTGCTGTTCCTCCCATTGCTGGTGCTGCTGCCTGTCCAGCTCTTGTCTCTGATGCTCTTCTTGTTCCTTGAGCTTTTGTACTTCCAGCTCTTGTCTCTGTTGTTCCTCCTGTTCCCTGAGCTTCTGCACCTCCAACTCTCTTCTCTGTTGTTCCTCCTGTTCCTTGAGCTTCTGCATCTCCAGCTCTTGTTTGTGTTGCTCCTCCTGTTCCTTGAGCTTCTGCACCTCCAACTCTCTTCTCTGTCGTTCCTCCTGTTCCTTGAGCTTCTGCACCTCCAACTCTCGTCTCTGTTGCTCCTCCTGGTCCTTGAGCTTCTGCATCTCCAGCTCTTGTCTCTGTTGCTCCTCCTGTTCCTTGAGCTTCTGCACCTCCAACTCCTGTCTCTGTTGTTCCACCACTTCCCAGTGCCTCTTCTCCTCCAGGTTTTGTCTTTGTTGCTCCTCTAACTCCTTCTGCATCTGCTCCTCCAACTCCTTCTGCATCTGCTCCTCCAGCTCTTGCCCTTTTTCAGCCCTCATCAGTCTTCTTTCCTGTTTGTGGCATGTTTGCTCTTCTGTTTTCAAAGATGTCTCTCCTTCAAGGAGGTATTGCCTCCTCTCTTCTTCACATCGTCTTTTTTCCTGTTCTTTCCGCATCTCCTCAAGTTCTTGGCACCTTTTTTCTTCCATTTCTCTTTGTTCTTCCATTTCTACAATCTGTCTTATCCTTTCAGCTTCAAGGATACCCCAGTGATCTTCAATTCTTTTTTCTTCTGCCAGCTGAAGCTGCTTCTGCTCATCTCTGTCCTGGATTAGCTTGTCTGCTGTGAAGCGTCCATTATAACCTGGGTATATGTCCTCATACAGCTGAGTTTCGAGGTCCTCTGGCTCAAATTCTGTTATTGTTAAACTTTGTGATCCCTAAAATTGGAGACAAGTTTGGAGTTACTGAACATTGCCTGTTGGCTTGTTATCCTTCACAGTGAACCAAGAGTTACAAATGCAAAAAAAAAAAAAAAATTGAACAATGATTTAGATGAGCCAACACACCCCACTCCAATTTATGGATTACATCATCACAGATCCCATTTGTATGATAGCCTTTAAAAGAAAGAAAATATCCCAAGAGTGATAGCAGTTTAACACCAAATATTGAATCACCACTTAGTGTTCATTGAGACCTGCCATTTTAAATTTGCAGAAGCCCAAGGAACAGAGCATAAGTTTCGCATGCCCATTCTTCTTCTGCTACTCAGAACTCCATCCTTTAAGCCTGAAATAATTAATGCCTGCTTAGGGGCATTGTTTTGCCAGTTCTTTCATGGCAAATCTGATACTTGCAGAGACAGAGCTGTTGCCTGCAGAAAAAAGCTCTGCAATGCTAGCCAGGAAAGAACACTCCTCAGGGAAACACAATTTGCTTTCTTTTCACAAATCCTGTGCCAGGATATCTTCCTCATTAGCTGTGCTGAGACTCCAGTGCTATTGTAGGAACTGTGGGAACATGTATGGATAGCACAGCCAGAGCTTCCCAGGAATACTGCTCTGTTCTGTACCTGAAGAGTGCTTCCCTTTAGGAAAACAGCTCAGCTAATGTCTTGTCTAGCTATCATTTGCTGAGCCATCATTTGGCTCCAGTTAACCACTGTATAAACAAGAGGTTTAAATTTAGTTTCTTCATCACAAGAGTGATAAATGCAAGCACAGTGGTGCAGAAGAAAGGGAAGTGGCCTCTCCTGAGCCCTGTAGTTGAATACTCTTGTCCCATTTACAAGAATGAATAAGATGTCGGGATAAAAATCAAAACAGATGTGCAGTAAGTGTACAAAGCTACAACTTTATATTTCTCTCTGTAGCTGTTGCAGGAACTACATTGCTTAAGTCTTATTCCTTCTTATAAGGCAAAGATATTACCCCTGTCAGAATCCATGCCCAATTTAGAGAATCTGATTTTTTTTCCCAACTGAATTTTGCATCATCTGATTGCCTATATCAGAGCAGCATTAACAGCAGCACGTATCTTCAGGCCTTTATGACCTGACATTTTTACTAGAAAAACTAGAATCAGAAAATGTAAAATCCTAGTGGAAATACTTTAGGTTTAAGTATTGTTGTCTCAGCTGGCAATATTAAAACTTCTTTGCATCTTCTCTCCAGCTAGGGTTTCAAATAAATAACAGTGTTAATCAGATCTTAAGTCTTCTGCTGATAGATCCTGGAACACTCATTTATGGTTATTTTGTACCCAGTTTCAAAAGTAATCGCCCTCCTCTCGCTGTTTGGCCAGTCATCTGATACCTTTGTCAATCTCTTGTGCTGTCTTGACATCCTCTGCTTTTTTGGCTTCACTGACAGTTTGTGCTTAGCTGCACTGTTGTCTAGACGAGCAAGAGCCTGCGGAACTGAATCCAAATTGATTGTTTCAATTGTGCCAGAACAGGAAAACTGTCTTTTTGGCCGAGTTGATTTAATTGGAGTGACCTGTTTGTATCACAAACACAAGAAACCATTATTAAGCTGTTTGTTCCATTAAATAAATGAAATTAATTAATTAATTAATTAATTAATTAAACACACACACACGCACACACATATCTTTGCAGGTTTGAATTCAAAGGAATTACTAGCAGAAAAGATTAGAAACCCTGGCTTTCCATTCTACAAATTACAAACTTTGGACATGAAAGTGGCAGTTCTAAAATTTCCCTGTTTTCAGTACTACACATTTTTATTGTTTTCACATAAAAATTACTTAGCCCATTCTATTCAAGTTTTTTCACAGTTTAGCTCCACTCTGAACTTGTTGGGAATGGGAAAGGCACCAGCAGGGGTTTAAGCAATATGAAACATTGGGACATTTTAAAGTTTGCTTACTGTGATAAAATATCTACATCTTTAAATAATTTAGATTATACACTTTAGGCACAAGCAAATCAGATTGACTTATCTAAGCTTCATAATAGAATAGAGCTATACTCTCTGCATGGGAGATGACTGCAACATTGGATCTCTGACTGGCACGGTGCCTGTGGAAAACCTTCCCTCCAGAGTCATGTGGAGTTGTCCAAGACAGCTCCAAACAGCAAAATACTAAAGTAAGACAACACTGGCTTTGATGGGTGCTTTTTTTCTCCTGCCCTTCAAATTCTTGGGTTCAGAAAGTGCAAATATAAGCAAAGTGATTCAGTGAGACTCTTTTTGTGAATAAATAGTGGAACTGTATGTCTAGGCATGTAAGAATGAGCCTGTCGTCTGTCTCTTCCATAAGTCATCAAGCTATCATCCCAAGACTTGCATTTGGCTTAACACAAATGGAAAAAGAAGGCAGAGAAAAAAAAAGGGGGGGAAACATCTTCTGTAAGGAAAGAAATCACATACATTGTTTTCAAGACAGCTCTGTAATCTTCTGAGGTTAAACATATGCTAATCAGGGAACCAATTACTTAAAAGCTGAGGGAACATTTTGCATATGCTTATTGAATTACATGCAGGCATAACAAAGTATTAGAAGTACTTATGAAAATTATGACTCTGTGATTAATACATCAAATAGAGGAATGCTGCTAGACTGGCAGAGACTGGGTTCTGCTGTTTCCTGCAATCAGCTCTTAAGATTTCTCAATCTTAGTTATTGCTAGCTCCAAAACTGCACAGCATTCACAAAATATTGGATGATCAATCAAACAATGTATGAAAACAAAAACTATCAGGAAAAAAATATCTAAAATTAGAATTTTATTAGTAACTCAGTTCAAACCAAGTATGAAGTTTTTTTACCTTTTCTTCCATTTCATGTCCTGTTCCAAGAAAATTCATTTTTCTCAGGAAATCTGGAGTGTCAGTGGACTAGAAAAGATTACCACAAACAAGTATTAAAATAGAAAAGGTCAATTAATTATGATTCAAAGGACTTGTGAAATCGTGTATGTTAGGATAGGATTTTTCCCTCTTTCCTATCCCTTCAGGACTGATGGATAAGCAATTCTTGTTCCTACATGCTCTGAGCTTGTCTTCACTGCTCCTTGAATCACTGCTGTCTATACAGCACTACAAAAGGCAAAACACTCAGGCTTCCTTAACAAAATAATCAGTTTCCAAAACAAAAGAAAGAGCGCAGCTTTGTAGGATTTTGATCAGGTCTTAATGATTTTATTTTATCCTGACTTACACATAAGGAAAAAAGATACTAGCCTGTTCAGGCATTATCTGTGCTGCAAGGAGTTTCAAGTTCATGTTCTTGATGACTCTTTTTAGAGAGCCAACAGTCCCCCAGAGCCATGAAAGCCTGGAGAACTAAGACTCTTTACCTACTGTCCCTCTCCAAGCCATCATGGTGAGGAATGTTCAAGGCACAGGGCTTGAAGCAGCATTCATCACACCCAGAAACATTGGTTTTAATCCTTCTGTCACAGTATTACTTTGCAACCTAATGTGTGCTGAGATCCCATTACACCACATGATTGTTAATACCAAGGCTAAAAGCTCAGCTTCACAGCTACAGGTTAAATTAAACCCAGAACTCATGCCACCAATCCGTGTTACTCAGTTGGGAAAATCAGAAGTCACAGAGCATCACAGGAAACCTGCACAAAGTAGAGCAGATCTATGTGGTCCTGGCCACCAATTTTTGGCAGAAGCCACCCCCTCCCCCAAGACCTATGCAGACAGACATAGCAAGAAGTTACAAGGCCAGCAGATGAGACAAGAGCAGAAACCAGGGAAGCTGCCATGCACCAGAATTCTCTGGTAACACAGCTAATTAGTAGTGTGCAGAAACAAATGAAAGTACCGAGTGCTCTGGCTGACACTATCCATGTAAAATTGGTTGTTTGTGTCAATTGCCTCTGAGTAGGGATGGTTGCTCCTTCAGTATTTGGAAAAAGAATTGCACAAAGGGATGTTAATTTTGTTTTCAAAACTTAATACTTTAAAGAGCAGCTGTTAAGAACAAAATTTCTCCCTCTGTGTTACACAAAAATACTCTAGCAGGTTTTTAGTGCTTGAACCAGTGCATCCTTTGAGCTGGAAGTCACCAGGTGACACTAGGGTCTCCTGCAGGACCCAGGAAGAAGGCTGCCTGCAGAGAATCTGTGTTGATCTCAAACACAGATCAACACAGCACTCGGGTAGAGACAGTGCCTTGCCAAAGCCTGTCCACAGTCCCACTGCACACTCTGTGCTCTGAGGCACACGGGATGCTCTTGATTCACCTTACCTGATCACACCAGAAGGAGTACTTGTTAGGCAAAAAAAACCCCTTAATTTGGTTTAATTTTTATCTTTCCAGATCGCCGAGGGAGATGCATGAGTATGCAGGTCCTACCCAAATGCCTGGCCCACTGGCAGATTGAGCCACAGCCATGAAAGAAGTGGTCACAGAGGAGCTATGTTGTCCCTTAAAGGCTGATGAAGGATTTGGGCCAGCTCAGCCATACATCTCCCTTCAAACACGGGCATGAATTGCACAGGACCCTTGCTGCCTTGCCTTTCACACAGCCAGCACTAGTGCTAGTGAACATAAGCACAGGCTCGTGCCCCGGTGCCCCAGGATCCCAAGGGCTGTGTGTACCTACTGGCTTGTGCATGCCTTCCCCAAGGGTTCCCAGGCACAAAGCCACCCTCCTGGCATGGAAGGCTGTCACTGCACTCCTTTCTGCCATTCCAGCAACATACTCAACCAGTCTTGCCTTAGAGGATTTCCAGAGACCTTTCCTCACTCACCATGTTTCTTCACTGCCTGGACAAGACCCTTCTAGACACCTAAATGCCCACAGCATCAAAATCTCCATGAATAATTTGAATAATTATTTGAATTATACTGGAAGTTTTATTTTAGGGAGCATTCAAAATGCTTCTCCCCCTTCTTCACCTTTGGTTCCTGTCCATGAGAAAAATGCATACATACTCTAAGACCTAGGATATTACAGCTTTAGGCTTCACACACCTCTCATTTTTAAATTATTTTCCTTTTTGGTATTTGATGCTGTGAACAACTTTCCTTGCTGGGAAGTCCATATTTTAAAATGTTTTCTCTATTAGAAAAAATTCCCGTGTTCTAGCAGCACTGGCAGTAATGTCAGCACTGCTGGAAGCTGAGAGCAAACACTCAAACCAGTAATTCTGTGTGACCTGGCTCAGGATGCCAAGAGCATGCTTCCCACCAGACCAAGAAGCACAAGCTGAGAGATCCCTCCCACATCAAACAGCCCACTGAGCTCTGCTACGCCTCACTGGAAACATCTGCTACACCTCAGTGAACCTTGCTGCTTTAGCACTGCTCTAGTGCCACGCACACATCAATTTAAAGTGCTTACTTTATTACTGCAGTCTGAGATCACTGTGTCCTGCTGGGTCTCAGTCTCCATGGGGCTGCTGAGCAGTGCATCATCTTCTGTACTGGCATTTGCTTCCCCCATCGTCCTTGCAGAAATTGTCATTTGTGGAGGCTGCCCAAATTTTATATTTTTGGCCAACTGTTGCTGAAAAACAAGAAAAATAAAACAAACAAACAAAACAAGTTTTTATATTACAAGCAAAACAAGCCAGGTCCAGCAAGTGCCCCTTCTTTGCCTGAAAGCTGCACAGAAATATTCTGGACATCTTCTGACTCTGGAAAAAAAAAAAAAAAAAACCAACAAGAAAAACCAAAAAAAAACCAAAACAAAAAAAAACCCCAAAAAAACCCCAAAAAAACCACCAAAAAACCAAAACCAACCAAAAAACATCCTGAGGCTCACATTGTTGCAACATGGTGGGCAACATCTCTTCTTTCTCTCCACAAGGTGACTAAAGAGACGAATTTACTGCACGATTTCTGATTTTGGATGATCAATTCAAGTTCTTGACAGTGTTGCCAACTTTTGAAAATTTGCTGTGAGTTTTGAAACACTCAATCTCTTTTTTTAAATCTATGTTCTAGCTTAAGACTTTGTTTATAAAAGCTAATTATGAAGCCTTTTTGTTGTGATGTTTAAGCTTATGAGAAAAGTGTACAGTGAGAACTAAAACTACCCCAAAAGGCAACCTTTTTCTTTTCTAGCCCCCAAACCCTGCATTTGTATTTCTAAAAGGTATCCTTATTGTAATGTTTAATCATAAATTTTAAATGTTAAGGGTTCGGCACAACCCTGCCTTAGAGAGGCAAATTCTCAAAGCAGGGGAAACCCAGCTCTTTTAAATGCTTTATCTCATAGGGAGAATATACAAACTCATGTCTGCTCATGCTCACCAGCACTGCCACTCACTGCTGTTGCACAAAGAAGTTTAGGCAGGTGACATGCAAGAGATGGATGGATAAAAAAGCTTTCCCACCATTTATTTTCCATGTTGAAGCAATCTTCTGTCAAGGGTTATAAGGAAGTACTCTTGAATTACATCAAGCATAAGATGAATAAAAGAAGAAGCATGTACTATGTGTCCTCTAGCAGGGTGAGTTAAAGAAATTGCAGCCCTGGCTGCTGCAGAGGCATGTACCATACAGACTTTGAACGTGAACTTTTTGCAAAAGAGAGAAGAAAATCTCTAGAAGGAGCAAATGGAGCAAGGAACATTTATTAATACATTATTTTCCTGAAATATTTCAGGAAATCATGCTCAATTAGGAAGGAAGGGACCGTGGAGTTATCTTCCTGCTTTATTCTTCTTCAAGGACAGAAAATTCTCCAAAGGGGATCTCCCATTTTTTTGTGATACTATAAGCAAGTAATTCAACTGTGCAGCTTCTATTCAGGGGAAATGTCAGGTACTTACATAGAACCCAAAGAGAAGTTTGCTGCTGAGAGCTGTGGAAGATTGGAGTAGATAGTAGGTAAAACAAATTTTTTTTTTTTCCCTATAGAGTAGAATCAGTAACACAGCACACACGTGAGGAGCTGATACGGAAAGATATCCTCTAAAGGAATTCAGGTCACATTAGTCTTTCTTGATATAGTTCCCAGTGGGCACAACTCTTATATCAAGTTTATCCATATTATCCCAAAAACATTAACAGATTTGTGTATTGAACCATTAAAACAAAAATTACATGCAGAAACTCTTCATAGACAGGTTATTAAACTAGAATAGCTTTTTTCAGCTACTCCTCACTGAGTTAGAGTTAGTAATTTATGCCCATTTGAATTTTGGCAGAAAGTAGTGACATTCATATCATAAAGTATTTTGGTATAGCGGGCAGTTCTGAATGGCAAACCTTCATTCCCACCTGGATTACTGGCACAATCTAAAGGCAAGGGTTTCACCAAGTCCTTGCAGGCTTTTATGTTAGCAGTGCAGCTCTCTGACTTTAAATCTCACATGCTTCCATTGCATCCAAGGGAACTGGAGTGGGCAAAATGGTCTGTATGAGATAGTGTGTGGTGTGGCCTTAATTCTGCTCTATTCCTGCAGGCCTTCTAATGCCAGAATAAAATTATTTCAGAAAAAAAATCTTAATTTGATAATGTGTTTTCTAAGTTGAGATTGCTCTTTTCTCCTTCCTAAAGTCATATTCCTAGACAAATAATTCTCCTGGGCAGAAAACTGGAATTATCAGCATTGCTGAGCAACCACCTAGGAAACTAAGGATCTGTGCATCTGTTCGTGGTGGGAACATGCACACATTAACATATTGCTTGCAGTGTGTTTTGGATGAAGGGATGGTGTGTTACCCTTTTGATCTTCTGACAAGTTCTTGATGTAAGTGTGTGTGTGCAGTGCTTGGTGGGAATTCGGTGGTGGAGCTGTTGTGGAGAAAGGTCTATGCCTGAAAAAGAATGGCATTTTAATTACCATCAAGGGTGCTTGAGGGCTCTACTCTGCTTCTGTGTTTTTCTGAATCTAAAAGTTTAAAATGCTAACTTCCTGATATTTCTAAGAAGTATACTATCCTCAATAATAATGGACTGTACACAGTCATAACTGTTTTTTGGGGTTTTTTTTAATTGTTTCAAAGCTTTAAAAGTTTGTTTGCTCAGACTGGCATAAATTAGTTTAAAGATTGACGAATAAACTCTAGTAACCCTCACCCTTCCAGAACAGAAGGTGCTTCTTTGTATTATTTATTTATTGGCTTTTTTAGTCTTAATTTATCTTAAAAACCAAAAAGCTCCACTAGTAGGTCTCCACTGGCCAGTTTCTTTTGATGCATTCTAATCTCTAAAGCTGACACTAAATACCAAATGAGCAAATGTCAAAATCTCAAATAGCTCATTGTAACTACTGACCAAATTTATTCATATTGCTGTTAGAGAGTAATGCTAAACCTGCTTCTTGGTCTTTTTTAGAATGTGCTTATAATGTAATGCAATGCAATTAACCTCTTAGAAAAATTCCACACTGACGCATTTTCTACCTGATCAATCATAAAAATTCTAAAAATGCATCATCCATGAAAGAAAATAAAAAACCCACAAATTTTACTTGGGAGAACACTCAAATAGTCTCACCCAGAGATATACACCAGTTTAAGATGGAAGACCTGTTTTAAGAGGCCATAATCCCTCCTCCCAGAAAAGGAGCATCTGCTTTAAATTTCTCAAAAGTTTCAGTCAGACATATATTTCTGAACACTTAATTATAAATCCTCTGAAGCTAAGAATTCCCTGTGCTGACAGTTTGTGGATGATTGTTGCCCAAGGAGGATTATTTGCAATGCCAGCCATTAGAAGTTGCAGGCATTGCATTTTGTTCTTCTGCCATTGCACAGTCATGGCTAAACAGCCTTTTGAAAATCTCTACAGATGCATTTTGGGCTCAGTCAAAGGACCTTGGTCACTCTTGGTTTGTTCAAGACTTGTAATTTAGCAGTCAGAAACCAGCATCTTGCTCTGAAATCTGTCAACCAGAAGCAGAACTAAACAGATGAACTTCCTGGGCCTGCACCTCCCACTTCCAGCCTTATCAACTCCAGTGGGCATTCTTGGTCCCTCAGTTTGCAGCCAGTGGGCAAGCATTTCCACAGGACTTACAAACCCTTCTCACCACCCAAACAGCTCAGCTACCACACAGTACCTATACCATGAAGCAGGGGCTGGAGACACCACACACAGGAGAGCTTTAGGATGAGATCCAGGCCAGGTTTACCTCATCCACCTTTTTTTTTACTGGAAGATTCATGAGGTTTCTGTAAGATTACTAATAGTTTTTCTATTCACACACAACCTAGGTGGCCGTCAGTGCAATAGTGAGGTCTACACAGGTCTGCACATCCAATACAGATAAATAAATACTAGGAATTTAGAAAAATAATTTTAAGTTTGTACTCATCCAGTTTTTAAAATCTTTCTTGGTAACTGACCAGGGCACAGGCCCACTTCTATTTCAAGCAAAATGATTTGCTAAAATGTGATACTATTTAACTGACACCAGCTTCCCATTAATAACTTAAGGAATAAAGCTCTTAAGTAAACTTGTTCTGCGTTGTCTGGCACCTGCAGCTAATAAAAAAAAAGCCCAGACTTTCAAAGCACTCCTTGCATTTGCATAGGAAATGTCACAGAACAAGTTTTCCATATTAATTGGCAAAGAGCCCAGATCAGGCTGTACATCTCGCTCTCACTCTCATTTGGCTCCTCTTCTGTGTACATGCCTACTTGCATGTCTGTTGGATTCGGGCCCCTGAAAGCACATCATTCTTAGGGCTTCATGCCTGGAGAGAATCCAAAACTGGATCTGCTGAGCTGCTTACTCTCTTCAGTCAAAAATCATTAAAACAGAGCGCAGTGTACTATTTCAGCTGATTCCATTCAAACAAGGCTTACAAGAAATGCTGGTGATATTTTCCCTTCAACTCAAAGATCTACTCTTCATATCTGCTTGCAATGCCTAAATATAATGAAACTTAATTGAAATTAAGTTTTCTGGTTATATATAAATGGAAAAATAATTACTTAATTAACACTTGTCCTAAAAAGAGGCATACTGTTGAGATTCCACTTGGTCCTGTACAGTCTTTCAGAACGACCCAAAAATCAAATGCCTTGGGAATACATAAGAACAGGGTGAGCCTATACTGAGCCCATACTTGTAAATGCTCCAATGATTTGTGGTATCTGAACAATTTTTATGCAGTCCAACTTTGCTTAAAGAAATATTTGTTTTGATTTGAAAGTGTTACTAGTTTCAACTGTTCCTCATGTGTTCTCATGCTGTGAAAGAGCGAATAATTGTTCTCTATTCATTTTATCAATTCCACTCATGATTTCAGGCATCTCTATCATTCTCTCTTACAATTTTTTTTTTTTTCTAGGCTCAGAAGAAAGTTCACCTAATTCATAGTGAACTATGGAAGTGAGTCCACTTCTTAATCCAAACTGGAACATCTGCAGCATATCTAGACAAATTAAATACCCCATGTAAGGGTTTTTTTAAATTTCAATCAAGGAGAAAATAAAACTGAAAGCATCATGTGAAAATTTACATTGGTATAGCTTTAGAAAATAATCCAGGTATAAAATTAACATGGAAACCTATAGAAAATTAGGAAAACAACAAATATTAGCACAGATGTTTTGGATACAAGATGCAGGGAGGAAACTATTCCACTCTGCATTGCTGGAGCAGCATGTCAGCATGTGATTAGGGACATTACACTTGTAGAAACCTTTTGGGAGAGTCTAAAAGAGAAGAACAGTGAAGGAGCAAACTATAAATGGACCTCTAGAGATGTATATTTGCAACAAATCCAGACATGAATGAAAATTTTGGTGCACAGTGGCAATGGATCACTTACGCATGCTCATGCATAAGGAGAAGATTTTGTGGAGAGGCTTGAAGATACAGCGTCTGTGGCATTTGTCACATCAGTCTCTCCTAAAGCAAAGCTGATGCAAGGAAGGAAAATTTTCCTTCCTTGGAAAGGGAGCTTATTTTCAGGGATTACTATGATCATAAGAAAAAAGAAGGTCTGCCCAAGAAATGCTAGAATGGTTTAGAAAAAAAAAATTATAAAATTAGTTTATAAAGCAAAAAGAATTTTCAAATAGGAGGAAAACAATTTTTCTGCAGTGGCACTAGAAAATAATGGTAACAAAGAAATTAATTGTAAGAAATACAAAGATAGGCAATTGAAGTGAAAATTCACTCAATTCTGAAAAATTCAGAGCAGCATAGTAAAAGATAATTGCTTTGAGGTTTGAAAAATGGCTTTGTAGCTTTGTTGAGATCTGGGCAATAAGAAACAGAAGATATATGGGGAGTGGCTGGTAGAATACAAATGTGCAATGAACAGTGAGGGAAGCACTGGCTTTGTCATTAGCTAAGATATGCTAATGACTAAAAGAAATGTAATCCAAAACTGAACAGTCATAAGTCTGACAAGGAGAAAATGATACGGGTCATTCATCATTACAAAATCAGGGAAATATGAATTTTAAAAGTAGTCCTTTTGCATTTGATCAAGAGGTTGTGATTCACATAAAATGTTTTATCATAATTCATATCTGTATAATAAATAGATAACATTACAGAGCAGAGGGTTTGTTTTAAACTACATGGCCACATGAAACAAAAAGGATGTGACCCAGTAGTTCCTGAAGGCCATGAGCCATATGTCACAGTCAATCTTTAATATTTCTTGCAGCTGACTGCTGCAGCTGCACAGATGTCAGATGACCCAAGATAGTTTCAGTGAAGGCAAGCAGTGAAGAACAAAGGCAGTAGCAGTGCCACACCATGGCATCATCACAGCAAGTGGGAGAGAATAGTGTAGACACTTCAGGAAAGCAATGTTTTAAACAGGATGCCATTTTGCTTGCTATAGTTTTTATTAGTCTGAAATAAAAACTCCCTTCCATTCATTTGCTGACCATTTCTGGCAAATATCAGAGGTAGGAAGAAGAGTAACAGCTACAAATGTTAGGAAATTGTTCTAAGACACTTTGATGGGAGAAGAAAACCAACCCACTAACCTCTGGAAGGGAAGGATGCAAAATGAAGCTCCAAGAGTTGGGTTGTGGGGTTTTTTCTGACACAGTGCTAGATTTACATTTTAACTTCCTTGTGTCTCATTCACCGCCATGTGTGACAAATAAAGCAACAGATCCCCAGAAACTAAAAGAGTTCAGCATTAAGAGTACCAGTGCCTGTGTACCACCTCCTGCTGGGAGCAGGTTCAGACTGGCTTTCTACCCTGGATCTTAAAAATTAGGTAATGATAAATCTAAGCAGTTCCAAAGGACAAGGAAAAGACTGCTTTTACAACACCAAATGGCTTCAGTCAACACCAAATAACTTCTGAATACAAAAGGGCTGCTGGAGGTTTATGAGAGGTCAGGCTTTTCTCAGCCTGACTTCTAGCACACAGTAAAACCTTTGAACATGATCAAATCCATTTACAGAAAGCATGATAAGATGAATACTGTCAATGTGAAAATCAATAAAACCAAATGAGAGCAATTCCAGAAAGAACTATTTACCCTTCATGCATAATTAGAAAGAGAGAATTCCCACAATAAGCAGTTGAACCAGTGCACGGGCTGGCCAGCTGCCCAGATTACTATGGAGTTTGCACCATTACACAACATTTTTTGTGGGTTCATCAACACTCTGAAGTCAGCAGAAATGCAAGGCAAGAAGGGAGGAACACTTGGTGATCCCCAGAATGAGATCCAGCACCATCAGTATTAGATGGCTTGCACTGCTATTCTGACTTCAAAACCCTTTTCACCATGCTGTCTCTAAGGTTTGTAAGCGCGGGGACTTTTCCAAAAAAAGATTTAAGTTTTCCAGGAACATTTTCTGTACTACCTCCAAAAAAAATCCTGAAAAGGGTTAAAATCTGCAGAACTTTTGATCTCCACTTGGAACGCAGCAAGTTTAGAGTCAGCATGGAGCATGGAATTCTGGCAACAATTCTTCACTGAAGAGTACCTTGCCAGGTAAATGGAAATTGGAAGTGCTGTGTTTCCACCCTGACATACAAGCCTGGCAAAGCCCCAGTAATCCTGGTGGCTGGCCACAGAATTCCCTTAAGGAGCAGAGTGCTCTTCAGAAGAGAGGACTGTCTCCTCTTAACCCACTGCTTTAAGAAATACAGATGTTCCCAGATGGAATTAGCTTGCAGAAAGATTTCAAAGTAGATAGAAACTTCTGGTATCAGGATATGGAGCATCAACATCTTCTGTGACTTCAAAATTTCATAGCAAACACTGGCTCATAGAATAGCAGGAAAAAAAGGATGGGGTATGGAGTGCATAAAGCCTTCAAACAGGAATGATAGTCCAAATAACTCATCAGACCAGGGACTCAACTCTGAGGTCAATTTGAAATTTGCAATGGGATTTTGGCATGACTTTTTCCTAAAACTCAGGGAACAGTTGCAGAAATCATGGCTAGAGAAATGGGAAAAGTTACATGGTAGGCAGCAATTTTTGAAGATACAAGAAGTGGCCCCTGGGCTTATTACAGAGAGGCTTTCCATGGGTTTACAAAAAAAAAATCCATAGACATTTAGATGAATGTATGACTGTTCTGTGTGAACATGTGAATACTGAAAAGTGTCATTTGCATTCTTTATGCATTCCTTTTCTGAATGAATAAGTGGCTCTCACCATCATCATCAGAGTTGAAAAATGAATCTGGTATGATACAGGCTGGGTTCCAGCTACACTAAAATGACAAAAATGAGCTACCATCATTCAATTTTAAATAAAAAGGCAAGCACATTTTTTGCATCAAGCAGCTGAAACAATATTGTCCCTTAAAATACAATTATTACGAAATGCAATTAACCACACTATTATTACAAAATGCAATTAACCACACTATTATTACAAAATGCAATTAGCCACACTAAGAAAGGCTTATGCAAAGTTCATATGAGTAGAGAGTACCACTGGCTATTTATTTTGTGACTTTCAAGGGTGTCATTCAAGGGTATAATTTTCTTGATTTAGCATTTTCTAAGTGAACACGGTTGTTACCAACTGCATTAACTATACTTTTTCTCAGGTGGCTTAGTTTAGCAAAGGCACTAATTTCCATTGAGAATTTTAAGCTGAGTTTTGATTTGAGAGAAAACACCTCTGGAAGTGAAATGTTATGCAGACAAAAGCTGGTAGTATACAGAGGCCAAGAAAACAAATCCAACAGGTAGGGAGGGCACAGCTCCCTGAAAGAGTTGGTGGCCTTTGCAGGACATTGCAGGACAGGCCCACGTACCTCAGGTCTTTAGTCATTTGAAATGTAATGGTTTCCAGCCTGGAAAATAGCATGCACTGAATCTGCCTGACCCAGGGAAATTTAAGCTGAAAAGCCAGCACAGAGGAATTGGAGATGTCCTAATGTGGTTTCTACTTCAGAGCCCATCCACAGTCAGCACTGCTAGCACTGGGCAGGTGCTCTGTCTGCTGACAGCACCGAGCAGGAGGCAGGAACAATTCCATCCTGAAGGTCGGAGCTGTCTAATTTCAGGATCTCTCACTCACCAGAAAAGATGGATCGTGGGTAGACTTCAGAGGTAAGAGAAATCAATGGTACTTTGCTAGTCATCTTCAGGGTAACAGCACTTGCACAGCATTAAAAATTCATCAGCATTTTGACAGGCTATGTCAGTGTCCTGAACAATAAAGTGCAACGTGTTTCTGAAGGACAGCTCTCTCAAGGTCTAGAAAAGTGTAAAGCTGAGAATCTTACAGATATACAGGGAGTAAAGTGAAAATTAGTTCGAGCACTAATGGGAGAGTCCTGGAAAAGAAGAGAAAGCCGATCATATAAAGCCCTTTAGAAGCAAATACCCAAATATGTTGTTCATGCTTTGGAGAGATAAATAAGTCCACCTTCCATGAAAACCATTGAAAGTGCAGTGAGAAAAGGGAGGAAAAAAATGTAATACNTTGGAGAGATAAATAAGTCCACCTTCCATGAAAACCATTGAAAGTGCAGTGAGAAAAGGAAGAAAAAAATGTAATAAATATAAACATATAATTAAATTGGCTCTGCAAAGAAGTCTCACTCTGCATGCCATTCCCTGCCCTCAAGACAGCCTTCCTTTTTTTCTCTCATTACCATATTTGTAGGACTTAGGCATACAGATCAGGACATGCCAAACCATGAGTTCAATTCAGATGAGTCCCACAGATGCAGATGTTTCTGCAGATATGTTTACAGCATCACTCTGTACATTTCAAGACCAAAACCTGGAACTTCTGCAGATTATTTGAATTACTTGCAATGGCTTTTGGCCAGAGAACTTAACATGGCTGAGAAACTGTCACAAAGCTATAGGAAAAGCAACCCATCTTTATGCACATTTAACATGTTCTGGAGACCATTTTCCACGTTTTAAATATTTTTCCCACTTGCAATTTCTTACCTGAAGAATTTTGACTTTTCCTAAAACGTTCTCCTGTGACATTGCTTGAATGGCCTGTTCACTCTCTGTTCTCCCATCAGGTATGAAAATACTGTCATGGGAAAAAGCTCGACTGCCCATAGAATAATGGGGGGATCTGTTAAAAAGAACCAGTCAGCAAGTAAGTAAGTACCACAATTAATTTATGAGAGTGACTCTTCATATCATAGTTGTCCTGCTGCATGGATTTCCCCCCCGCCCCCTGCCTTGCCTTCTACATAAAACCTTTGTACATTCTCGGATAAAAGGTATCCAAACACTTTTGGTTTTCAAAAGTTTAATGGAGGTGCATGATTCCTTTATATATAGCCTTCCTCCTTGGAAGGACCTAGAGTTGGGTGTTTTTAACAGGAGTGTTGAGAAGTTCAACCGATTTTGCTTGTAAGGCTCAAATTTAACTGTTACTTTCAGGATACAGACTAGATGGTGATGATGCACACATTGCCAGACTGCATATCTAAGAAAGTGCATTCATGCTTAGTGCCACTGCCTGGGACACACTGTCACTCCTGGTCAAAGAAAACAGCAGGTGCCAAGCAAAGGGAGCTCTGTAACACAAAAAGAGGAGTTACAGAGCAGGAAGCCACTTTTATAGAGCTACCTCCTTCAGCTGATTACTCAGCGCTTGCCATGGCCATGAGCACCATCACACTGACAATAAAAGGGCATCACCAAACCCCAGACTGCTAAGAAGCGAATTGCACCAAGCTGTGTGTCCTTGATTAGCCACCAAGAGCAAGAAATACCCATGTGTTGCTGCTAAACTGAACACTGATGCCAAGGAGGAGGGTGTGTCAGGCATGAACCTATTATATGGCTCTGATTGAAGTCCACGGGCAAAGGCATGAAACAAAAAGGGGGTTTATTTACCAGAAATCATTCTAATGAATTTAATTGTAAGAAAACTTAGAATTAAAAAAAAAAAAAATTAAAAAAGGCTAGTGGTTTTGGGGGCACACTGAGGGGAAAAATGTATCTCTTTGAAAGTCATGTTTTGTCTCACCTAGAATATTCCATGGTAAGCAAAAAAGCCCATAATCTATAATCATTATAAAAGCCATAATTTAAAAAAAACAGAGCAACTGCGAGGTCCTAAATCTCTCCTTTTAATAACCTGTTGGCAACCATGTGGAACCCACTTAGAATTTAAGGAAACAATCTGGAGGGGAAAAAACCACAGTTTTGATACAGATCTATCCAACATAACCTTCTACATATGATAAAAACCTTATAAATAAATACTTCAGAAAAAGCAAGGAAGATGATACTTCCAGCGAGAGATGTAAATAAAAGAACAGGAAAAATTAAGTTTCACATATTTAAGATCAGTATATTATTTTTTCTGCCTTCTAAAATGTGCTAATTGTTCATTAACTGTTCAAGATATTTCTATTCATACTTTGGAAACAAATAAGTTGGGAATGTATTTATTACATTTTCATCTCATTTTTCCCTGAGGTATTTTAAGTAAAAACAATAATCTTTTCTTACCGAGGGAGAGTGTCATATAGGGTTACATAACCTTGTTGAAACTGATCAGATGATAGACTATTCTTGACTTTTATAACAGAATTTCTTAGAGGTAACCTGAAAACAACAGGATAAAAAGTCGCCCAAACCCACTCCCTCTCTCTTATTTATATATAAAATACTTTTGCACTCACAAAACAATCAATCCAATTTTGGGGGGAGAACACACAGAGGTTTCAGAATCATTTAATCTTCCATACAATCACAGACTAACTAAAAAACTTCTTTTCATTCAGATTAATATTTGAGCAACATGCTTAATTTGAAACAAACCAACACACAAGCAGGCAAAGAGTTAGTCAATATTTCACAACACTTTTAGCCATGGAAGAAGAGGAACATTTAACTGATGCCATATTCTATGTTAGATTTATTTTTTTTATAACACCCACAACTAGACTGCCTCTTGCTGTTAAAGGTAGTACACCTTTAAAGTTTCTTTTAGAAACCTTTTATTAGAGAAACGAAAAAATTGTATTTTTAAACCTGCTTCTAAAAAGGTTTCTATGCCGAATCACCGTGACTCAGTCTGTACACTGAGCTGTGGGAAAACTGCATGGCACTGAATTAACTCTATGTTAGATTTACAGCCAGGAGCCAATGTGAGAAGTGTCCCTTACACAGAGACAAATTCCTAGCAGTCCTGGAAATGAATAGTTTGACATGAAAAAGAGTAAAAGTTGGCTTTCCTCATATAATTCTGTGGGTCTGTTTGAACTGAAAGCTCCAGCATTGCATTCAACGAGGTGGGAAGGACACACGCAAAATTGACAAACTGTGAGAAGTCAACCCCTCCTGCACTTGCACTGCTTAGTGTGTGAGCCTGCTGCAGGTGCAGAAGGCAAGGCCAGTGGGAACTGGTTGTTTGCTATTTACCTTTGAGCTGAGAGATCTGCTGAGAATGCATAGTCCAGGTCATATTGTTCTCCAGAGAGGATCCTTTCTCAAATATTTTTCCAGCTATGCTGTGGCTCAGATACTTGTGGCTTTGTCTCACAGCTACTCACTGTGCACACAACACCATTCACCTCTTTTGCTGTCCAGTGGGTTGGACTTCTCATACTTAAAATCAGACACCTCATGCATATTTGTGTTGGTTTTTACAACTAATTAGTAGGCACGCGTTGCAATTCAGGCACCAAAGAGCTCAGTGACTTGTTTGGAAGTTGTTCTTGACCTTACTAATGAATTGTTAATATTGAAGTTGGGAGCAGCCAACCTGCAAATTTGAAACTGTAGAGAATTTGCCAGTAGTTCAAACCCCAAAACTGCAGTTGACCAACAGCAGGAATACTCTGACTGTAGGAATTGCCTGATAAAACCTGAATCTCTGAAATGGAAGAAAAGAGCAACTGCTGAGGTCAGCTCTGGTGGACTGCCCGGGACACGGCTGTGAGTGAAAATCTTCCCCACCTGTTGCAGAACTGAGGACACTTTTAGCAATCTAGTCTCTCCTCCTGCCTGGAAACTTGCAAACATTTCATTTAAAGCTTCCTTTGGGGACACCAGGTCACACAAAGCAGCTTGGCAGCTCTGTGTGACCTGCAACCATAAACACATCACCACTGAAAATCCAGCCCTGTCTTTGACAAGCACCCACAAGGGTACCAGTGGCAGGTTAGGACCACGCTAAGCATTTACAGCACCTCCAACATTCTCCCAGACACCAACTGCTCTCTCTCTCTCTCTCTCTCTCTCTCTCTCTCTCTCTCTCTCCCTCCCCTCCTTACAAGGCACACACATTTTTGTTTCATAGAGTTGAGGACAAGCATATATGAAAGGTTTTGTTTCTGTTTTTGTTTTCTTGTTGACTTGATAATAAAACATACTCCAAATTGACAGAACACATGAAACAGTCACAAGAAACCCCACAGTGAATTAATGCCAGACTGCTCTCTACTCTATCCCTTTGAAATGCTTTCCAAATATGCTGAATATTTAAGAAGTGGGTGAATGAGCAATTCTGCTAGCCACATGTCCAACAACTTGTAAAAATAGTTTAAGAGTTTTGTTTAAATATCTATGTAGGCTAAAGAACGTTGGAAAAAAGATATTCACACATTGTAGTAACCTAGTTTCTTTTACAGGCAAGTTTAAATAGCAGTTAAGGTGATTTCCAAGCTACTTGTACTTTTTGAAAGGTCTCTTATTTTACTCCCTTGGAGCCCACAAGCCTTTCACATTTTCCCAGTTGTGAATTTGACAGATTATTTCACAAAAGTCCTTTTTCCACTGCATTTTTCACTTTGCTCATGTTCTACTTTTGGAAAGACTGAATTTCTTCTAAGTCATAATACAGTATGAATAATTGAGTTTCCTTTGCTGCTACCCATCTCTGAAGTTTTTCTCAGAAGTCTTTATACAATAACATCCTCACAATCCACATTTACAGACTGTTCTCCCTTCCATTAAAAGGAATGTCAATATCAGGAGTGGATTTCAACAAATTCACAGCATGACAGAGATATGGGCTACAGTCATAGCCATGGCTGAAGGTATTACAGTTTCAAACTTCCATTTCACTTTCAAGAGACGTGGGAAAACAGGAGCATCAGTTTATGAACACTTCTGTTGATAATTCCAGTGATGACACTTCAGAGGCTGTTTGTGCTGAAAATAGTTGAATCATCATCTGACTCACTTTCAGAAACCTGACTAAATTACATGAATTATGGATGTGCTATATCAAAATACAAAGCAGTTTTAACAAATCCTTGAACATGTTCTCTCTGAAGATGTGTTGCAACCCAAATATCTTGTTTAAGTTTCAATTGAAATACACAAATTTTCAAAAGTTATTTTTTCATACTGAGAGCAAAGTTAAATTTCATTTGGTCTTTGCCTTTATCCATTACTCATTCTTGCTGAGGTGTCTGTGTGTGCTAAGAAACTAGGAGATGTGAAACAAATCTCTCACAGTAGAATAGGACCACCCAGAGCCTACAGGAAAAGTCTTGCTCCTCTCCCATGAAATGCAACAGAGACCCTCTTTGGACCCTCCCTCAGCCATCCACTGCTATGGATCTATTTAGGATGTGATTTTCCATCATTTCTAGGTACCTCAAGTCAGGACTGGGTGAGGTATCACACTCTCTTTATCCTCTTCTCCATGTCTTCCCATCACTTCTTTTGTGCCTTATTAGTGGTCATTGTTCACAGGAAACAATTCAGAGAAATGTTCTGGTAACTAGAATAACCAAGAACCAAACAAAACAAAAACAAAACAACAAAAAAAAAAATTCCCCCCCCCAAAACATCAGAATTCAAAAATCCACACAAATTCCTGGTTTGGCTGAGCAAATCCTGGCACAAGTTTCCATGCTAGCTGCATATCTAGAGAGCTGTTGGAAAGAGTCAGACACCAATCAACATTACTGCTGTGGGACTGCACCCTTAACTACATCAGAGCACATACAGGGACACTTTTGCACAGAATACAATGTTATTGTATTGACATTGGTGGCTATGATGTTTTTAGACCCCATTTTCCTCCAGAACTATTTCTTCTCTTAAAGACAAATGTGTGATCCTTTAAAAAGGGGAAGCTTCTCCAGAAAGGAATACTGAGACCTCAGCTCTTATATAATCCCATGCTGGTGCATTACTGAAGTACAGAAATCTCACACCACCAGTTGCCTCTTTGGTGTGTCATAAATGTTCCTCCCACTCTGATATTAAAGAGTTAGAAATAGAAACTGGAAAATAAAGGGAAAGAATGAGTTGTTCTGTTCTTTTATATTTGTAGAGACCAAGTCCAAAAACACCAGAGTCTCATGACTTTCAATCTTTTAGATTTCCATTAGAAACCAATTCTGTAATTGTTAAGGATCAAAGTCAACTTTTTAACATAAAGCCATTTCTAAACAATAAAAATTTAAAAAGCATGCAAAGCAAGAATGAATTTGGTTTAGCCAGGTATTGACCCTTCATATAATCTCTTCAAAGGAAACTGAGAACCACTTTCCAGAATATTGCCTGAGGGAAATGACAAGTGCAGTGATAGGTTGCCTCTACTTGATGTTTTGTTTTAAAAAAGAAATCTGATTCAACATTTTGCATCTCCCATGAATGTCTCCAGGGCAGCTAGAGATGAAAAACATAAATTGCATTTTCTAGTCATTCCAGAGATGCATTAATACTGTAATAGAGGAAAATGGATTGTAATTCTGAGCTATATTTTTAGTGTCCTCTTTTTCGTCTGCTGGAAGGAGAGTTTTGGTTCTAACTCCTGCCTGGATGGGGAATATTGTTCATGCAGCAACATGATTCTGAGTTAGAGCTCTGCTCAGACAGCACATTACTTCATTGCATTAACAAACCCACTAACATGGGCCTCACAGTCTGAACAGACAAAAGAGAGACTTTTAAAACAGGGAATCTTCTTCATGAAGTAAACTTATAGATCATTTCTGCATTTATTCTAGATATATATTCATATCACCTTCAGGAGCCATTGAATACCCTGGGAACACGGCACAGTCCCCCTGTCATGTCCCATCCAAGCCCCACTGATGCCCATGATCAGTTGTGCAGCCAGGCTCAGAGTAGCCCTGCTCTCTTCAAAGATGTCACACAGCATTATCTTAATACAGAGCTCCAGTCTGGTGTCATCAAGGGACCTGGAACCTATGAACTTACCATAATTTTATTTTTCTTAGAAGTAGAGATCAAGCCTAGCTTTAAGTAGCTGATGCATCATGCTAATAATATAACTAAAATTATTATAATTACAGGCATAAAATTAACCATGGGAAGTATCAAGGCCCTGAGTGCACTAACAAGCTCTAATGTCCCTGATCAGCCTCATCTGGAGCCTCCACCTGCACACACAGGTCCAGGAGTTCCACTTCAGATCACACCTGGGGCTTTGGTCCCTGCCTGAGCCATGCTGGAGAAGTGCTGCTCTGCAGCTCAGACAAAACTGTGCCTGGTCATGAAGCCCTTTGATCCAGACCTCAGTTTGCAGATCATTTTCCTGGCTTGCCCTTGGCCCTGCCTTCTCAGCTATGGACCTGCAGCATGACCATGGACCCCTCCTGCTGTGGGATCCCCTTGGTGTCCTGCTTGCCTTCCCTGAGGGAGTGGCTCTGCCTTTGCTGCTGCCTGACAAGAAGGTAATTGGGTGGGACTATATAGTTCTCAACAAATGAATTTTCTGTAATTATTCATTAATTGTCTAATCTCAGAAAGTGTCAGCATGTGCAAAGAAAAGCATGACCCTGGTTTAAAGTAATTCTGCAAGTGGATCCTAATGCAGCTTGAGGATGTGAATAATTCACCAGTTAGCATAAAAATATGCAGACTAGTAAAAGGAATTGGGCTCAAAATAGTCCAGTTTTCACATTTGACCTGACAATCCACTGCACATGACACTATTTTGTCCAATAGCAGCATATGTTTATGCAAAATTTGCCCTGAAATATGGCAAAATGTACAGAAAAGGAAGAGAAAAGTCTACATTAGCCTTGGCAGGAATAGGTGTTACATAGAAACTGCATTTAGCTGATAAGGAAGGAAAGGAAGAGGAAATAAGACAGTACATTATATTACAGGTGATAAATCTGTTTTATTTAGAGCCCAGGCCTAGACCTCACCAGCTGCTCAAAATTACAGTTGTCATGCAGAATCTGGAAGGAAATGAAGTACATGATGATTAGGAGGGGGAGTGCAACAAAAACATCCAAAAGAGAGGCAAGGGAGAGGACAAGTGGGCAGTGAGACAGCCTAACCTTCCAGGAGAATACAGCAAGACAGCCTGTGTGATAGAAGTGAAGACCAGAGTGAAAACGATTCTGGGATTACTGAGGTGAAAATGAAGCTGGGCATAGCTGAGGACAAAAGACAAGTTAAAAAGGAGAAACAGAGCAGCACCTGATATAAAATGTCAGGACTTGCAGAAACACGCTCTACTGGAGGGCTCTCAGGATCATACTCAAACTACAGGCAGCTTAGCACTTAAGTAGCAGCTGGAAAAACAAAAGGCAAGCTAAGGGCATTTACTGCAAATTTCTACTAAGTGGTAAAATTGGAGCAATTAGTAAAATGTCCCAGATCACACACCTGAGAAGAAATCTTCTGGAGCACAAAGACTTCAGCAAGCTGGCAATAGAAGGGAGAAAGTCAAGGGTTGAGGTGTCAAGAAAAGCCAAGGTCAGCAGAAATACTGAGTGTGATGTTAGCCCTATGCTCTGTCAAGACACCAGGAACCACTCCAGGAAGGCTTTCCCTTCTCCTCTGCTCTGGCCACGTGCTACTGAGTACACATCAGAAATGGCCATTCATAGGGTGGTTGTGGCTCCTATTTCTGTGCTACTCAGCTGCAATAAAAATTACAAAAAGGGAGAAACAATTCTAATTTCACCAAAGCCTGTAATAAAATTTATTTTAAAAAGCCATGCAAATGTAAAACTACAGCCATACCCTTTTCTGTCCTGGAACATCCTCAACACACCTCATAACCCAGAAATAAGAAACTTTTTCCAGGTGCATATCAGCTAAGACAAGTAAGGAAATTCCAAAACGAATTTCTTACAATGTCCCTCTGGTTGCTTTGCTCTGCTTGAGCTTGAAGAGATACTTGCTTAAGTCTTCAGGTGATAAGATGATAAGATGAAGTCTTCAGGTGTGGACACCAGATGCCACAGCAACAGGGCTCTTGCACTAGAGTCAAGAGGCACTTAGAAAGGAAATTAGGCACTTAGAAAGGAAATTAGGACTGGCAAATGCCAATTGCAGAAATGCAGCTAATACACAGGAAAAAAAGATACCCAGTGTATGAAAAATGGATGTGACAGAGAGAAAGTTTCCTGGGAGCTCTTTGAAACTCCAAGTGGGTAGACAGATCACTTTTTACTGTTGATTTAGATTGCTTCACACAGAACTGCCCAGTGCTGCAAGTAAAGGGGTCCCATTTTTGTGGGAGTCACTGTCAAGACACTGAAGTTTGCTCAGAGACTTTTTCCTGGAAGGTCAATGCTGTCACACTTGAGTCCTAAACACCTGACAGGTCTAATTCCAGGTCCTTTGAAATACTTCATTCAGCCTAAAGAAAGGTACTCTACTGCACCCCCAGTAAGAAAAATTTAATTCCCCACTGCCTCTGCATATCAAGCCAGAATGACAAACTTGAGCAGGGCACTGCATAGGTACCCTTTCAGGTCTGTCTTCACAATGCTTGCTCAGAAGTTGAGTATTTGTCAACTGTGACAAAAAAGACCAATATAAAGTCTTTTAATGTGCCAAATCATAGCCCCAGAACAGAAGCTTCTGGAGACTTCAGTGAAGCTCCACAAACTTGTGGAGATTTCTTGTAGTCAGTACTTCTATCTCCCAGCCCTGATGGTAAGGACAGAAAGTTAATGAATACAGTTTTAACTTTGTAAACTCAAGAAGGGCAATATAGAAACAGGAAAAGCAATTCCAGGCAGAGCAAGACAAACTGCAGCAGGAAACCTCCCACCTGGGTATTGCAAAATACCATAGCTGAATAAAGAGGCTGAAGTGTGCATACATCAGGATCCCAAGCAAGTTATTTGCATCTGATGAATCCAGGATGCAAGAAAGGATGGACAGAGAGATCTCACAGGCTGCTTCCAACTCAGCTAGTCAATCTACACCACATGTAGATTACCTAAATTGCTCTGCTCCGGGCCTGTCTGCATCAGCCAGTCAGCACAGTCTCCATTAGAGATTCAGGTGTGAGCAGGCTTGTAAGCCAATACAGCACTAGGTGAAATACTAGCTTAGGTCTTGGAAGCAATACAGATGTCTTCTTTAGCCTACACTCATTCATTTGCTTGTCTCCACCTTCCTGAAGCAGCTTCCTCCCTTAATATATTTTCAAAACAACCATCTCCTCTCCCCAAAACAAAGCTATATGTCCACAGGACACTTATTTTTTTATCTGTAGATAAAAAAATTCACGTACATTGAAGGCTGAGGAAGAAATATAGCTTATTAGTAGAATGGGAACATCCCTGAGCTTTTATTGGAAAACTGGAACTTTTATTAAGCTTTTTTTTTACTATACAGTTGTTGTACATTCTTTAAGAATTTGAAGCAAATGGTTTTACAAAACTTCTCAGGATTTTGCTTATGTAAATATACTACTGGTTATTTGTATTGCTCTAGTCTGTTTCTGTATGAGTAGTGGAAATATGGGAATGCATTTGTTGTTAGGTAACTTGTAAACAACGATGTGTATTATTTTAGTTAGACAGCCTATCTCTGCCCTCAATTCATAAATGTTAGAAATTACAGGAAAGGCTAAAAAATGTAACAGATGGAAGACACACTGGAAACAGACTGGAGTGGCAAAAGTAAGTTCCCAAAGCAATCAAATGCACTGCACTGAATACTTAAGCTTGCTGTAAAATGAGTAACATGGCAAAAACTACCTGCAAACTGAAAATTATCATCAAATCTCACCCACATTTGCACCATGAAAACTGACAGGAAAAACAGAGCTTTAACTGAGTATTTCTAGCAGGCCAAAACCTCTGAGGAATCACAGCAAGAAATGTTCCACTTGAGATGAGACATGGGACCCTTCACATTTACTAATCCCCTCTGATTTAAATTGTACAGTCTCATTTTTCCACCAGAAGCTAACTTCTAATGCTTTTGTTAATTCGAAAAATTAATAGGTTTAAAAATGCAAACATTTAACAGTCTCAAACAAGGTCTGCCACACCTTCATGTTGCTGCTGAGGAACAGGACAAGTTCCCATATCACTGTTTGTTTCTGGGTGCAGCACTGCATTTGCAGCTATGCCAAGTGGGAAATGCCTGATAGTGAGATGCCACAGTTTAGCTTGCTTGAGAGGGAAAAGGCTCTGAAACCTCCTAGAGTGCCTTGGCATCGTGCACTCAGCTAATGCATCACTACAGTGGCCAGACACACCTCCAGCTACAGCGTGGCTATGCTCACTACTGACTGTCTGAAAAAGCTGGGATGAGCAAAAGAGCTGTACAATACCACACCACAGAAGCCAAAAGGAAACCTAGTACTCAAGGAATTTCACAGAATGGAATAAAAAAAAATCCCAGAATGGAGCGAAAAAAACCCCAAATAAATAATTTTTAAAGTCATGTCTTCAGAGACACCATTAGAAATACTGTTCAGGGTGATGCTTCTGATACACATTTCATTCTCAAGCAGAGGAATTTGGAATAGGTTTTTTACCCTTTCAGAGTTTTTTGCTACACTTCCAGATACACTTCCCAGGGCAAACAGCTCCTTTTCTTCCAAACCAGCAGGCTTTGATCAGGAGTCAGCTAACCTCTCTGAGACGAGCAGTTGGAAAGTGAAATAGGTGTTATTGACCTTAGTAGTTTGTGCATCTGGTCTTGGGGCTTTGTTGCTATTGGGGTAAGGGGGTTTTTGTTCGGGTTTTTTTTGTTTCTTTGTTTGGGTTTGTTTGGTTTGGGTTTTTTTTCCTGTTCCTAGTTAGAGATTGCTGACTTTTTTACTCTGTACAGTTTCTTACTCCCACTATCCCCACAGAAAATTCTCATGCTGTCCTTCTGTCATCCTCTGTTGTCATTGGAATATGATCTGATTTTTCAGGTGCCTCTCTCCCCTCTCTTCCTTCTTCTACTCTACATTCAAATTGGTTCAAAATACAAGCAGCCTGTTTGCTGACCCCAACCACAATGCAAAAAGTTATTGGGACAGAGTGAAAAGGGATGTGTTGGTCCCAACCCAAATACATCACCTCGCAGGGAAATGTATGCAATAAAGTATCCATAACAGCCACTTCAAGTTTCTCTCTTCCCAGTTTTAAAAACGGGGGTGCCATTAGTACCTCTGCTCTGTGTTAAATCAGAGACTGGATTCAGATTAATTTCTGCTTCCCCCGGGATTTCTGATTCGCAGGGCAGCACACGTGCCCCTCAAGCAGCGAGATTCCGGGGTCTAAAGCAGCAGGTGTCCCGTTCCGAGGAAGGAGAGATGCACCCGCTTCCTAACCAGCAATGCACGAACTGCTGCCACTCGGCAGGGGGAGAATTCAAGCTTAGCTCCGTTGGAAGCAGGGGAACCCGCGCTGTGTGAGCGGGGCCGGCAGCAGATGTGGGGGCACTCACCTCAGCCCGCTGCCCGGCTCGTCATCCGAGGAGCTGCCGTTGCAGATGTTGCCGAAGGAGTGGCTGGGCTTCAGCGTGGGCTCCTCACACTCTGAGGCGGGCTCTCTTTTCTTCCTCTTGCCGAAGAGCTTCTTGAAGGGCTGGAATTTGCCTGCCTTTTTCTTGTCTGCGGACGACAAGAGAGAGCGGCGCGGGGCTGAGGGACGCGGGGCTGAGGGACGCGGGGCTGAGGGACGCGGCCGGCGCGGCGGCAGGGCCCGAGCAGGAGCGGGGTCAAAGAGCGCGGAGCAGCGCGGAGAGCAGCCCGGGGAGCAGCCCGGGGAGCAGCCCGGAGAGCAGCCCGGAGCAGCCCGGGGAGCAGCCCGGGGAGCAGCCCGGGGAGCAGCCCGGGGAGCAGCCCGGAGAGCAGCCCGGAGAGCAGGCCGGAGCAGGCAGCCAGGGCACAGCCGGGCTGCAGCTCGCTCTGCACGCCTCGCAAAGCAACGGCAGCAGCAGCGCTCAGACCTCAGCTCTTGGGTCTAAGCATCTGCGGCCAAACATTTGGATCGACAGAAAGGATAATTTTGCAAAGTCAGAGCGTAACGCTGCAAGGTTTTAGGTTTTATATCACATTTTGATCATTTTATCAACAGACAAACACTGCTTTGGTCACCTCCCTTTGGAAGGGGCTGGACCCTCTGCCTTGAAAGCAGCGGTGTTTTAGTCATGTGGCCTCATAACTAGTTATTTACAAGTTATACAAGTCAATTTACAAATTAACGAAGAGAAAAGGATAAATTTCTGTTGGTTTGTAGGGGGTTACTTCAATAAACATCCAGCTTTATATCTGCAAAGTCAATACATTTCTCTGACTTTTTTTCCCCACAAGTAACTGAGGACAGAATTTGGCCAAGCATTTCTTCTTCGAGACACAGAAATTTTCAAAGCTACACCTGAAAAAGCACAGCAAAAGCACAAAACATACATGAAGACGGGAACAAGAAATAAAAAAGTTAACCAGGAAAAAAGTAACCTCTTTTCTTCCCCCAATGATTGGAAAAAATAAAGGCAGCTTCAAACTACTGTCTCCCCATCTATTAAAAAGAAGTGCCATGACTTTCTTGTTAACCCCTGTCAAGAATGGGTTAATTTCTAGGGGCTAGAATGAATCAACGAATATATAAAACATAGTAACTGTTAAAGTTATTATGAACTGCATTCCTCTTAGGCTTTACCTTAATTTTGCATTAAATCTACTTAAAACAAGGTAGTTGGGCTCTTTATTTTCTTTTTTTTTTTTTTTTTAACCGCAGCATTTAGCCTCCTATCAAATCTAATTTGAGAAGCATCACATTGTACTGGTGACAAATATTTTCATGAGCTAATTACATTCCTGTATGTGCTTTTCTCACAGCCTGAGTGCACCCTGCCTCAGTGTGCTCTACTCTTCCTGTGGGCTGGGGCTCAGCAGAAAGCCCTGATTTAGTTGCAAAGTACATTCATGTAGGAACTTTTGACCAGGAAACCTGGAGTATCTTCTGTAGTGCAACAGCATTCTTTAGTTCCACCTTGGGTTTTACTCTGCACTCTGCTATACCTCAGCAGGGTAAAGCTACATCTGGGTAACATACCTTTGTAGTCACTGGAGGAGTATCTGCAGGGTTTTCAGAGGGAAAAAATGTGCCCAAGAGTATTTTGACCTGGCTACTTCCAGTGGTTTCCAAACTAGTATAGTACCAGAGAGCCCGAGTTGAAACCAGCGTGGCATCAAACTTACACACAGTTCATCTATCTGTACCTGATTATGGATGAAATAAAAAATCTACATTGAAAGTACAAAGACACAAGAGATAGTAATTCTGCACTTCCTTTACAGATCCATAAGATGTTCACACAGATGTAATTCTTCTCCCTGGGCAGTCAGAATACACAGCATTTGTGCAAGTCCATTAAAACATCAGGGCATCCAAGTAGCAGCATAAAAATAAAAAGCTGAATTATGAACTTCAAATTCAGGCCCAGCATCAGAACTTTCCAGTCCAGAATCACTGACTCACAAGAGGCAGATAAGAAAAACAACAACTGGAACAGTTTTACCAGTGTAGAAGAAAACAGGATATGGAAGATTACCTGTCTCCCAGCCCTGTTTTCCATAAGCAGAGCAGCTCGCATCTCCAGCCAGAACAATTGCTTGCTGCTCAGTTCTGACTTTAGATATATGCAGAATGTATTTATATGTAATGGAATATATTCCTATATGAAACCCCTAAAAGACAGGCAGGCAGAGAAAGAGAGAAATTGTTGCTCTGGGCCACAGCTGCTCTGACCCTTTATGCACTTCAGAAACTGACTGCAAAACACCAAAAATCAAATGGTAGAGCATACAGGACAGAGAGCATCGGTACCAGACACGAGACTGGGTAGAAGAGCTATTTGTTTAGAGCTCTCACCTCGCTTGTTTCCTCAGCTTTCTTCAAAAGGGAAAGCTGTATGATGCCAATTTTGCTGGTTAATGTAATTTACTGCATAAATCAATCCAACTACAGCATTTTTAAGAAAAGGCTCTCACCATGTCATTCATCCACATTACTCTTGTCCCCTCCTCTTTTTGAGATCTTCAGATATAACTGTGAATTGCCCCATTGATTCTAAATCTACAGTACTGATTCACCAACTATGAGTCTAGTGTTGAACAAATGTAACAGGTCAACACACGGCTTTCATTTCATCAAAATGGGTGAAAACCAACACACTTATCTGCAGCCAAGATCTGCTCTTCCCCATGTGACTTAACATGTCCCTTAGCTCTTTCCTTGCTGCACACCCATCATCACAGCTGTCACATTACTAAGCATGAATTCTTTAAATCAGTCTTTGTGACTCATTCCAAAGCCAAAGAACACCCTGCCCTGCACGGGCTGCACATGCTGCACATTCTCCATCCTGCCAGGTTTCTAAGGAGGGAATGCCTGCCTGCTAAGACAAAGTCTGTTTATGTAAATTTTTCACAAGATCTTATGGAGGAAGATGTGGGATGATATTGCAGAGTGAAATCCTTCCTGTGACAGTAAAACAAGTACAAAACGTATTCCAAACATCAGCAATGCAGCAGACAATTCTCTGCACAAAAGCCTTTTGAGTCTGTAATTCTCAAACACAACTCATCCCTTCTGTCCATCTCTACTGCTGAGAGAAAAAAGTGGGATAAGAAAGGGCTAAAGTTGGGACATTCAATGGTGTCAACTTGCAACAAGGACAATTGCTGGGAGAGCCAGGAAACAAGTCAGCTTACATCTGCCATTTGCTTCTCTCCGTAATCACTTTAATGGAATCCTACAGATCCAGCCCCAGGAGACCAGGGGAAATAAGCAATTAAACCTTTTTTCCTGTCTGTTTGACAAGTCTGTCTTGTTCAAATCACTGTAAACAGTTAACAGTAAACCAGTTTTGAATCACAGAATAACATAAGGTGTGAAGGCGACAGATAAACAAGGTTGGATACACTAGCTAGGATAACACAGCACATATGGTAGGCGCTCCCTTCTCAGATACCAGCAGAGAAGCAGAGCAGATTAGAATAATCTGTAACCTGTCATATAATTTGTCAGATGCACAAAGACATGCAGCATGTAACTCAGAGCCAGTTAAAGCAGAGAGAATTGCCATCACATAGGCAGCACATGGTGCCTCCACACCCGATGAGAGCGGGGAGCAGCTTCTCCTCTCACAGCCTCTCTTTGTGCTCTCCAAGAAGGATGAATGTGGGTGCAATGGCCTTTATTGCCAGGAAATCAGGCACAGCCTTTGGACTCCAGCTGGCAAAGTCTTATCAACATGCCAGCTGAAAATTCCCCATAAAATAGCTTGCAGTTACACTGCTCAATTCCATTGGGATTCCCAGGCTGTCACGCCCTTCAAAGACAGCACAGAATCCTCAACACAAGCACAGGCTAAACAAAGACTTAACTACCATGATTATCTTTTTAAGAGATTTAAATTATTGGAATGGGAGTGAGCAGCAGTATTCCAGACAACAGGCAGGGGTGAGGTTATGCCACTGAATGGGATACAGGACATGTCAATGCTCCTGGAAACATCTGAAAAACTGTTTTCAAGCAAAGCAAACTTAACACGAGGAACAGAAGGACTCACATAATCCTGGAAGAGACACCTAAATATTTAACAGGGTGCTGATTGCTTGCAGCTTTTCCTATTTGCTGCAGTGCTGGGGGCACTCACAGTAGTGTGGGTGAGGAAACCTGGGGGGCAGGTCACCTCTGAGCAGAGCTGACCAAGCACATGCATCAACTGGTAGGTAGAAAGATGATTGTTGAGGGGGGAAAAAAATAGAAGCAGGATTCATATTGTCAATTTGAATTTTAAATTATTATGACCAAGATTTTTCAAGCCCCAGTTTTGAACTGGGATTTATAAAGATTCACAGAATTTTTTTGCTCATTGTATGAAATGCAGCACCTGTCTATGACATTTCTCATAGTATGAGATATTGCACAAGAGCTGTCTCCAAAATTATGTGTTCTTTGTAGTGAATTTAATGGCTATAAAATATGGTGTAATAAACTAGATTAATGAGAATATTAATTATTTAATTGAATAGATACTTCTATAATGAATTTAGGGAATGAAAATCCATATGGATGTAGCATTAAGAACTGTGTGGCAGAGAGAGGACAAGTGGGCTGCAGGCACAATACAGCAGCCAAGGTGGAAAAGGGGACTAAAAGGTATTGTTAAGAGGGTAAGTTGACTGACATTTCTCATTGCAGCTCTACAACAGAAAAAGGCTGCTGTGGTACACGCTGCCAGTATCACTATTTAAAAAAAAAAAAAAAAAAAAAAAAAAAAAAAAAAA